>JAWLRI010000126.1:1144142-1269703 GCA_034781795.1 Crypturellus tataupa | reverse complement strand
CTCCTTCTCTGGAGATCTTCAAGACCTGCTTGGATCCAGCCCTGTGCCACGTGCTCTAGGTGGCCCTGCGTGTGCAGAGAGGTTGGACTAGATGATCTCTAGAGATCCCTTCCAAACTTAGGCATTCTGTGATTCTATGAACTTGTCATTATATTTGCTCTTTATCAGGACGGTGGAGCACCCACAATTCCAGCTGTCCCTAGAACAGGGAAAGAGAATGGATTTTAGCCAACAGAAACAACAGTGGATAATTTTCTAGCCTTGCTACAAGAATGAATGTGGTCTTACAGCACAGTAAATGAATCAGGGACCAGCTAACAGAAAAGAGAGTCTGTTTGTACACAAATATCTTGGTAATCAGTAATGATGTGAACGCAAGTATAGAAAAGTTCATGACAGTTAAATGGGACTTTGTTGAAATACGATAATTTTTTAAATTGTATCTGAGTCTGGCAGGGACATTTTAAGAAGGATCTCAGCCAAAGTCTTAAAAAGTGCATATCAAGCAGCCTTGGGCTTTTAATTTAATTTATTATAACTATTCAACTTGGAGTTTTCAAATTGATTCACCACCACTGTTTGAACATGCTGTGACAGAAGCGATGCATATTAAAGTAGCTAAAGTTCTCCTTTCAGCATGCCTAATTAGCTGTATTTTTGTTTTTGGCAGTAGCAATAATATTGAAATATATATATATATGTATATGCATGGGGTATAGTAGACCGAGCAAATATGGCAGAATAAAAAAGCAGCTAAAAAAAATCTGAGAAAGGTCAGGAATTGGTCATGATGACGTTGGCTATCTCTTTCTCCATGACAGCATATTCAAGCCTTCTTTTGCAACAATATTCTTGAAATATCTGCTTAAATAAAAAGATTCCATAATAATTGTGAAAAAAAACAGGAAGATTCAAAACCACCAAATCCATGATAAAACATGTAGGTGGCAAAGGCCTGTTGAGCAGGGAATACAGAAAGAACCCTCAATAAAAGCTAACTATGATGCTTCAGAATTTTGGAAAAATACTAATATTTGCAACAATCTGAAAATAATCCACACAGGGGGGTTTAAGCTTTCTGAAAAACTTGCTGTCTGGGAATAGTTAATCCAGCTGCAATATTAACTCTTACATTCACTAGACTTCTAGCATTCTTGTCAGAGTAATTTAATCTATGTCCTGCCACAGGCTTCTTGACCTCGATCAAGTGATAGGGTTTCTGTAGGCAACAGTTCTGCCCTATGCAAAAGGGGGCAGCAGGCACCCGCTGGAGAGTCTGGGATGCCCACAGGCAGCCCCGTGTCAGAGGGGGGCACTTCACAAACTTTCATTGAAGGGTATTAGAATTCTGAGCACATTGCTGCTCATTTAAACCCAGCTGAGTAAGGTAGGGATGAACCATGATCCACTGGCTTTGAAAATTGTCCCTCAAACTGTCCCTAATACCTCCCGCTTCCATGCCCAGGGGGTAGAAACCTCTGTGGTAAACAGACCTGCAACACTATGTCTCATTTGCTTGTATACTATACTAAAAGTTATGCATGTACAATTTTATTCAAAGCAGTTAATACCATTTTCTTCTTCAGATTCAAGTTCAGATAAGTTTCATATCTCATTATTACAACCTTGTATTTTCTTTTCCATTTCAGCCTTTATGTTAACCTGTTGTGACTATGCAATTTCACAATGCAAAGAAAAAGGCTCGATAAGAAAAAAGTCCTTGAGGCATTCATATTAACCTGCAGAACAGGTCACCTAGTTTATAAGAGAAACAGAACACATCTAAAAAGTCTGGAGAAAGGCAGAGAATTCCCACCAGCTGCAAATAAACGCAGTCCTTCTTAAAGCAGCCCCAGCAGTAAAAATTATGAAGAACACTTGCCACTTCATCTGTGCCTGCGCGCATCACTCGGGCTGCAAGGAAATCATTACTGTGACAGATCATTTATATTAATACAACGCACCTGCCAAATTATTTATACACCATAAGCATCAGTGGAGAGAAAGTGCACACTGGGAACATCATCAGTGGAGAGGAGAGGCTTCACTGGGAGTCAGACATGTTAAAATAGAGTGGGATTTTGATCTCAGATTTGCTATTGTAAATACAGAGTGATGCCACGGAAGCCTGCAGACTTGGTTTAGATTTGCACCAATGAATGTGATTGACAGGAGAAAAAGAGGAAAATTGCAGCACAAAGTAATAAGTTGCTGACAAGAAAATTGGAACAAGAAATACAAGTTAGTGCTAGATTAATCTACTATTCTGTTTCTCCCGGTATAGCTGAGCTTCTCTACCATGTTTCTCTGTACTTAATTAGTGATTTTCTCATCTCTAAGTATACATTAACTCTATATTACTGAGTATTCCCAAAGGCAGAAAATCTAAATAAAATCTACTGTTTAAAACAGCTTATTTTCACAGTTATTACAAAGAACAAAAATATTTGGCAATCATGAATTTCTTCTACTCGATAACATTACAGTTGACAAGACTTAGCATTACTGCTTGGTTAGTAAACACATTTTACATCATATGCAGTTCTTTAGAAGAGGTTTCCGTATTCAGGCATCAATCTTCACAAGTAACGGGCTTCAGAATTTCTCCATACAAGGTCTTTCAACATTTATATCTCAATCTCAGCATTTTAAAATTTAGTGTGTTCATATTCAGTTGCTTAAAGCCATTAGGTTTCACTGCTGACACATAGAGGGATTAGAGAAAGTGGTATATTTCATTCAACACAGAACATTTAATTTCCTGTGCATCTGGTCTGAAGGACATTAAAATTTCTTTTTTCCCCTGCTCATTACACTGAATTCAAATCAGGCCCTGTACCTGGGTCATTGTTGTGCTACTGCTTAGTCTGTCGTAAGGATTGCATGGCAGTGGACGATCCCGTTGACTTGTACTTCCATCAGCCTGGACATGCGACCGTTGGTCTCTTTTTACCTTCTCTACTATGAACTCTATTGCATGACCGTTCAGATGACCTCAACCCAGAAGGAGCATTTAAAAATACTCACTGATTCCAAAACAATTAATCAGTAGTTAATTAGCAAACTCAGGGACGAAGTTTTTCTAACCCAGGATCCTATCTGTCTTTTTTTCAAACTGACAGTATGTAACAGAAAAGGGACCTGTGTATTAAGAAATATCCTAAATCTGACAAAACGGTGCACAGGAAAAATGGCCAGGATGACAACCTAATTCCCTTTTTTTTTTTTTTTCCTTTTAAATGGAAAGTAGCATATACATACTGTTTATCATGCTAAATAAGAGATGAATGCTTACATTCCCACAACAAGAGCAACAACAGCACAAATTTGTGTAGAATATGTGTTTTCAAAGGAAATATTCACCAGCGATCTACATTCTAAGCCAAAGGAAAGGCTGTTCTTTATACTGATAAGCTCTGGATAATATCCTCTTACTCTGCTCTCTTTCAACTGTGACCTAGGGTCTCTGATTTGGAAGCATTTTCTTACAGGCTGTCATGAAAATGCTGGTATTTCAAGACGTGTATTTGCAGCGTTCTGATCAATTTGTGTGAGATGAGAGAGATTTTACCAGAAAAAGAGGTTAAACAATTATATTCTGGGGATATTTTCCTTCCACTTTAACATGATTGCTTCTGCCATAAGGAATAAAATAAAAAAAAAATCACAATTATTTCTGGAAACACATTTGAAAACCTCTGTGATGAACAAGTGTAATCGCCCTTAGGGTATGATATCCCCCGCTGTTACTACCAATTACATTAGTGCCTCACGATTTTTGCCTGTGATGTGCCTATTATAGTTCTATTCCTGCTTCTCTTGATTCTTTTCTAGCTCTCACACTCAGCTACTAAGATGCTTTAGCAAAGACACTTGAACATACTTTGAACAGTGGTTGCCTGAAATCTACTTGTACAGAAAATATGTTTGCCCAGTTATCATCCTATTCCTACAGACACTGTGTAATCTAAGCAAGAGAACAGTTAACACTTCTATCACAGTCCGAGTAGAATAACTAAATCATAGTGTGGGAAAAGGCTGGGACACTTTCCTGATTTTTAGGCTGCTTACAGGACAAATTGCCAGGTTAGACAGTTCAGTGGGTTCCCAATTCCTCTTCAGCTGTGAAATCTACTGTTTCTATTTTAAACCTCACGAAGGGCTAGCACATGCAAAAGCAAAAGCGTGTCTGTTTCCAGGTATCTAATAAAAAGGACTATCTCTACAACCTTAACCTGCTGAAGCTTTTTTAGAATAGTGTTACGCAGTCAGAGGTGAATGAAATTATTTCGTTCATTCCTTCATTCACTTTTTCAGCTATTTTGTTCACACTTTGGGGAAGGCAGATGTGGGGAAGACACAGGGTCTCATCCCCTACCCTACAGGGGACAGGGGGAGGCAGGTGTCACACGGAGGGCAGTAGGGCTGCTCTGACTGCTCACAGCTCAAACCCCATAATGCTTCCCCATTTGCAGCCCACTTATTTGCATTTGCAATGTAACTGCAGCCTGCATTTCTGTTCCACAGAAGGACTTAACATAGTATCTTGACTAGTTCTAACTATAGATGAGGGAATTGTTTAAATATTTTTTTATTTCCAACAGCAATAGATACTGAAAACGTCAAGACAGCTTTAAATTTTGAAAGCTACTTCTTTAAGAATGAATTATTTATACACTGATTCTTCACTTAAACTGCCAACAATAGTCTTCAAGTTACTCGTAGGTATTATTTTGCCTTCAGTAATAGAAGAAATTCTGATGTTAGGCCCTCTTGAAAATTAGAGACTTTTGTTGTCGTGATGTCATTTATCTTCCTGTATAAAAGTGATCTTTATGATACAAAAGCCTCCAAATTATTTTCCCAAAAGGGAAAATTATTTGTTTTATTTGTATAGATAGAATTTTTAAGAAACTAATTAACTCCAGTAGATCATTATTATTATTGCTTAGAAAAAAATCCTGCAGTCAGAATAGCTCCATGATGAGAGATGCTAGTTTTGGGTTGGAATTTGCACTACTGTTGTTTGTTTGATTTTTTAATCCATGTAATAGTTCTTTTAATTGGATATTATAAATATTACAAATACCAAAACAAAATAAATCTCCACCTAATTTTTACTGAAAGGATACAAATCCTACGATCTTTTCTAACAGAAAAATACCATGGGTGAGATGAGAGGCTGAACTAAACTACTTAATGAGTGGTTTAACATCCAAGTCTTCTTGTTTTTTATGTTTCTAATACAACAATACCTTCAATGAGTTTAATTAAAATGTTGCTGTGGCCTGATGAAATACTACTTGCCTAAATGAAATCCAGATCAGCAGGTTGCTTAATTTCTAATCATTTGCACTATAATAGTAAAATATAGTTTGCCATCTCCTCACTTGCTAATCATGAGGGTGTCATTAGGCAGTCTCTGCTGCCTATATCCAGAAATAATCAGTGTAAAAACGACTAGAAATTTAGCTACAAATAGTCGTCCAAAGAAGAGTTCCAATCTGCTACTTTAAACTTAATTAAGTTCAGTGGTAAAGGATGGGGCTTTTTTGTTTGTTTGTTTGTTTGTTTGTTTTTCCTCCTTATTAAGTTCCCGCTATAAGTTGGGAGCAGTTTAAATAGATTTCCGTATAAAATTAAGGAATTTAGCCTAGCATGTGAGTGTCAATGTGTGTTGATAGATGAACAAAAAAAGAGGAGTTGCAGCAAAATTTCATTTGTCTTAGATTTGCCTTAGTGAGGATAATCAAAATACCTAATACAGGAAGAATTAGTGTTGCTGCTCTACATAGTAGGATGAGAGAAACGAGAAAAGCTATTGGAAATAACCTAAACACCACACCAAAGATATGATGTCTTCTTAACTAAAGCAAATCAGAGCAGTGAAAAGAATGAACATCACAAGGAAATTCAATAGCAAAATCTGGGGAGCCATCCAATAAGCCACTCTGACTCAAATTCCCCATTTTAAGTCCACTTCATTTTTTTGCAGCACCTATCAAGGTGATAGTTGCAGCTAAGAACCTAAGGTGATAGTTGCAGCTTCTCTTTATGGGTGTTTTACTTGGCATCATGTCTGCAAGATCTTGCACTTGGGCTGAGAACATTTTACTTCATGGCTCTCATGACTCAGCTCTTTCTTGAAACGCATCTATCTCTCTCTCCTATAAAGGAGAGAATGCCAACGGGTGCATTTGATAGGTTTTCTCTATCACTGGCCTCTCTCAGTGTGGTAATACCCTCATACCCAGAAAGAGGGTAAGATGCCTTCAAAATTGCTGACACCTGTAATTACGTGTCCACAAGTAAAAGAGCATCTTGGGCAGCTTTGGCAGTGACTAATACTACTGTGACTGCAGGGAATTTCAAAAGGAAAATGTCTGGGGACAGTTTTCATCCTCTCATCCTCATCATGATCAGATGTATGAATTTATATTTTTAACATTTTTTTTCTAATAAAAAGAAGTGCTAAATCCAAGCTTTCTAATGTAGGATAAATACATTGAAATTGAGTTTCTCCTTAGAGCCTCTTGTCAGGGTATCCTGAGCCCAAAGCCTGCCTTGCTTGCCAAATTTTAAATACCTGTCACTATGAAGTATGTTCTGAGCCCTTGGCAGATGCTGTTCCTCTAGGGAATATATTTTTTGTCTATCTAATAGATGCCAAACTAGAAATTTGTTAATAAATTTCTATTACTGCCAACTTCCTCTGGCTCCTTTTGTTTTAGCAAAATTGGATCTCAGAGGAGATACATATCTTCATGTCTCCATTCTAATTAAGTAATATGGAGTTAATTAAGCAGAAGGCAGGCTCAGCAAACATATATAATGTGTAAGTAGGTAGCATCGACCTCTTTCTTGCCATGACTTATAGCTGACTATTCCATAACATTTGCTAGATCACTATCGTTTCGTTCACCACAGTGCTCAGCCTGTCCAAATATGTGATTTGGGGTATTCTGGACTTGCAGTAATTACACATGAAACAACAAAAGTAGAAGCATTAGAGAAACAGACTGGTGCCACTATGGAATTTTCTCGTTAAGGTGACTATAATTCCCCACAGAAATACAGTGAGTGAAACTTTATTTATTATTCATTTCTATTTAAATGTAAGTCTCCCCTTCACCTGACTGAACTCTTAGTCAGTCAAAGAACTAGTGGTTGAGGCGAGAACATGAAGAAGCTGCCACAGGATTTGGACTTCAGGCTTCCATTCTTCCTGGCTACTTTGCTTTTCACCTAACTTCGGTCAGAACCCATTACACTTTTATTGTTTTACTATATATACTTACTGCTGTAACTTAACCTGGTTCTTCATGGCTATGCCAACACTGTTACAGCAACCTAGCTGTACGTTTTACCTTACTAAAAATGTCATACCTTTAATATTGCTTTCTAACTAGCAAATAAAGTAACCATTGCCTTCATTGTTAGTGTTTTCAAAATATCAATGTATATAATAGAGTTTTCTCTCAAATGAACCTCTTGAATCTGAATTTTTCCAGCATGTATTTTTGAAAAGGGGAACATCTCAACAATATCAACATCTAAAATATAAATAATAACACTCATAGATATTTTACAGTGTTTGGTCTCACATCTTCATATCAAAATATTTTTTCAAAGGAAACTGACCTGAGAAATAAGATGATGTACTGCAGTATATACACATCCCGTGCCAGTAACTTTAAAATAACTGATGGTGTTATTTCTTTCATCTTCAAATCTAAAACATAAACCAGATCATTACATTGTGTAAATCCCTATAAGGCATTCAATTAATAAAGCTGTGCTGATAGTCATCATCAGAATGTTTGGCCAAAAGTGTTTCCAAATAAATTTAGAAGAGATTTATTATTCCTTCCTTCAAAGCATGGATATGAAAGTACTTTTAAAGAGAAGGAGAAATCAAGTCACAAAGATTTTCAGTAAACACTGGGAGCATGCACATACACACACAACTTCCAACACGAGTTCTGTGATGCAGCAGAGTTCAATCCTGTGGGGTGCAGACCTCTAGCGTCAGTCTGACAGACAGTTCTAAACATATCATCATTTTCTTTGCACACTGGATTTTAGAGAACAAAAGAATGGGTGGAAAAATAGACAAGTTTTATGGAGGTTTCATATTTTTTATCCTTCTTTAAATCCACATAACATGAAAATTGTGATGAAAGTATCTTCTATGGCATTATTCCCATGGCAATTATTAAAGAAGCTGCCCTTACAGCTCTTCAAAAGTGCAATATATATCTTAAAGCAAAAATCAGAGCAGTTTGAATGCAAGTAGTCCATTCATACAGACGCCCTCTATACAAACTATCACTGCCTTTAAAGGAACAAATGACATGACACTGATGGCCATGACCGCCTTTAACACCCATCAGCAACGGCAACCTTGAAGTCTTACATCTCCTGCAAGCTGATCCCCTAGCAGGTAGCTAGTCTGGTGCCTTCACATTTTTGTTTTTTCATTCCTTTTTCATTCCTTCTAGGCTCTTGCATAGCCACCGACAGAGCTCAAGGTAAAGGTGGCAGTGTGCTTCATTAACCTCATCTGGCCCATTGATTGCAGTCAAGCAGTCCTGAAAAACTCTGTTTTTTTCCTTCCTTTCCCTGAAGAAAGATAGTTTCAGCACTCTGTGAAGTCCACATTTGTGCATGCATGTGATCCTCCACCTCATTATAGCAAACAGCCTAATCTATTTCTAGTAGTTATTAAATCAACCCCTAATCTCTCAGTAAGTCTTCCTGGATTGTGGAACTTCTTAACCCTATAATATTCTTCATCTACGTCCTCTCAAAGAGATAGATATTCAAGCATTAATTGCTACCCTTAGAAGCGTATTTGAATAATGCATCTGCCCTCAATCTTAAATGGGAATAAAGATGTAATAGCTTAAAAGATTTTCATTTTATTCTACTCTTTACAAATAGCAATGGCTTGTGTTATCACAAAATGTAAAAACAAAAATAACTTAACCCAAAGAACAGTAAAAGACAATTCAATTATACAGGCGCTTGCTGTCCATTAAAATCCTGAAGTCTTCTCGAGATCCATCGACCAGCTGGAATGGCTCACAGAACTTGCTCCTAAATGGCGGCCAACAACGCACCCACAGACACTACCAGACATCCCTTCCAAGAGCTGCAAAGGAGAGGGCAGTACGTTTTTTCTCTCCTTTAAAAGACAGCAGTCTCAGATGGATACACAGCAAATTTCTCCAAAAATAGTCAGTGTTACTTCTAATCCACTAAATAGTCAGTGTGACATCTAATCCACTAAAAAAATGGAAAAACATGTGTGATGTTCTCTGAAATCTCTTTAAAATGAATACTTGAAAGCTCAGATATTCACAGGCCTTTTATACTGTATCTTTATCTAATCCATGAGCACTTTGATGAGGTGTCTGTTACCATATGCTGTGGCCAAGAGACCCAAGGGGCAGCACAGCAGGAGGCAGCAGCCTGGACAATGTGACGTGTGACTCAGGTTTGCACAGAGTGAGGGCAGGCAGAGGTTCCCCAGGAGCTCTTTGCCCAAGTCCCTTGGGCTCTCTAGAAAGCCTAGCCAAAACTAAACAGAAAAGGCTGGGACATTAATCTTCGAAGGGATGGTGTTCCACCAGTTCAGCTGATTTTTGACAGGCTGCCTTCATAGAAAGTGGTTCCCTAGAGATTTAGGACTGGATTTCCAATCTCAATTTATACTCCCAGGGCTAGCAGGTCCCTATTAATATTATTTTTCCTTTTATACAGTCCCGAGTCTTCACAAACACTGAGTTCCCCGGATGCAATGGAATGCTGCAATATGAGGCTGGAGAATTTTTTGAAAAATCACCACAAAGATTTCTTGAATTAAAGAAAATACTAAGATCTATTCTAATGGCAGAAATATGTATTAGTTTAATAAGCATGCAATCAAATTTTTGATTGAGTGAAATGCTACAAAAATGCCTTTTCCTACTACATTTGCAGACTCCAGGATTCTTTATTACAGTACCAACCTACACACTGTCTCATCATTGGAAAATAATTATCTCAGGTTTAACTTGCTGATCAAAATGAAGTGCTAAAAAGTCTCAACACCAGACAAATTGTAGTCCGTTCCTTCACCATGGCGGCACCCTCTATTCTGCAGCACCCTCTACGGGTTGATGTAAATAATAAAAGGGAGACCATGCCATGGGTGTGTTTCCTCACATTTGAATCACAGAATCACAGATCACAGAATGAGATCATTATCACATGAGCAGCTTTATCCAAACAACATGGAAGTAATGGGTCCCCTCGCAGACCAGCAGTGTAGGCAAAATATTCCAAAGTGCTTCACCCACAGAAAAAACAGGGAACAGTTGATTTAGAGGGCTAGATACATCAGGATAAGGATACTAGGTGCAAAAGGGGCAAACACACATTTGTAAGCAGCACAGATGTAGGTATATGTCGCTGTGCTGTGGGGATGGTGAATGGGATGGACAGGCTTGTAGCAGATGGGAAGGTTTCCATGCAGTCCCAGGAGATGAAAGGATTCAGTGCTGCAGCAGGCAGGAAAGTGGCTCCCAAACAGGTGCACAACTGATGATGGGGGTTACAGAGCACTGAACAGATTGGGAAAACTGAATGACTGCGTGGATCATGGGTTTGGAATTTAAAATTCCAATACTTCTGACAGTGTGGCTGTACTTTGAAAACCAGCTATGTGAATGGCATTGCCTGCCTCAGCAGATCTCTGAACAGCACTTCTGCTGGGTCAGCTCTGCTGGTCTTCCTGTGAACCACCTTCCTTGTTTTTCTTTACTTTTAAAAAAGCAGCAGTTATTCTTTGTAGTTGCATTTGAACAAATTTGATGGCACACATGCTTGGAAAAGAAAACAAAAGCCAAGCTTTCCTTTTTATGCTATATTGGCCTCACGAGGTTACGAAGATTTAGATTTTAGTCTGAAGGAGTCCTTCCTGCCACCAGACAGTTCATGAAGAGATACAGACTCATGTTGCCCTTTTGGTGTCCCTGGAAACCCCCACAAAAACAAAAATGCTAATTCACAGACTTGGTCCTGAATCCCGAACACCCCAGTTCACCGACTGGGTGCAGAAGGTTTTGGTATCAACATTTAAGCAAACCGTGACTCACAGTATAAAACAACAATAAAAAAATGACTACACAGAAAGTCCTCTGCTTAAACTTGTATCTTAAGAACTATGGTTTATACCAACAATCTCCAAATTTCCTTCTAAAGATGTCCTCTAATGGCTTGCTCATCAGGAAGTGCAAGAAGATGCGAGCAGCAAAGCTAAAACGAAGTTCCTTTACACACATAGCACACATAGCGTGCAAATACATAGCACACAGCACAGCTATGTGTGCTATGATGCTGCAGCTGCTCTGCCCATCACCACATCCAAATTATGGAGGTCGTACAGTTGGAAGGGGTCTCTAGGGATCATCTAGTCCAGCCCCCAAGCTCCAGCAGGCACACGTACAGCACATGGCACAGGGCTGCATCCAGGTGGGTTTTGAAGATCTCCAGGGGAGGAGACTCCACAGCCTCTCTGGGAAGCCTCTTCCAGGGCTCAGTCACCCTCACAGTAAAGTTCTTCCTCATATGGAGGTGGAACTGCCTGTGTTTCAACCTACACCTGTTACCTCTTGTCCTGTCACCATCCACCACAGAGAAGAGCCTGGCCCCATCCTCCCTACATTCACTCCTCAGGTACTTAAATATTTTAATCAAATCTCCTCTCAGTCTTCTTTTCTCCAGACTAAACAGGCCCAGCTCGCTTAGTCTTTCCTCATATGATAGATGCTCCAGTCCCTTAATCATCTCCACTGGACCCTCTCTAGAAGCAACTGCCCACAATTCTCCAGGTGCAGCCTCACCAGAGCTGAGTAGAGGGGCAGGATCACCTCCCTCAACCTGCTGCCAATGCTCCTTCTGATGCAGGTCAGGAGCCCATTGGCCTTCTTGGCCACGAGGGCACATTGCTGACTCTTGGTTAACCTGTTGTCAACCAGGACTCCCAAAACCAACCCCCTGGCAGAGCTGCTTTCCAGCAGGTCAACCCCTAATCTGTACTGGTGCCGGGGGTTATTCCTCCCCAGGTGCAGGATCCTGCACTTGTACTTGCTGAACCTCATAAGGTTCCTCTCCACCCATCTCTCCATCCTGTCTAGGTCTCTCTGAATGGCAGCACAGCTCTCAGGGTGTTGGTCACTCCTCCCAGTTTGGTGTCATCTGCAAACTTGCTGAGGGTGCACTCTGTGTCCTCGTCCAAGTCATTGATGAACAAGTTAAAGAGCACCGGGCCCAGTACTCACCCCTGCGGGACACCACTGGTCACAGGCCTCCAACCAGACTTGGTCCCATTTATCACCACCCTCTGAGCTCTGCCAGTCAGTCCTCAATCCACTTCACTGTCCACTCATCAAGTCCACACTTTCTAAGCTTTCCTATGAGGATGTTGTGTGAGTCTGTGTCGAAAGCCTTGCTGAAGACAAGGTAGACAACATCTACAGCTCTCCTATCATCCATCCATCCGGTAACCTCATCGTAGAAGGCTACCAGGTTCATCAGACACGACTTTCCTCTGGTGAATCCATGCTAACTACTCATGATGACCTTTTCCTTGACATACCTAGAGATGGTCTCTAGGATGAGCTGCTCCATCACCTTTCCAGGGATGGAGGTGAGGCTGACTGGCCTGTAGTTTCCCAGTTCCTCCCTCTTGCCTTTTTTGAATACTGGAGTGACATTGGCTTCTTCCAGCCCTCCAGATGATGGAGAGCGGCTGAGCAATGGCGCCTGCCAGTTCCCTCAGCACTCTTGCGTACATCCCATCCCGGTCCATAGGTTTATGGGTGTCCAGTTTGCCTCAGTAATCCCTAACCCAATCCTCCTCGACCATCGGAAAGTCCTCCTCTCTCTTGGTTCTCTCTCTTGTCTCCAGGCTCAGCGCATGGTGACTGGCCCTAGCAGTAAAGACTGAGGCAAAGAAGGCATTTAGTAACTCTGCCTTCTCTGCATCCTCTGTCACCAAGGCATCCTCCCCATTCAGCAGCAGACTAACATTTTCCTTAGTCTTCCTCTTGCTGCTGATGTATTTGTAGAATCCCTTCCTATTGCCCCTGACATCTCTCGCTAACTCTAATTCCAAACGGGCTTTGGCCTTCCTTGTTACATCCCTGCGTTCTCTGACAATGTTACTATATTTTCCCATGTGGCCTGGCCCTTCTTACACATTACATACGTGCTCCTTTTCTCATTGAGTGTACCCAACAACTCCTTGCCCATCCATGCAGGTCTCCTGCCCGCCTTGCTCAACTTTTTTCTTATAGGAATGCACCGATCCTAAGCTTGGAGAATAGGAGCCAACTCTCCTGGACCCTCCTTTCCTTTTAGGATCTTTGCCCAGGGAATTCCTCCAAGGAGCTCCCTGCAGAGGTCAAGTTAGCTCTCTTAAAGTCCAGGGTTGCAATCCTACTTCTTGTCCAACTTCTTCCTTGCAGGATCATGAATTCTATCATCTCGTGGTCACTGCAGCCAAGACTGTCCCCAACCTTCACATTTCCCACTAGACCATCTCAGTTTGTTAGTAGGAGACCTAGCAACAACCCTCTCCCTGCTGGCTCATCAACCACCTGCATCAAGAAGTTATCTGCAATGTTCAGCAGGAACCTTCTGGACTGCCTGCTCCTAGCTGTGTGATTATCCCAGTAGACATCAGGGTGGTTGAAGTCCCCCAGAGGGACCAGGGCCTGGGATTGTGAGGCTTTTTGCAGCTGCCTGTAGAAAGCCTCACCAACTTCCTCTCCCTGGTCAGGAGGCCGTCCTCATCTTACCACCCAGGAGAACCCATCTCCTTCTTCGTACTGACAGGAAGAATGGCTGACCTGGAAATATGGGGAAAACCCAAGTGCAGTGCCCATATCGTTCACCTATTCACAATCATTTTTGCAGTTTTAGCTTCTTGTCTCCCTGTACTAAATAGTCACTTCCAGCTTGACATGGAGCAGTGCCAGGAAATACTGAGTGTCAAAGCAGCTAAACTGGCAGCATGTGGCCCAACAAGGACATGCCCTTGAGAGGATGAAACCTGCTGTAATGACTGCCAAGCTAAGCAATATTTAAAATATCCCTGAAATAGTCTAGAAAACCTTTTTTTTTCTTTTTTTAGCAAAACAAATTATTCATCATTCTGTCTCCTGAAATAAATAATCCTTGTCACAGAAGAATTTTTCTCAGGAAATCCAATAGCTTTTACATTTAGGCAAAATGTTGTGAACTCCACTAAAAAAAAAAAAAAAAAAAGCCACCAACAGGGAACTGGGCTCTTATAATGCCAGTGGAGAGAAAGTTTGTTTTTTGAACACAGTGAGTAGGATGAGATGATCCAGGAAAAGCTGAGCAATTCCTGACATTAATGGTTAAGCTTGAAAGAAGTCCCCTTATTTTTATGCATATCACATTTCTTCAGTCCTGTGAATGCTGATTACATTTTTTTTTTATTTCTTTTAGTATCTGTGGTCTTTACTCTGTCACTTTATAAGACTTTATAAGAGTTGATTTTTTCCCTAATTACTATTCCTACTGTGTGCTTAGAATTATTACTTGTGTATTTTAATAAAGAATAAGTAGCCAACAGTTTTAGTCGCAGAGCAAAGCTTCCTCTGATTATGAATAAATAGAAACCATATTTCCAAGCATATTTTGGTCTTTCATCATCATTGCTGTGTTCTTACTTGATAATTCCTGTTTTTCCATTACCATGCCATCCTAAGCTTTACTGTCATCATTAGTAGAAAGCACCATTTATCCAAGCTGAAACTCAAAGATAATTATTAGAGGATTGTTACGCTGATCATCAATGATATCCCACAGCACATCCAGCAGATGTGTCAAGAGATTATTTGGTAACACAGTGGTGTTATTCAAACTACTTGATCTTTATTTATTTCCAAAAATTTGAAATCTGGGGTGTCCTGATATAGATGAATGAATATCCTTCCACCATACTGAATATTTCTAAAGTCACTTCAACATATCTGATCTGGGGTTTATCTTTTAACACAATCTTCACAGATGTCAATATAATTGATAAAAGAGTTCAGAATAATTTTGTCTAATGGTCTGCAAATACACTTGTCGGGGCTTTGCATCCATAATTTTTTCTAACTGTTTTAATCACTGGTCCTTCTAATTTTAAGACTGCCTAATGCAGAACCAAGCACCAACACTTGAGTCGATTGAAGTTGTTGTAAATGCAGGCCCCGTTCAGATGTGATAGATAAATTATGGGGAGTTAATTAAAAACTACTGATTTGAAATACTAAGGCTGAAAACCTAACGGCAGTTCAATAAAAATATGAAAACGAATAAAGTGTTTCAAAGGAAATATCTAAAGTTTACAAGAAAAGCAAACAATCTCCAGTTCTCTTCTCTTTACTTTCTTCAGATGCTCTCTTCTGTTGTGGAACTGCTCTTTAAAACATAGGGGAAAAAAAAAAAAAAAAAAAAACAGAACTCCCCGCCAAAACAAAGCTTTGCTATGGAAACAATTCAGAACTCAAAATTTGTCTGAGAGAATATTTCAGTTATTTTAAAAAGCAAAGTTCTCATGCAGTAGGATGCATTAGTTAAACAGAAACCATCCTTTCTTTTTGTTTTTTTAACTCTCTGAAGTTTGAACACCCTACCTCACATTTTCAGCCTCAGGATCTTATATGATTAATGGATTTTTTTTTATATGCAGATATGAAAAATAAGTTGCAGTACCATATGCTTTATCAAACCATGCTCACCCAATCACAAAACTCATCAAGGACACAAAGACTCCCATGAACTCTCTCTTCTGTGCTCTTGCTCCATCAATCTGTTGTACCTCTTTGTAACTTCAATAGACTCCAGTGTTGGTAGTTTCCTTTTCACTGAAGAGCAACATTTGTATGACTCACATTTACCTAACCCCAAATGTTAAAAAGGAGGGATGCAATTACTAAAAAATGATGTAGCTAAAATTCTCAATACTCTATCAGTCGCATAAAATTAAAGGAGATGGACATTCAGATCAGACGAATCTCAACAACTTCATGCAGCTCTTCACCCTATTTAAAACCTGTTACTGAAAGCCCTTCTGCAGCCACCTGAAATCTGTCTGTGGTTGGCAGAAAGTCATCCCAAGGTCAATACATTTCCTAGGCACTCATGAGAAAGCTTGAAATTGGAGACTGGCCTGCTATCACACAAGCAGGTGGATTGCTCTGTTGGCCAAAGTCACATTCTGATGTTGCTCAAGAAAGCAGCTCTATATAAAACAAACAAAAACAAACAAACAAAAACAAAACAAAAACACTAAATTTGAATTACTTTAAAATATTTTATATTAATAACAGAGTTATCATCTCATCTGAGATAGGTTTCATATGATTTTACAATCTAGAAGCATGCACCTGTTTTCCTCAGCAGACACGGACAGAAAAGGTGATCTAATTAATATTTCCCTTTCTCTCTCTGAAATAGATTTACATCCAGACTTGGACTTTTATAGATTTCTTCATTACAACAAATGAAATATGAAGCTCTATTTCAGCCTTTTTGCAGGTTCAGCTGTCTTTGTTTTCAGGTATTTACTGCTCCAAATCCTTATGGTCAGCCCACACAGCTCCCTTGTGCTGCTCTGTTGCTCGGGTGAGTAAAGGGACATCTACTGAGGAGCTCTCCTTGAGTGTGTAATGAATCCCAGTGTTCGCATGGACAGTGCTCTCATTCACACATGAAAGATTGCAGTTACCTGAAAAAATTACTGCATGGATGTTCATGAGAAAGCAAGCTTAAAAGGCAATGGACAAGTTAAAATAGAAAAAAGAATTTATAAACCTTATGAACATGTTTCTGCTCTTAATGCTGATGCACAGCTCTGTGACTGCCTTGTCAAGTAAAAAGGTAAAGGACAGTATTAATTTGATAAAACTGTGTTCCTATGGAGTCTCAAAGTCACACTTTTCAAAGGGTATTAGTTACACCTCCTAAGCAGATGTGAGCACTAGGATATTTATGTATGATTTGATCAATGTGCTTTGATATTTTACATAAACAAGGATTTATTAAAAACAAGAATATAATAAAATGCAATAGTGGATTATATATATATTGTACTTAGTTTATCTGTGTTAAATTACAAGGTGTTACACAACTTAAGCGTCAAAGAATCCCTGGAGACCAGTGAGTTTAAAAATATGTATTAAACATGTATTTGTCAGCAATATCCAGGGCATCTAAAATAGTAGTGGGAACAGTGCTCAGATTTAACGTTCAAATTGTTATACGTAACTAGAAGATAAGGTGTAAACATCAGGGTGCTGCAAAAGTTTTAACATATTTTACAAGCAGTTCAATTTAAAATTACACTGCTGTTTCTCCCTAGTGTTAGGACACACAATTTTGTGTATTGTTTTCCAAGCACGCACACAGTACATTAGCACTTGATAATCAAAGATGTATCTTCCATGTATCCTTGTCATCTTACCGTATGTAAGTAAATAAGACAGTATAAACAAATTAATAAAAAAGAGTTCCACAGGCATTGCATACAATTAAATGCTCTTTAAATAACTCAAATTGAACATTTTATGTTCTTTTTTCTGTAGAAAAAGTCCACATTTCATGTTATCATAATATAAAGTTTTGCTGGCAAATGCTAGTTTTAAAAAATAATAATAATGAACAGCTCAATTAAAGTTAGTCAGTTTTGGTTCATTTATTCCAGTGCTATTTGTTAGGCAAATATAAATGTTTATCCTTTTTTTTTTTTCCCCAGTGCAGAAGAAAATGCACTTGATCTGTTTTCTCTTTGCACAATCCTTATTCTTGTCCTGTCTCAGTTAGCTCTTGTTATTAATAGCACCCAAGTGAAAATATGGGAGTTCTGTGCCTTGCCTTCTTAATAATGAATAAAGGTGATGCATTGCATGAAACTGCCTCAATAATTTACAAGGTAATATCAAGCAAAGACTAACTGTAGTGGTCTGCAGAAAATATACTGCACTAAAAAAATGATTTATAAGCTGCATAGATGTTATAATACTAAATTTAAGCACTGAGTTTCTAGTCTATTAGAAGCGTTAAAGTTTTAACACCAAACATGGCTCTTTTCCTACTTGTTTTAAGTTGTAAATTATTTCCTGTTCACATCTTTTTCTCCACAGAGATGGAGTACACACTGCTATGGCAGAATGATCTTTTAGCTTCCTTTCTGCCTAGGAAGAGGCACAAGGGGATGGCCGAGGCTGCCGCCACTGCTGCTCAGTTCCGAGGGCGCAGCTAACGCTACGTCTCCCAGGGCAGGGCACTTCCCGCGTGCTGGGCTGACGTACACCTTTCCCACGCTGTGGTTATCTGGTTGTTACCAGCTTGGTTGGTAAATATTTAAAGTTAGAGGCACTGAATAGGTGCCTCTGGTTTCCTTTGATTCATGGGCAACTTGCTGAGAGCTCTGAGTGCTGCAAGGACCCTCATCTATGGGAGAAAATTTTCTGCTTTCTGAAAACTACATGTAGGTTACAAAATTAAGTATCTTGGTTTCTTTTCAAAAATGCAACCACAGCTACTGTAATCGGTAATAGTTTCTAGTGCTTTTATCTCACCACAGATGGATTTTCAAAACTGACCTGGGATTCAAAATGCTCCTTTCCTGGGGCCAGCACCAACAGCCTGAATGCAGCTGCCTGAGGGTGGAAGTTCAAGCCACTATCAAGAGTCTTGTATCTGATATTCAAAGAATAAGTTATAAAACAGATAGCTACTGTTGATGGCCTACATGTAAATACAAAAGTTGACTTATAAAACTGGGGAATATAAAATTGGGCATTAATATGAAAAGTCTCAAAACTACTGCTTTTCACAAACCTTGTCTGAATTGATGATCACTTGCTAAAGTGCCTTTATCCCTACAAGCCCTTTCAAAACTATCTTTTCTATGAAATTTGAATTCTAGACATTTAAGCAGGTTAAATGAAAACATAATATGAAATAGCACATGTTTCTGTCAGAAGCAACAGTAATTTATGCAACCTTGATCATGCAGTCAGGGAAAAGAATCGGATTTAGACTGATCATGGAGTTCAAGGCCTGGCTACGAGAAGGAATAATCACAGCAAACCCTCTGAAAGCTCTTCGTAAGCACAGATTTATGTCGACACAGTCCTTTGCTGGAGAATGAGCAAAGGAGTTAATTTGGCAGTGTGCACAAGCAAGAAAAGAGGTTAATGCTGCCAAATACTTTCTTTGCTGTAAAACATTTGACCAGATACATTAAGATTGTTTTTATCCCTGTATCCTACTGCATTTTAACAATATTCTACAATATATCTGCAGGATGCAGATATGTGAACGCATAGTAGAAAATGAAATCAATAGTTCATTCCTCACTCTGCACCTTTAGAAAGAAACAGTGACCCTTGCTGGTAAGTGGACACGGGCACCTTATCCCTTGTGCATGACAGCTGCATCTTGAGCAGGAAAGCATAAGGAAATAAGTCTTTAACAGCAAGACAAGCTATCCCACCCGCAGAAGAGGTAAAGATAAATCAGATGTGCAATGTAAGCAGCTTGGTATTTACACCTGAAGTATCACACATATCAGCAGAGGAAAAGGGATATTCAAGGACAGGCAGTGCCAGCTACATGACATCCTGGGACTGCTCAGTAACTGGCAAATAGGCAGTAGCCCCCAAACAGCTCTCAGGACCAGGAAAGCTGCAAACTGTGCTTTTAAGTATTTTAATTCATAAGCAATGTCCCAATATAATCCAAATTGAGTGAGAATTGGTGCATACGCAGAATTTCTAATTCAGTATTATTGTGTCCAGAAGCAAAGCATAGTGTTGTGCTGCTGGAACAGCCTCTCGAAGACATATTATACCCATATATAGAGAGTGTAACTCATTTTCCAAAGTCACCAACATGGATTTTTCCTATATTTTTTTAATTTGGGAAATAACAGCGATGGCAATACTACAGTGTGATATTAAAGCTAATTTTAGTTAAAAAATACTAAACAATAAATACACGGCGTAGTAGATAATATTTACATCTCTTAAGACAATACTGTCTTACTGCATTGTAAACAGTGGTTTGCATCACTAATTTCATGGTTAGAGCTAAGAGCCAATACTTGTTGATTTTCTTGCTAATTCTGTCAACTGAATAAGACTGAATATGCCAGTTTAACTGGCTTGTCTCTTCTTCACTTGAGTTAATAATTCTCACACATATTAAATCGAGTTTGGATATAAGAGTTTCAATTTAAGTTCAGAATAGCAACAGTATTGCTATAGCGGTCACCATAAAAATGTCATAATTTACATAAGATATAGAAACAGAATAATAGCACCATCCTTCTAAGTAGCTAGTGTCCTAATGCATCAAAAATTGTATAAAGCTTAAAATAGTTCAGAAATCAAATAACATTAGATTTGCTTGACTGTTTAGATGAGAAGAAAAATTTGATAAAAATTCTTATTTTTGAGCTGTAGTACAGAATTTAATCCCTCCATTTAACACTGCAAAAGTTTAGTGTGTAATCATAAAATATATTCTAAAATGTTAAAGCTACTTCTCTTTCTCCTTTATTCACCAGAGCAATAATTGCAACCTTTGATGCCAGACTTATTTTATTGGTCAAGTAAGGGGAGAACTTGTGGTCAGTGACTCAGAGGAATAATATCCCAAAACTTTCCAAAAATTGTCTGTTACTTGAAAAGTACATCTCTGTAAAATATGCCACAGCATCACACAGAGTTAAATCCTAGAGTGACACTATGGTATCCAGTATCAAGCAATTCACATGGCTATACAACTTATTTGAAGAGATACAAAAAAGTGAAGGAATCCCTGTACTGACATCTCCTCTTCCACCACACTATTGTGTAAAACCAGAAGACAGCAGAGCAGCTCCATATTCCTTTATGATTATGTGTTTTTGTGTTTTTACTTTTTAGGTAGCAAAGCTTCAAATGTTGTCAACTGTCAAAGACTCAGTAACTGATGCCAGGCTTCATCTGCAAATAAATTATCTTTGACTAAGATGCTTACATAGGTGTCTACAAGACAGTGCAATTGCAGGTCCCTGAAGGAAACAGGGCATTCCAGATTGGGTATTTAATGAAGACTGGCCTGTAAGTGGCCTTGTAAGTGACTGCTGCCTACCCATGTAAAAGGAAAGTACGCTGTAATTCAACTCTATCAGTTACTTCTTTGGTAACTGCTGCCTTGCCCAGGCTTTTTTTCCTAGCAGCAAATGCAGTACTGCATTACAAAAGAAATCATTTTTCAATCAGCATGAACATTTGCATGAACAGAAGCCAAGATTTTCAGGGTTAGTCTCAGAAAGCTCATTTTCAGTGGCAGTAAGTTACAATATGGGCAATAAAGTATTGAATCCATGGTGCTCAAAGATAATTATTTTACCCAGTTTTCAATACCACCTCTGTTGTCAAACTCAGAGCTGCCAGTGCAGGCTCCCACGTGTCACCAAAGCTGCTTTATCACCTCCTGACAGTCTCTTCTGCTTGGGTCCCTCTTTCAGGTCCTGAGTTTCCTTCAGCCTGTGTGTGCATTAATGGCCATCAGAAAACATCAATATTTGTCAGAAGCCCTCACCATCACTTCCCTCTTCTAAGCTTTCATTCCAGAGGAAAGATAGAAGAATGATTTCCAGATCTGTTAGTGGTCAGATCATCTGTGATGTTAAATTGGTTTTAGTCAGGTTCCTCTCATTTGTACCAGTCAGGCATTTTAGCCTGTAGAACTGTAATATTAATACACTGCTAGGGCAAGATGATTTTGTTTTCCTGATGCCTAAATTTTTTTTAGATGAGTACCTTTGTCAGGCAAGTATTTGACATCCAAGTGATGATTAATTAGATGATTTATTATTAAATGATCCTTTAGTAACGTTCTCAGGCAAAATAACAAGGCAAAGGGGAGGGAAAGGAATGGAGACCTATACTCAGCAACTAGCTTCCTTTGGCAAGGTTTCCCTCTCTATTTGAAATCTTTTATTTTCACTGTTCTCCTTGCCCAGACTTCGAAGAGGAAGGTGAGATATGCAGACTGATAGCTCTTTGCTTTAGGATATTCCTAGTAGAGAACAAGCAGCAGCCTCAACACAGTGAATGAAATCTGAAATGAGTCATGGAGCAGAAAAGCATCCTTGAGGCTAGAGTTGTCAAAATACATGTATGAATTCTCTAATATCATTCCATTAGATCCCTTTCCCTGATGTGCTCTTACACAACCCACCTCAGCCTTACCCTGCTCTCAAGCCCTATGCGGTTTTGTGGTTACAGGGATAGGAGAAGGAAATCCTTTTGGTTCAATACTCGACTTTTCCTCTCCAAACAAACAAGCTGGTAAAATTCTACGTGTCCATATGATAATATTTATGTAAAATTTGGCTCTTAGATTCTGGGAAGTAAAGTTTCTTCCAAAGTAATTATAAACCTCTGTATCTTTTTAGGCAGCAATACAGTCTGACAAGATTTTCTCAATGTTTTTGTTAATTTTAACTTTTATTAATGAAAACTTTCAACTGATATAGAAGCATCAGCTCATAGGAATAATCGTTTAGCTGATAAAGCTGTTAATTGAACTCATATTTGAAATTCTGCTAAGCTTATTGCCTGTGTGCCTGAAAAATACCCAACAGAGTTATTAAACAATATCAAAATTGATCAGTCTCTATGAAAATAGGATTGCATGTTTAAGGAAAAATAGATGAAGAAATAAATTTTGTGCCAGAAAATAAAATTTAATCTTTTTATGCATGTACCTAATTAGTACAGCTTTAATATAAATTAAATATTTGTTAGTAATTTTTCCCACTGGTATTTTTTACAACTTTTTGGTGGACTCTTCCTGTTTTTCTGTGATATTGATATGGAAACGATGAGGGGAAATAATATTCAGTGGATAATTGGAAATCACTGCATTTTCTGATGGCTTAGGACTCTGTTCAGAGAGTGGATGAAACCGCTTTGGGGCAGAAATCCCTAGAGTCCTGCAGATTTTCAGCAGCTCATATGGCAAGCCTAAGCAGTTTTTTCCTTGCCAGGCCAATTCTCAAGCCTGGCTGGCATGCTCAGGAGTCATCGCTCACAGTACGTTTCTAACCTGCAACTCAAATATTTGTTCTTTGCTCCATTTATGTTTTGTGAATTTAAGCAGTCAGCTTTACTGAGAGAAGCTTCAGAGCCCCTCAGAGAGGCCGCAGGTGCCTCAGATGGCCATGCTGACCACAAGCCCCAGCACTGCCCGACATGGCATCTCCCACATCCACTCTGAAACTCCTGAGAAGGGCCAAGCATTCTGCAAGCCCATGAACAGAGAGGTATCTGTGCGTAGATAAACCTACCAGCTCTTAAGCAGATGGAGAGAACACTCTTGTTACAGGGAATAGTTAAAAATCTCAAAGTACTGTTTTTTTCCTCAGTATTTTATATAGCATAACTATTTTGCGGATCTTAAAACACGAAACTGAATTTTTTGTGAGTGCACAGTGCAAAATTATATGATCATTTTATGTAAGGTTTTTCACTTTTAAGCAATGTTATCTTCCAAGGCATATTTGACACACTTTATATCTTAGGTTCTACTAAAACTTTATGTATTAAAAGGATATACTAAAATACTTTATATATTAAAATAGTTTGCCATAATGGGTGGGTAGCATAACCCCCTACCAAACTGAATAAAGTTTATACAAATTTTATTGCCTAGAAAATTAAACAAAATTTAGTTTACATTTATTAGGCAAGGAACATATTTATGACTGCACAGACTGGTTCTAAAATAATGATCTGTGCATTATCTTCACCTACACAATACAGTTGCCTTCTGCCAAATCTTACCACTGTCTTCCTAAGCACCCTCATTTATCTGCTAAGGAAGAGCTTACTCACTCATTCTGTTTGTTGCATTTTCACTAAGTTCCATTTTCATGCTAATAAACCATCTTCAATCTTCCTGCCCATGGAAATGAAAGGCTTCTGCTAATGCACATCACTGCAAACATCTCCCTCTCTTTTATAGGATGTGTGTTGAAAAGTGCTATATCGTTTTTAGGTGGCTCAGAGTCACAAATGTCCAATGAAATACTCGTAGGAGGTAGCTATAGCACCCCTTCCTTCAAAAGGGATCTCAATAGGATCACATCACCTTACATTTGCAACTTCCACTCTTTCTGTCCAAAAGCTCATTTCCCTACTTTTATACCATCAATGCTTTATTAGTAGTAATGAGCTCAGCAGATTATTTTATTATAGAAACTTGATATTGCAATTATGATTTTTAGTTAACCCTATTCATTTTTCACCTGGGATTTTCTTTGTTAAAATAAGAAGTCCTATATATATACTCTACTATGTTGTGAATATCTTCCACAGAAATTTGAAGGTAGTCCCCCATATACCAATATGAAGCAGAACTGAATGTATCCTCCTAAAAGTGCAAGTGATTCTATGAATCCAGCCTGGTCTGTCCTTATCTTACTCTTGTTCCTCACTTCCAAGCATCATCCTTGCACTGACTCAGTTGTCTCCCTTCCTGGGCAAGAGGCACTCTGGCCAGCTCAGCACTAAATAATGAAAGAAGCCAGTTGCCTGAGTCTCTTGAGGTTGACTCCCAGACAGAGTTTTCCTTCCCTCCATCCCTCCCCACCTCTCTCTCTCCCTCTGCACCTTCTTCCAGCCACTAATTCTTCTAAATCTTACAGGAATTAAGTTTCTCTCTAACTTGCATCTTTCTATAAAATTCAGTTGAAATAGGCTAACAATTTTCAAAAATATATTTCAAGAAAGGAGATACATATGCACATATAAAGAGTATAATTTTTTATGTGGGAAATCAGATTAAACATTAATTGAAAATTAACCTCAACTGACTATAACCTTTCCTAACAGAACTTAGTGATTCATCCTTGATTCCTTGGAAGAAAATAAGATGTTCACATCATGTAACATCTTTGAACTAGCAGACCAGCTTGTGCTGCATCTCCGTTTGGTACTGTTAAGGAATCAACTGTCTGGAAGCTATAGCTTCTGAAATCACCTTCTGTTAGTGAATACGTACTATTTATACTGAATTGTTTAGAAAGGAGGTTGAGTTTTGAGTTTTCTAGCTATTGAGAAGAAATGTTGAGCTGCAGCATGTTCTTTTTTTTTTTCTATTGCTTGGCAGGTACTTTTCTTTAGCGCTCCCAAACAGACAGCTTTGACCTTCATTTCTGTCATGCTTTTCACCTCGCATATGGGATTGCCATTTTCAGGAGGGGTGACATGGAGAAAGGCAGTGGCCTCTCTTTTGGTGCCCTTCTCCTAGTAGAATTATAATATGCACCAAGAAGAAAAGAAGACAGCAAAATTATCTTTTAAAAAAGGTAAAAATGTTTAAAAAATAATAATAATAATAATTTTTTAAACATTTGAGAAGTAGCCTTCTGCTTCCCGGAGGAACAATCTATTACACAAATGTATGTTGTTTGCTGTTTCTCTAAAAACAGATTTGCCATAATTGTTAGAAGAAACATATCTTTCCTCTAGCATATCTACTTATCAAAAAAAAAAAAAAAAAAAGTGGCACAGAGTGAACGACATCTAACTCTTGAGCATCCTAACTGAAATCAGTGGTGGTAGGCTGGGAGTCAGTCCATCTAACTGTAGCCATCAACCGTTTAGGTGGCTTGTATGGGATCCCTCTGTATGTAATGGAAAAAAGATGACCAAGAGCGGGCAATTGAGCCAAAGGATTTTCAGCACTGAGTTACAGCAGTAGAGATCCTGCTATAGAGAGCATAAGTGGTCTGGACTAGCTTCATAGCCCTTTAACATTTAGCTAAAATTACATCGACCTTAATCCAGGTCTACAGCATTTTTCCACACAGAGGTGGCAGAAGTAATTGCTAGTATTTGCTGGGACTCATGAGGCTATGTTTTTTTTCATTCGAGATTCACAAAGCAGATGCACTTAGCTCCTCCGGTTACAGCAACTGCAGCAGGAATAACATCCAAGATATAGTCAGTATTACGAGTAAAATTAAAACTGTGTACAAAGGGGATTGTCTCAGTGCTCAGAATTAATTTAAACACTTCAGAAAGAAAATATGAAGCAATTTCTCAGGATGATGCAAAAGTTGACAAAAATTCTGTCTTTATTAGTTAGAGGATGAAAAGCTTCCAACACGGCACATGAGATTACATCCCTTTCTGCTGGGCTTGTTGGCACTGTTTCCCCATTTAATTGCACCTTTTCAGATATGCAATTACAGAACAATTGTGAAATTCTTGTTTTTAGTGATGTACAGTTACACAAGTGGGCACAGAGAGCTAACGACAGCTGGAGATATATAAGACAGAGCAGCAGTGATGTATGACCTACATTAATATCAGTGGGATCAATACCAGGCCAGTCATCTGGAAATATGATCTGATGTTTTGTAAATATGTCTTGAAATTAGTCTTGCTGTTACCACTTCATCTAACAAAAATAATTCAGACAGTTCATTAGCGGGAATATTTACCTATGGCTGTTTGGAGAATAGATGTGGCAAACTTGCTCTTTAATTACTTTGCCAGAAAGACTTGTTCCAATGAAATGTCCACTGGTAGCTTGTAAAAAATGTCGTTACTGTTCAATCTTGCATGCGTTCAGATGAAAACTGCATGAATGCCAGCCAGAGAGACAAGTAAATTGGAACCAAGCTCCATATCAAATGAATTCAGCTCTTGATTGCTTTTGAAGAAAAGATTAAATGGTGAACTCCAAGATCTCACTATAGAAAGCTGTAATAGACCCATGTGTTAAGTCACCAGTACATACTTTAAATGCTCAAAAGAAATATGAATTTTCTTAGTAAATAGTATTTTCCAGCAGAGTATCCCTTAATTTCCCACTCCTTTCATAAGAAACAGAATAGTTGGCGCAGTGGTGAGGATTTTTCCTCTTAGTACAGTTGACTTGGGAAGGGTTTGTTATCCTGCAAATGCTGACTCCATGAGCAGAGCACGCAATTGTCACAGCAGCTGCCATGTGAAGCTCCTGCGGGGCAATTGCTCCAGGTGCCCATGATGGAGTTGCACATAATGCAGGGGATCAGCTCATTTTTTAAAGTAGGAGAAGGCAAATTGACTCCAGTTAGACAGAGGTTGCTCGGCCTTGGCTGGTCAGTTGGCTGGCTGGGTAGACAATCTCTAACCTCAAAATATGAAGAACTCTAATATCTGTATTTTTCTTGTAAAAGCAGTGTAAATGGAAGTGAGGAAGAACTTCTTCAGTTTCCAGCTTGCAAACCAATAATGGCAGATGAAGAATAAACCCTGGTTATTTTGTATGGTCTGGTATTTTTAAAAATTGTATTTTTTTAAAATGTTCTTTGCTCTTTTAACGAGGGACCTGGAAGGGCAGCCTCATCTACTGCCTCATGCCGTGTAGCCTTCTAGCCAGGAGGGCCAGTGCCAAAGGCTCTGTTTCCAGAAGCTTAAGCAGCTGAGCACTAAGCACGTTTAGCAACACTGCTGAATGCTGCTGCGCTTCGGAATAAACATGATCAAGGGAAGGGTTGGAAAGGAGAAGAGAATTTGGCTGCTGGTGATAATTTCCAGTTGTGGAGCAATTATTTAGATAGCAGATTTCAGTAAAAGAATAAGGAGTTTAGTAAGTGTTGGATTTACATAATAGTAATACATGTCACTTTATATTTCCTTTTGGCATTTTCATGCACTTGTAAAATGAATCCTAATTATAAATGTTATACAAGTCCCACATAATGTGAATTTACTTGTATGCACATTTGCATTATCCTCATTTTTAAGTGTGCTGATGATTAACATTAGTAGCCTAGTTATATCATTAAATGCATGAGTATACTTCACACTATCTTTAGGAAATTAAAAATTTTGTGCTACGCACACACAACATTCAGTTCTAATCAAGGCTACAATCCCGCGTCCCCCTTAAATTAAACCCAGCTGCAGGCCATCCTTTTTTTCCTTCATGCATAAGGGCAAATCGTTATTTCCTCAGAACAAGGGGTTATAAAACATAAATAAATTTATTTTGCTCTGTTTCAGGTGTATTCTTAAAATCCACTTTAATATGATTTGTCTCATGCTCAGGAGTCCAAAACTAAGAGTCCAAAATGAGCAATTCCTTTCCCATTCAGCCAAGCACAGAAACTCTGCAAGCCAGACGACGGACAGTGCCACTCCTGGATAAGCTAGCTAGTAGCTGCCCTGCCACACGAAGCTCTGGGAGTACCTCCCGCACTCCCTGGAACTGCTCCGGAGCCTGAGGCCCCGCAGACTCACCGTGCCACCCGCTGCTAGCACATGCCAGCTACAGCACTTGGGATTGTGAGTAACACATGGGGGGACACTGTGTTTAATTCTCATGTTCTGAAAACACCTAACTGTTCTAATATTAATAACAATTAGTAACATTATTTTTGGTTTTCTTCTTTCACAGAAAGTTTTAATATTTAAAGTATGTTTTCCTGGCATAGCTTTTGGCTTTCTAGTAAGGATGACATAGATGTTAAATAGCTATTATATCTGAGAAAAAATAAAGACATGAGATGAGTTTCATCTTCACTGCTTAGGAAAGATGCTGTGATATTTCTTTCAGTTGACGGGGTTTCAACCAGCATCACACGGTGGGAAAGATTCAGAACTATCAAACCATAAAGATGAACAAGGTTGACAGGCAGATGCAACTGAGAGGCAGCTTTGCCTCTCAAGCCAGTGAGGTTTTTAAACCTGGTAAATGGCACAGAAAGGAAGGATACCCACCTAAGAGTCATACACAGCTGTTACAGAACGAAGCACGTACACAGTTGTGCTGCATTCTAAGCTGATATGGTTGACAGACTCTCTGCAAATATTTCACCACATGGTTGTGGAGATTTTCTTACACAGATCAGCATTCAATTTGATGAAAACATTTATGGATTTATATGACCTTCTGCACCTACTTTTATGGTCACATTTTCAAGCTGTCAAAAGATTTTCAGATGTCCAGTACTCAGCAAGCTCCCAGGTGGCCTTGTAAAAAGCAATCAGTAATCAGAGTCTGCCTTAGACTCTAATGTCCATTTACTTTCTTTTAAAAAATATCTAGTCATTAGGGAACAAGTTAATATTGAACCATATTCATGAACTCACACAGTTTAACTTCTAAATCTCAGTTTCTGAACCGATGACTGAATTAATGCAATTTTGGCTTAAAGTCTACAGTTACACTAAAAAGTAGAAACACACGGTCCTTTCAAAATATATTTTTCATCTTTCTTCTTTTAAAACTTGAATTTTAAAGTGAACACTGTCCTGATAGGGTAGCTAAATTACACTTTTTTTAAAATTGGAAATATTAAGACTAATATGATCATATCCATAGCTGAAATCACCAAGCATTCTAATTATTTCTCCCCTCCGGAAATTTGCTAGTGGTATGAGAAGATAGAAGTTAGTTAACAAGACAGCAAGTGCTTGCAGATAAAAACTGTGTGATAGATATATACTGTATTTAAAATGCTATACTAAATAAAGTAAAATTAAAAAAAAAACTACAAAAAAAAGAGTAAATGCAAATAAGGCTTTTCAAGGGACACAGTTAAAGAAAATGTACAGAAACTCATTTCTTATATGAATTAGTAGGCTAAAGTGCTCAAATTTTTAAGTATCATATAAGAGGTACGAATGACATGGAATTTTCGTATGCAGTAATGTGAATGTCCTCAGTCAGACCATTCTCCAAACTGAGTCACTGCTGACACCTGGAAGTCAGTGAACTGTATTAAGATGTTTACCCCTCATGCAAAGATTAAAAAAAATAGTGTGAAGGGTAAAGGCACTGAGGTAAATGGTGGGGAATTGTGAAGACACAGATTCCTCCCATGTCAGAGCAGTGAAAACAGTGGATCCCACCTGCACAATTCGCTAAATTCTTATGCAAAATATGTATTTCAATAGAATCAGAATTCATATTTCAATAGAATCATCTTACATTAAAAAAAAAAAAAGTTTGATTGATCACTCATTTTTCCTATTTTGTCAGCAGGGTCTGTCTATAGCCTGACCTAATACCTGTGACATCTCTCCATTAACATCAGTAAGTTTCCAATCTGGCCTATGGTGACTTCACAACTTGAATATTTTCTAATCCATAAATCATTCTTACCAACACTCTCATTTCTAAGGACAGGCCAGAAAAAGGGAATCACAGCTATGTGTCTGCAGATAACATGGAGGACTGGATTTGCAAGAAGTTGGCTGGCATTTGTGGAAGAAGAAAAAATGTTTCTTACAGTCTGTAGCATTGAAATTTCCTCAATAAATCAGATGATGCAGTGTCTCAGTCAGGCAACAGCTTGGGAAAAAATACATTAGCACATGCTTAGTATTGCATTCACATAACCAGCTGCCTAATCCAATTACCCTAATTTACAAGAAGAATAATTTATATTTTCTAGTGAATACCATGTAGAAACTGTGTTCAGTTTGTGCCTTTTCATAACTTTAAAGCTACGGACAATCTAGTGAAATAAATACTTTGGGTTAACAAACCTTTTTTTTATATATTCTCACAGACTTAAAAAAAAATTTTTAGGAAACTGGGTGTTACAAATGGTTGATCTTAATGTGCATCCTCAATACTCTTTCCCTTACTGCCAATCCTACTACAGGGTGAGAGGCGCTGGCGTGAGGAAACCTTCCAAGCTCTTACAAGACGAGGGGCGCCTGGCAGCCTCACGGCTCTCAGGGATGCAGCACCCTGCACCCTCTGGGTGCTGAAGGAGCAGTAGCCTCCAGCACTGCCCTCACTTTCACTGGCTGCAGCCCTTCCCGTGAGGAAGTCGGGCAGCCCTTCCGATGCCGAGCTCTGGGAGCAGCACTGATTTCACACTAGCACCTGAACTTCATTTCTCTTGCTGCCTTCTCAGTTGTCTGATACATGAAACTCAGCACATTCACGCCTGAGCTATGGACCCCTTAATAAGAGCAGGTCCTTTGAACAGACACCAGAGCTTGTACTTTCTCTAAAGGAGCATGTTTTGAAATAGCTTTATGCATCTGGTCCAGTGATTCTTCTAGTAAAGAAAGAATAAACTGAACATCTCTCCTCAGAGAGTGGCACCATTGAGTCACTCCCTTGAAACCTGCAGGGCTCGAGGGGCACAAAAATGCCAGTGAAAAAACTCCCAGTGATGGCATACAGACATTGCATCACAAATATGAATTAGACTAGAGGGAAAGAAGGTGACAATAGCTTATTTTCTTTAACTCCAAGAACATTAATTACAGTGCATAGCTCATAAAACTTCTTTTTCATCATTTCTTTATCATTTTTCAACTTTTTTTCCCCAACTTCCTTGTTAAAATGCATAGTCAGACAAATTTTTTCCCTTTTCCTCCTCAGAACTGCTCACATACCTGCTATTCAGATGGTGCCTTATTCTTATTCCCTCTTGGAGCTATGATCTTTGCAAGCCATTCACATTTCTTCATTTTTTTTTAACAGCCCTGTTACATATCTGTACAAGAACACTCTAGCAGAACTAATTGAACCTGAACACAATATAAGCACACAATTTCCATCATTCTCAAGCTCATATCCATCATTCTCAAGCTAGGGTAAAAATAATAGCAGCAACGCTCTGAGAAGCAGAGAGCCGGTAGCTCTGCCTTTGAATGGTACTGACTGACACATGCTAACACACAGTAGTCACTACAGATGGATAAAAGCAGTTTACAGTATGTGCTTTCCTATTTTGCTTGCATCACCGATTTCAAACAATATAATATGTTTTGTAATTGAAGAAAACCCTGTTCCGAACCCTTCTCGATCAGAATCTGTGACACACATTAGCCTGTTGTGATTTTGAGTGAAAGCTCAGCGAGCTTGTAAGGAGACCAAGCCCAGACAGCCCAGACATTTACATTGAAGAGAGGCAACCTTAACGCAAAATAGCATCACTGAGTGATGGTGTGAGCTGGAAGACATAAACAAAAAGAAAACTTGAATCAAGTCTGTCTATCACATGCAGAAAAAGCTTATGATAGGGGCATGGGTATTACAGAACTCCTCAATATGTTTCCTGAGCATCTACTTGTAGTATGCAAACACCATGGCTCATTCAGAATAGGTGATACCAATGATTTTAAAGATATCATTTTTCTCTTTCTGTTAAATTAACAATTTGTGTGACTATTTGTTTAAATGTATGAACTTGGCTATTTCATTATTCAGTAAATAAGAGTTCATTACAAATACATTATTAGATGTTTAACAAAAAATAATTGATAAAAAGGTATTAAAAGTTTAAGGTTTAATGATCATATTTGTACAAATTGCTGCTAGGAGAATAATATGGTTCTTAATATTACTTTATACTGTCTTAATAAAACATTACTACGTGTTGAATATTACTAATAGATTTTAACACTCTCATCTTTTACTTATTCAGTAAACAATGAAAACTGATTATGTACAAGCACTTGTTTGAGATTTCACAGCTTTTTATAGATCATATTAGCACTTAACAAGCAATTAACATATCAGTGCACAGGAGATTTTATCGACAGCCCCAAAACTATTTTAGGAAAGCAGTGTGGATCAATTCAAAACTTTGGAGCTTAATTTGCTCCAAAGAGCTTAATCTGAACCCTACTGTATGGTTAGAGAGAACCTTCCGGCACCGGAGCGCTCAGGATGGGGCACTTGTGGTACGCACTGCCCCACAAGGCAGAGCCTGCCACTGGCACGGGCACCACAAAACTTCTCTAAGCAGCAGCAGGGCATGGACATCGAGAATATGTTCACACCCTCTGCTTTGGCTGAATTTAAATATCTGTTTTTGCTCATGAATCAGCTTCCCATGAAGTCAATGCATTTTGGGGAGACACAACAATTAGATTTATTGCTAATTTTTGTATGCAATTTAACAGTTTTGTATCTGCATAAGATGCAGGCAGTTTTGATTTAGCTCTTTACTGTCTATGTACTGCCACTTTGATTAGTTTCATTAACATTTATTAATTATCTGCTATATGCAGACAAAAGCCTGCTGATTCATTAGCCTCAAAAGAAGAAATAAATAAATCAGATGGTATTGTCATCTCCGTAATAAACAAGGTCCAAATGTTACCTTGTATAGTTTAGTCTTTCACAAATAGTGAAATATTAGAAAATTCAAGAATACTTTGTCTGTTCGACATTTTTTCTTAAGCATCTATTTGTGCATGCTGCAAAGAGAATGGAAACAAGCACGCTAGTGAATATGGATTGTGTTTACTGGAGACACTGTTCCATCTTGTGATTTGCTACTAGAGTAACTGCATACTCTGTTATTATACCACGAGATTACATTGTACAGTATGTTCTTTGAGTCACCTTTAATTCCCATCAACTCCCAATGAGCTACTTGGTAAATTACTGGGGTGAGTTAAACTTCCAGCTACCACAAATCTTATATAATTCCTATGGGCTGCCTGCATAGTCACTTGCCAGGGAGAAATCTGCTGTAACAAAAAATAACGAGAGTAAAATATGATATTTGAATAATTGTAACAATAGGCATAAAAAAGGTGTTCAAACTCAATTGTAGGAACCTCAGATTCACTCCTAACTTTACAAGATGAGTGTTGCCTTTGATCACCATGCTTCAGACACTGAAATCTCACTTTTAAGAGTTACCTCAGCCAAAGACACAAGCTGATGGAGTTATTCACTAGGGAGATTTAACTTAGCTCCAGTCAGAAAAAGGTGCATTTCCTATCATCCTTAAAGGCTGCTTTTTCTTCTTGGGATAATTATTTGAAAGTAAACTTTATTTCAGGGATTAGAGAACTGAAAATTTGAGAGATATGACTGTGGTTTGCTAAGATTTACTTATCTTAGTCTTATATAGGTATGACACTAGGATAACTGGTTTCCCCAAGAAGCAAGAAAATTCCCTAGAAATGCCAGACAAACACACCATGACAGGATGGAGGCCAAACTCCTCTTGCCTCCTTTCCATTGTATTCTGTCAGGAAAAGACAACAAATGGCAACACAGGGAGCCCATTACACCAAAGCTTCCAGAGAAACTTCTTCTGCACTTGCCCCAAGCCATAAAGAACAATAAAAATAACTGCAATGAAACTTAAAATCTTCCTATAAAATTCCATATAGAGAGGTGCTTGTAAGCAGCTAAAAACTGAATTTTTTCTCACTATACTGCCTTGGCATTTGTATTTAGAAATGAGGATTGTGGAAGAAACAGCACTCACCAGAGCACATGAATGCCAGAGGGAAGGGAAAACGAGGGGGTTTGCATGGCACCTCTGCTAGTAGATAAGCAAACAGGCTGAGTGCTAAATCCACCTCAAAAGAAACTATGGTTCCAGAACGAAACAAAACAAGACATCACTGTTGCCCTGAAGTTTCTAAGACCTCTGATTTCTTTATTCACAGTGCTGTGAAGTGTAGGTAGTTGCAGGAATTTACAGCTATCCAATCCAATCTCTTGGCAGCACCCAGGTCTCTTGTATCAGACTAGCATCTGCTGGAAAGCCTTTCCAGCATGCTAGTAACTCATTTCCCTTCATTTTCTAAACGAAGCAACTGCTTTCACAGGGAATGCTTCTAATATCTGATGATGCCACGGTAAGAGTACACCCCTGACAGCATTTACTTCACTCTTTATTATTCTTGTACACTGGCATAAAGATTAGTTACAGGATTCCTCCAACCAAAAGTGGCAGATTGTGTTTATGTGAGGTAGCGACAAAACCAGTCTGGGTTGACTCAGTTCACTCCTACCTGAAAAAGACAGTTGGACTTCGCAGTTCATTGTAGAGTCAGCAACTGTTTGCAACAAATGCTCTTTACAAATGAAGCTTAGGACACCCTCCAAAATGTCTTTACTTTTATACTTCACATTTTCATGTTTCATTTAGGAAACAACTCTATTCAAATTCCCACATTCCTGTTAATTAACATTGACTTAATTATCCTTTAGGTATGAGTTTAAAGTTAAGTAGTATAAGATTTTCTGAACCAGGCCCAACATGGCTATTTTGTACCAGACAGTTCACATATTTATAAAACTATGAATATGAAAATTAAAGTTCAGTAACGATTTGAATGAGGAAGTTATTTTTAAAGATTTGAATGAAAAAGCTATTTTAAGATGTGCCATTAAGAAAAAACTACTGCCAGCAAAATTATGCTTTGAAGAATAACTTTAGTGGTGCTTTTTCTTTAAGAAACTTCCATTGACTAGAGAGAATGCAGCATCGAGGATGATGCCTCCTTTTCCTTTCCTCCCCCTTTTCTGATATTTTACATTGGTGAAGCAAAAGAGTCGTTATGTGAGCGCTAATGAATTTCTCCTCTATTAAAATATTTCCTCACTAGAAATTGTGTTCCCAGCTCATTATTGTAGTAATTGTGTGTACATATTTAGTTCCCCAGCAATAGCTAAGGTTCTTACTAGATACTGTGCTCCAATTCACAGCATAAATAGTTGAGGGGCAAGGCAGAGGTCTGTGGAGAGCTTATAGATTTAATTTTCTACCTGCACCTAAACTATTCAACAGGAACAACTGGTTTCTTCTATGCATTTTGGTTTACAGATGAAAATATTCCCTGGCACAGGATCTGTGCCCTCAGGACTGAGCACTCTGTCACAACTCCGCATCCACAGCTCCCCAGAAGGCTCTGGTCGCAAATCCTTTCAGAGGAAACTAGACCCATCAGCTTCCCAGTAAGAAAATCTGAAAAAAGGAGGGACCTAATTCTGGAAGGACCTTTAATACCCACTAGAAGATGAGGAGCAGCGAGTGCTTGTATCTCTGAGAAGATGCTCAGTGCTTCCAATGATTGTCTTATATTTATAGCACATAGAGATGATGAAAACATGTATTATTAATGAAGGGTAGGCAAATACTTTCTCCCTAATTCTGCATTCAGTACTTTGATTCTGATTCTGCCGGCCTTCACACGGTGCTGGCTGACACTCACTGCACAATGAAGGCTTGATGAAGGCTATCTCAAAAATACCTACATACTTGAGGGTGGTATAGATTAGTGGAAAAATATTGAATAAAATTCATTTTGCCCCACATATGTTGCTATGGAGGATCACATTTTCAAGAAGCAGATAGATAAAAATGCAAAATGTCTGTTCTTTGCCCTTTTATGCAGTCTTTCTAAAAATATAATTAGCTAAAACGACAAGTTAGAAATCATGTTAATATTAATTGTAGCAGATGGAATTTTGAGGGAAAGGAGAAAGGCTAATTTCAATTTCTTTTAATAAATCTAGTTAAAAATAGAGCTGTGACAGCTGCAAGTTATTCCCAGCCAAGTTGTATTCACTGAAACTGAAAAAATACTGTCAAGCTCATGGGCAGTCAACAACTTGCTTGCAAACCCAGAAGCAGCAGTACAGGCCTCCTGAACTCGTGACGCATTGCTTTCAAACCCTTCCTCCCAGAACATGAGCATTGTGTTAAACTGTGTCAAATCTCAGAGAGATTTATTTTGAGCCTAAGAATTTATAGCACTTGTCACCATAGGTGATATTGCCAGAACTGTGCAAAAGATCGGCAATTTGCCTACCCTGTAGTCATAGCTGCATGATACCCAATCCAGGTCTAGCAGCTATAAATAATTCTAGTTGTTATAAATAAACAGCTGATTTACTTAAAGAATTTCAGGCCTGATTTGGCAAGGTACTGCGTGTCTCAGATCCTCCAGGCTTCTACAGGATTTGAAGGTGTTGTTTTATTAGCCAGGCAGCTTTTTTTACTGCAATAACTGATTTGTTACAAGATATTTGCGAAATCCTCTCTTGCTTTCTAAAGTTCCAATCCTATACATACCACAGGCAGCTCAGGTATCAGAAAAAAACTTTCCTGGCTTTTTCAGAGTGACTCACATACACATTCAGACTCAGCTTTCTTCCTCTGAAGTTTACCTACATCTAAGCTACTCAGGAGTTGGTCTTGATGCTTCTCCCACTACCTTACAGACTGTCTCACCTCTGTGGAGCTACAAATGGCACTTCAGCAGATCAGGTGCCACTTCCAGTAGGTGACTAGCTTACAGACTTGACTCAGTGCAGTCCATCTTCCCCCACATGGTGAGTCAGCCCATGCACTGCAGCGTGAAGCACCTCCAGTCACTGAACCTTGTGTTGTACATCTGCTTGTAAACTGCCAGCAACCATTCACACAGCCTCCTTCAACAGCTTAGCCCATGCTGATCCTTCCTGCTTCCTTTCTGCTGAGACCTGAACTGATGGACATTAATTGGTCTGGCAATATCAGAGTTTGCAGTAAGGGGTTCTCAAAACCTCCGAAGAAAAATGTTGGAATACATTAGTGTAGATAACAGTTTAATCAACTAGATTAAAACTCCTACTAGTATTTTTGAAGTAACAGGTATCCACATCCAATGCCACATGCTATTGGTATTCAGCGGGTTAAATATAGGACCTAATTCACTAAAGTCATCAATAAGGAAAATAATGATTAAGAAGAACAAGAATTAATTTTATATACATGTACACACACACACAAATCTCACACATACATATACACTTTATATAAGTTCATTCCTTTTTCCATTAGATATTCAAAAGAACTATAATCAGAATCTGATTTATTATTCATACACCCTTCACTAAGAGCAGCAACCTAATCTTTCTGGTAGCAGGAAACACATGAGTTTCCCTCATTTCAAAGCCATAAGGACTCATGAAAGTGGGTGAGAAGCAAGAGACCAGAAAAAGGGAAGAAGGCCAGAGCTCCCCTTATGTTGTCCAGGTATTTCCTTGCTGAAAAGTACCAGCACTGTACAGCCTGCTGCTCTCCCCTCACGCTGTGCAGGGCAGGTTTTCTTGCAGTAATAGCATGCGCTGTGATACATAACTTTTTCGTTAGGTTTACTTACAGATTTTTGTACATAATACTCCTAAAGAACAGCTCGTCAAATGGTTACGGAATATATTAGTTCGTTGGAATATATTATCACAATTATGTTAATGTAGCCTGAAGATGTTTCTTTGCACTTTCTGTTCTTGAATGCTACATTGCTGCTAATAGGAGACATTTAGCTGATCACTGGTGTCCTCTGGGCCATTAAATAGTTTCTCTTGAGAAAAAAATATTTCATCACAGCACGGATTTCAGATTTCATTAGAACATCACTTCTTTTTACCTGTTGTAAAAGTCCTTTGGGAAGTTCAGTGAGGAAATAAAAATCATCTTTATGATCATGTTTTTAGCATAATTTATCCTTCTTCTGAATGGGGTTCATCTTCTGCCTCCTAAGGCACCTGGCTAAACTAGTCAAGTTCTATTTCTTCTCAACAAAAAAGAAATGAAGCACAGAATGTGATTCCTCCTTTATTATTGGGGCTGTTTAAAATAGCTGGGATTATAAATATAAATAAAATAAATAAATAAATAAATAAATAAATTATAAAATAGCTGGTTCTCAGAGAGCACCATTGCCCTCCATTTCCTAGGAAAAGCTCTCATTACAAAGCACTGAACTTCTATATCGCTGACGTAAGCAATAAAGATCTTGTCTTCAGTGTCAAGATGCCTAAACTAAAAGCACAGCATTCACTCAGAAATGACAAGTTTTATATAAGCCAGTAATGCCTACATGGACAATTTGATAATCAAAAGATTCAGAAACCCAAGCAAGCATTTGCACAGTTTAAATCCTATCTCTGTGAAGATTTCATAGAGTATTTTGAAATTTCACATCTTGCCTAGTGCCCACGAAAATTGTGCCAAGAGCACATCACTTAGCTGTTCAGAGTAAATCTGTAAAAAAACTGAATAATAAAAAAGGAACAAATGTGAAATCATGCTATTAAAATGTCCAAGAAAATATTCTTATTTTTTTTCCTCAGGGTCCATCTATAGTTTTTTTTTTTTAAATGCATCCAATATATAAATATATTTAGGTAACATTTGCACTCTAAAGGTAATTCCTCTGATTTTGAAAGGGACAAGATTTTTTTCATGGCAGCCTACAACTCTAACATCTTTACCCAAAATTCAACAGCCTAAATTGTCCATAATATTATTTAAAGAATAGGTTTTGGTACAGCTGCAGAAGTGACTAAATCATAAATAAAAACTTAATAAAGGGAGATGGAAATAAAGTAGCAGCTGGTGTGGACTTCATTAGCAACTGCTCCTAGAAAGTCCGCATTCCATTAAAGAAAAAAAAAATCAGGAGATATGGAGAATCTGGCTCCAAGGAAAACCCATAGTTACACAGATGGACTTATAAGTGAAAGAAATCTATTGTAGAGCTTCAGAGATGAGAAACACAGGAATTGTCATATTACATCTGGGTCAGTGGCCTGTGTAGCTCTAACAGAAAAGTCACTGCATGCTTTGGGAAAGGCTAGAATATGCAGTATAGTATGTGGGGCAGCCATCATGACTAACGTGACTCATGAGCTCAGTCTCTGAATCATAAGCTTTTTTTTTTTTTTTTAAACTCCTCTTTTAACTCTTGCCCCTTTATTCTGTATACATATTGGCTGCCTCTTCAACTTAGTTGTCCTATTCTTAGTACGCAGTATGACAATATCTGCTGTTTTAAGCAAATTCAGTAGATTATTTTAAGTTCTGTCCATTTCACTATTACTTCTTTTCATGTATGGTATAGAAGAGTGTAATCTAACTTATCCGTATCATTAACTGTCTTGCATATTTTCAGAATGTGCCTTCCTATAAATCTCTAATCTATATCATTCCTTTTTTTTTAATCCAATTTATTTTTTTCTTGTCTTCCTTTGCTTCAATTCCTCTTTTAATCTTTTGATTTGTACCTATTTTTCACATCATATGTTATAATGATGTATTGAGCATAAGTTTGAGACAAGTGGTTTGGTAAGGTCAAGGAAAAGATGAGACACTTTGCAGTGAGCATTTCCTAAGAGAATACAGGATTATTAAACGCTTTACTTTGGGGGTTAGGTCATGAAGCAGATTTTGCCTCAGGTCAGCAAGTGTTATTTGTATCACATAACAACCCGGGCAGTTCAAGGCATTACGAAGGCTTCACACTTTTCTGAGACGTGCCCTTACTACTGGTGGGCATCAGGATTACCAGTCGCTCTATTCTAATACAACTGAATCTCCAGCATGATGTGTATCCAGGATCCTCTATGTATCATTTCTTCTATTACAGGTTAACAACTCTCTATAATCTCTCATACTGTTCGCAAATATTCTTGATATCTTATTGGCGTTTTCTAATCCTATCAACACATTTTTTCTTGAAGTATGCACAACTTATTCTAATCAGCAGTACTTTGGGTGTTGAGTTTTTTTTTTCCTTTCCTCTTTTAGATTCAACTTCAATTTCAGTTTCCATGGTCTTGAACTCTTCAAAAGCTGTTTTGTTTTTCTCTAGAAACTCTACAAGTATTACCCACAGGCAGGTGCAGTTTTTAACATCTCCTTCAAGTGTCATAGCAGGTTACATCTTTTCTAGCTCATTAGATTAGAAATGATGCAATCTGAGGAGACATCTGAGCACAGGTTACATTGGATGCCACATGGCAATTGCCAAAACATCAGAAAATGTGCAATGTGTTTTTAAGAATGACAGTCCCATGCTTGAAAGATTTTCTCCTGCATATACTCCTGCTGTAAGTAAACCAATGAGTTATTTTCACACTATGCTTGGATCTTTCTGTTTTTTGTTAAAGTTTCTTTGGATAGTGCTTTGAAACTTCAGACTATAATAGCAACTTCACTTTTTAATTTAAAGACTGCTGCAATAGTTGTTTTTCTGGGATAGATTCCCATTTTCTAAATCACACCAAAATGAAGCCAGGAATCTCAAAAAAAACTCTATTACTTACATGTATTCTTTAAAATAGAGATACTTTCACTTCCTCTCTGAATTATGCCAGAAGATAAGATACAGACAGTCACAAAATGGTTAATAAAAATGCCTTAAAATTTACATTCAAGGTATCTGAATGAAGAAAGTCTAGAAAAGACTACTTATAGATCCTGAATTAAAATTAAGTACAATTTTATGTCTAAAAGAAAAAAGAGATAGTGTCAGGCTGGCTTACATCCAAATAGGACAAATAGCATGCAGTGTACCCAGGCTTTTCTAACATCAGCCAAGCTGGAGTACACGCAAGAGGATTGGTAAAGTCATGTGGAAGAAAGAATTTACATAAGCTTTTCCTCTTCAACATTTCTTCTTTTCAGCTTCTCACTTTTGATCCATTAGCAAGTAAGGTGACGACCTGACCCACACCCCGAGTGCCAAGTTGAAGGCAGAGGGGAACAGCTAAGCACATGCCAGGCCAAGAGAACCAAGACGCCACACAGAGAGGCTAGGAAGCTCAGGGAGTTTCTTTGCCAGCTACACGCATGAAGGGGAAAGCTTTGGTACTCTCAGTGCTTGGGCAGGTCTACTTAGCGATAATGGTCTATAAAGTGATAAAGCCTTTGAGGAGTCTGTTTCAATCTATGTCAAGGGAAGAAATAAACTCAGGATTATGTCAGGAAATGCAATTCACATGAAAAGTGCAAGTGGTATTAAATGATGCTTAGCAGTGAATTTGGGGCAGCATTTTTCTTCCTCTTAACACTGAGTCGTTAAAAAAAAATGTCAAATTTGTAATTTCATTTTGTGTAAAATGAAATTAGCAAGAAAAAGAATTTTTTTATGGCCTGTTACAAAAAAAAAAAAAAAATCTGCATATGCTTCATCCTCTTTCAGCCCTAATTTAAGTCCCCCTTACCGCCTATTCTGATCCCAGACACTATTGCTTAATGAGCTCAAACAGCGAGGAGAGATCATTGCTGGAGATGCTTGGTTGGTGAGAGCCTTGTGGTGCTGTGGCCATCAGCACAGCCCAGCACCACGGCAGAGGGATGCCAGGACCAAGATGCTCCCACAAACGCAGCTCCTTCACTGGCCATAAAGAAGCGATGGCAGAGTTGGCACTGTTGAGCATTTCACTGAGACAACTCAAATGATTCCAAAAAATGTGTGCTGTCTATAAACACTAGTGTTTCTTCCAAAGCCGCACTAAGATACTCCTTGTCTAGCTTGTTTCCCCTTGTTCACACTCTGATTATATATTTTAGTAATGTTTAGCTGAATGTTTGACAATATATTACCAGAAAGAATATCCCAAGGACTTTCATTTCAAAGACAACAGCTTGCACTCCCTTACGCACAAATATAACCATTATGGCAAAGGTTAAAAACTCAATTACAATTTGCATTTTTGATGTATCATACATGTTTCTAATAATTACTTATTTTTTTGAGGATTAAGGCATTAAAGAAGCAGATGACCTCAAAACCTGATGTGACTGTAAAAAATTGGTATCATTTAACAAAAAATGAGTATGTTAATTTCAGCAACAGCTAATGCGCGTTTTCTTGAGTTAATATTTTATAGTGCCTTTTACATGGCATTTTAAAGTTACTCCATGACATTAATCTTTTCAAACTCTGAACCTGGGAGGGAACGTTCACTAGAAATGAAGTAGTATTCATATTTTTTTTTCCTTTAGCAAAATAAAGAATGAATGCTAGTAGAGAAGCCATGAGTTGGCGATTCACGTATGATATAAATTTGGTTAATTTACAGAATTTTACCAGTCTCCATAGTATAAAGGATCCTTTGACCAAAAGTTCCTATGATAAACAACAGTTCTTTACCTAGCTGGCTGGACTGCAACAGTACAGTAACTCCATGCTGTAACATGGAAGAGAGACAACACAACTTGTCAAAAACAGATACACAGTTTGGCTGTAGATAGATGCAAATGCGTGGCTGTTCAGCCTATCCCTTCATACGCAACTCTAAGCAGTCAGCTGACAATTCCTGTGCTTTACGCTTAGTTCTCTTGACAGCGTCTCAGGTGTGGGAAGAGAGACAAAACTGTCATTTGTTGTGATCCATTGATTTTTTGTTTATTCATTTTATAAATATTAATAGAGATATAACTGTTCTAAAGTAGCTTAATTTTTAAAGAAAGTTACATTCATTAGATAATAGGCATTATTTCCCATCCTCACTGCCTACAGACAGACAGCAAAACATTAATGTTGATAGATGAGTGATAAGGGATGACTCATCCTAGTTCACTTTCAATCATTTTTCTTCTAAGCTTGTGTTTCAGCTCCCAGAGCCTCTGTATTGCCAGTGCTGCTCATCATCTCAACTTTCAGAGAGGCAGAAGGGTAGACTTGAGTCCTGCTCCTATTGGCATTTGTTCCAGGTTTCATTTCCCTATTAATTGGGGGCCATTCTACACAGCCAGGCCTACGACTTACATAACCAAACTGAAAATGAAAGGATCCAAGAGGCCTATGAACATTCCCTTTGTTTTTTACCTTCACTTCTGCAGTGTGCTAATCAACAGTGTGACCCAAAGCAGACAAGATTCAAAGAGACAGACTGGGTTGACAGATGTCAGTGATTCTGTATCTCTCTCTCTCTGAGGACATTAGTGAACCAGATATTTTTTCTCCTTCTGATCTTTTAACTGGTTTATCAAAGTCCTTTGATTTGCTCAATGGCTTATTTTAAGAGGATGGGATCAGATGAATTCTAAAACTGCTGTAACCTTTGAAGCAGAATTTTAAAAGCTGTGGTGTAAAAGGGGAAAAAGGGAAAGAAGGATTCAAGTGACTGAAAAAGCAGTCGGGGAGAGTGCTGGTCCCTGGACAAGCAGCACAGAGGAAATCAAATTGTTGTAGGCAATCTTCACTCAACTACGAGACAAGCAGTTAAAAGACATTGATTTGGACAGAAAAAGGTTTGCAATTATTTGAAGGTCAGAAGAGCAAAAACTAAAAAGGGACAAGAGGGATAAGATGGGAAAGGAAAATATAAAAAGATCACGAAACTGGGAAGAAATAAAGTAGATCTATTTTGAGGAAGGTATGTGTTTAGTTCATAGTCAAAGGTTGCATGCAATTCTTGATAAATGGCCCGGCTTAGATATATTTAGTATACATTACTTCAGTCAAATGTTTCTAAGCGGATTTGACCAAACTTTTTCTCTGTTCTAAACAAGGTAGAACCACCCGCAGATCATTACAGAAAACACTGTGTGTAGGCATAAAATGTTATCGAAGTCATTCTGTCTTTCCCACTCTATCTTTTCATTAAAAAAATAAAACAGATAATGCAGTTCTGCAATATTGTAAATATGAGACCAAATTGTGCCAGTTAAATATTTCAAATACAAAAGACTTCTAACATCTAGACATTACAATATAGTCACAAACTGACTGGGGCTTAAAGCCATATACAGTTTTCAGGCCTCATATTCATGCTGACAGATGCAGATGACAATTAAATAGCAGTTTGGATGATAACTGCAAAATAACTCCCTATTACATCTCTTAAGGAAAAATATTTTTCCTACTGAGTATATTTAAATAAGTGACCATGGAAACATCCATTTCCATTTAATAAACTTAAGTTAGGAGATAAGGTTTAGATCAGAAATGAAATAGATGATGTACCTTACCACAAGGTATTCCATCCTTAAGTCAGCTAATTAACCGCAGGATAGATCTGCAGATGACCTACTGTTTCTGAAATGTAGACAAAGGGAGGACACAACGTGATTATTTCCCCTTGCTTCATCACCATAATTGACTGTTAACTCTTGCCAGTAACAATTGCATCATGCTCAAGTTCTGTTTTTTTTTGGCAGAACAACAAAGATACTGCATTTTAATTTAGAAAATACTACCGTCTTCTTGAGAATATTCTGAAAAGTGCCAAATACCATTTCTTCACAATTTAGAATAACTCCAGATTCATTAATAAGGAAAAAAAAACATGAAAACAGATCTGTTATGAATAGGACTTCTTACTCCTAATATGAAGAATGTATATGATGGGAAATTACAGAGAAGATCGATCACAATACCAAATGCATCTCTGAAACATGAATAGAGGGAAGAATCCTGCTCAAGGTTTCCAGGCCCTCCATACCAATCATTGCTATGATGGTCCCAGAGAGCTATATTACTTTACATTAATTGAAAAGTGTTAGCTCTAATCTCCTACAGTCTGAGAATACCATTTTACACTGCTAATGGGTCTTAAAGCATAGGCCCATTCCTCTCTCCCTCAGTGTTTACAATTTCCTAGGCAAAACACTGTATGGCTGATGCAGTACACCTCATGCATCTCTGTGTCTCAGCTCAAAAGAATCTCAGTTAAACCACAAAGGGAGCTCCTACAGAGAGACCTCCAAAAGAAGTTCTGAAGAGAAAAAAAAAAATCACAGGAATAGAGGAAGGAGGACTGGCCAAATTATGTGTCCCCAGAATACTTGCAGTTCTTATGCATATGATTGATTCATGTTGAATCCATAATTTCATTCCTTTGCTGGAAGGACTGATAATGCATTTTTAATTTCATCTGATGATCTTTTCTTTTTCCCCTCTAGTTGTACAGTCATAACAACTGAAACTGGGGAAGAGCTTTCAGATGAGAGAAATGGGTTTGTGGTGTTTAAAAGGAAAATAATAATAAAAAAAAAAGTTTAAGAATAGTCATTCTCATAAATCCCATCTCTTAAAATCAGTAATCTTCTCTTTACCTTATGAAAATCACGAAATAACATTGAATTAAGTGGTTGAACATAGTCACATGCTTGCAAATTTTTCATTCATAAGAGATGTACTGATATAAATGTCCTTATTTAATCAATTCTTACTCCGCTTCAGAAATGCTGGCAAATATGAAGTGTCAGTGAAACAGGTGTGTGTGGGGGGGAAAAACAAAAACCTGTCAGTCTAACTGAGGTCATAGATGAATGCATGCCAATAATTTAATAAATAATGCAAATAATAAAGGAGCACAGCCTCCAGAACATGCGGGCTGCTAACACGAAGCCATGTGCAGTCAAATGCTGCCTGCTAGCAGAAGAGCTGAGTGTCTATGCAAAAGAGCATCTGTAAAATGATTGACAGCTTTACTGATGAAAACTGGAAACCGCTAACTGCTGCTTTTTAATTTCTATATGCTGTCAGCAATAAATAAGATGCTGTCTCATGACCACTAAAAAAGATCAATGAATGAGACACTGCAGTAGAAGAAGAGGGACCACATGGACCATCAGCAGCTGGCCTGATTGCATAAATTGGAGTTCTCGAGGTGCGTAGTAGTGCACAGCCCCTGAACACTGTGTCAGATGAGAAATGGATCAAAGAAAATAAGAAATAAGGGATCTCAGCTCTCATGTGATTTGCTATTGCCAGGCAACAAAAAGACCAAGTAGACAAATGCTCACAGACTAGGAGAAGAAACTGATTTGGTGGTGGCTATTAAGCATATGCGATGTCCAGTAAGAAATCAGTAAAGCTGTGTTCTGGGCAGAGCACATATGGATTTGGATTATACTCTCATTTGCACTGTTTTAGGAGCATGTTAAAAGCTGTAGAATCCAACTGAGGTAGTTCAGTTTAAACATAACTTTAAGTATCCAAGTAGCTCTATTGACTGTAATGATAATATTCAGTTAGTTATGAGTGCAGAAACAGAATCCAGTCAGAAGGCTCTATTCGTTATAGAATAGTAAAAGGAGAAAATGCATTGCATTCTAACTTCTTTATTAGAATTTTCCAGAAATAAGTTAGTGTTTTGACTGGATTAATATTCAAATGAGAATTACTATGCATATTCTTCCATTTATTGAGATAGTATTTTAATTTGATTTTAATGACGGTAAAGCGCTCTGAGATATTTGCATGAACGAAGCTCTATAAGCGTAAGTGCCTGATTACATTATGAATTTTTAGCATATCACTTTTAGTACAGAAGGAAAAGAGTGAGAAACCCAAGTACTAGCTGACTGGAGTTTTTCAGCAGTGAGGTGACCATGAGGCTGTGTTAGTATTCTGTGCAAACCTGACTCCTTTTTTCTCCTTTATTTGCACATGAGCTCCATAAAAGCATGAAAAGCTACCATCCAATGTGCTATGCATAGCCACTGCTATTCATGATTGATTCTCATATAATCTGGACATTTATTTAACAGGCCAAACTGTGAGATTATTATTCCATGCACATGAACGAGTGCCCACCATAATGAATATATGACATGTATGTAAGAAAACACCTGCACAGGTATTTCTATCTGAACGAAAGATGTATTACATGGTAGCAATCCATTAGCCCCTGTTATACTTAACTTGGAGTAACAGCACTGTACTTGGGGTTGTTTATGTCACTACTGGCCATTGGCTGAAACAAGCTTTAGAATTTCACCTATTCACATTGTGTCCTGAAAACAGTCCAAGTTACAGAGATTATCTGAATATGGAAAAGGTGGAAATGACTGACTACATAGGACTGTGTGGCCGACTGCTGATGTAACTTAATATTGTGACTGCTGGATGCCATTGCTGCAGCATGTATCAACCTCATCGCACTTCTGCCAAGCCACTTGCTTATTAATGTCCACTTTTGAACACTTTTCTCTTGCATGAAAGTCTTGTACAGCATGAAGATGCTGAATCAAATCACAAATGGTGATGAAAACTGCATGCTATGCACACCAGAGTTTTGCTAATCTGTGACAGATAAGGATTTAGCTCCTCACATATATTGTCATCCAGTACATGTACATTTCACAGACAACAGCATCTGAACACCACAGCTGGACTCTTACTGCTTCAACCAGTGATATCTGTTTCAAATTGAAAAGTCATAGAGAGATTTTTATATGTTAATGTATATTAAATTAATCAAATTTGGAGAAGCCCTTTTTACAGGCTTTCAGTAAAGTTGCTTTGAATAATACACATTTTCTATTAATCAAAATATATTATGTGTGCTATCATTTTCACTTAACTGTCTTGCTGACTTGAAGGTATCGTATTTCTGCACATAATGTTTTGCTTGCATGGTGTAGCACAATAAATTGTACAGCTATTTCAGCCTAGTGAGACATAACCTAACATGTCGTGTACTTATCTGTTGTTGACTCTGCTGACATTTACATGCTTGGAAGGGTGCCAGGAAGCAGTATGATGTTCATCATTATTATTTGCTCTCCAAATGTAAGTAACTGCCTTCCTATATTTCACCTGAGACAAGGCACATAGTTATCAGGTACTTCCTTCACTTACTGATTTTTGCCCCCAATTTTTGTTACTGGGAGGCTTATCCAGAAGACAGTTCTCAGAGTATGCTGTGGTTCCTCTACAGACCAATGATAGTTATTATTCTAATTCAATTTTTAGTGTTATATTAATCTAAATAGGACCTCAGATTGCATGGTCTCATTTCAGATTGATCTTGTGTACAATATCCTTGCGGATAGCTGTATTAGGATCCTAAGTATTTCTTAAAATCAGAGGTAAATTATGCATGTCAATACCTGCATACATTCAATGCAACCCTCAACACAAATGTAACTGGCTCTAGAGTGAGTTGTTTTCCATGACAGTCGAAACCAGGCTACTGGATATTTTTAACCCACTGTGTGGGTTAATATATGATCTGATTTGTACCCCTTTCTTTCTCAAAACAGAAAATTCTATTTTCCCTGTTAGAGAAGCAAAATTGAAGCACAAATCGTTTAAAGTCTTCCCACTCAAGCTCAGATCCCAAGTCAGTCAGGATCTATACATAGGGCAAAATGAATTGGATTTCCTGCCAATTTAGCCTACTGGCCATAGTAATGAAATAAAGAGTTTACTGGGTTCTTGTAAAGCTGAAACTGAAAGGAGTGATGTTTTATCCTACCTACTGAACAATATCTATGGATCATATCTTCATGCTTCAGCCTGAATGCTCTGTATTTCCTCTAGCAAAGGGATTTAAAATGTCTTTTGTTCTGTTTGGTTTTTTTTTAAGATTTATTTGATGACTTACAAGTAGGGAGACAATTCTCTGTGTGTGAGCGTGTGCATGTGTGAGACCCTCGTGGTTTCATTCACTGGTTCATCTTCTGGGGAAATCTTATCATTTGCATCCCTATTGTTCACCTTGCCTTTTGGGGAAATCCTATTCTATCTGAGCAACCATACACGTTGGTTGCTCACCCCACCCTTAAGCAAGGATTAAAATAAAACATCTGTTCCCTATGTTCAGTTACTTTTTTGTCTGTTACACAGAAATAGAACTGGTGGGAGTTGCAATAGTAAGGCATGAAGCAGAACAGATCATTCAATCAGCTGATCTAGGAGCAGCAACAGAGGTGAGTAAGTCACAGACTCACTACCATACAGTACAGCAGGACATGCATTTGTACTTCAATATCTGTATAACTTAATTCAGGATTTTAAAGTTTTCACCACAAATATGGTTGCACAATTAGCCAAAACTGTGCACACTGCTGACTACATTGTCAAACTACTGTGTAAGGTATGACATAGGTGACTCCTAGATGTTCACAGGGATCCTATGTAGAACGCTCCTCTAACACACTCCTTTGGAAACCAACTTCCATTCTGCTTCTCCTCCTGTCACAAAGAATGTATGGTCTGAATTTACATCAGGATTATAGCACAAAAAGAAAACATGACTTCTGATCTAAATTTTACTGTTGTCACAAGTTGCTGATTTTTCCTGAAATTTAATCTATTAGATATAGTAAAAAAATACTATACCTTTGCAGTAAGAAATCCCTGTGATCAAGAACTAGGGACATAACTCTTACTCTATTGCTCATCTGCATATTGAAGACTGTATAAAAAGACACAAAGGCTTGCGCTAGAGGTGATACTAGGGACTTTTTCTATAACAAGTGTAAACCTATTCTGACAGTAACAAAATCACAGTGGGGAAAAAACCTAGCTGCCCCCAGAGCAAGCAACAATGTCTAGCACTTAGTATGTTTGATCCCTTAGCATCTTTTTTTTTTTTTTTTTTTTTTAACTCAGTCATCCAGTTGAGACATCTGTCCTGCAGTTCTGCCACCACCCATGCATTTGTTACATGCTTTATGTTACTTGATCACCTACTTAAGAACTTTGTTTCTGGAGTAAACTGAAAGAAATACATAACCTTCTAGCTCTTACAGTTGTGGAGAAAAGCTTCAAAATGTGACCTGTGTGCAGTATCCAGAGTCAGAAAAGGCTAGGGAAAATGAAAATGCCCAGGGTGCTATTCATTTTTAATCTTGTAATTTTTAAACTAATGATGAATTTTAGTCTTGCTATTCACAGTGTGGTATCATCGTGTATTTAGGTAACCATATGTGCTATCCAGTCTTTAATTTGGAACTAGGGCACTTTCAAATCTTCCTTCTTTTAAAGATAATTTTGAGTTTTCAAACTTACAGAACTGATTTACTCCTTAGCAATTTGCAGTAACTTCTTCCTAAGAACAGAGTGGCTACAAATAATTCTACCAATTTCCTCTGCAACCTGTTCACCATATCCAAAGGAAATACAGGTTGCGATATGGAGCTCTGTACTATCAAGCCAGAAGCAGATTCGTTGCACCAGCTTTCTCCATGAGGGTGTAGCTTGTTCTCAAAGGGCACTACATGCTCTCTGCTTAGACCAAATTGAGTCCTGCATTCACAGTGCGGCTGGAAAGGTGGCAGTCATCCCCAAGTTAAAAAAAAGAAGAAAACCCTCTGCCTCATGTCACCATCTGCACTATTTTAAAGTTCCTCTGGAGGAAAGAAACAAAATTAAACTATTTGGTCTTGGAACAGCAAAGTACCTATGTTGATACAAGTGGATTGTACCAATTAAACTCCCTGGATATGCAGATGAGTCTTGCAGTAGTGTCACAAGAGGAAAAATGCATTACAGTAAAAATGCATAATTTTTTAGATAATTTTTAGATTAAGAGCCTAGCTCCACAAAAACATTTAATGAATCACTACATTTGACATGAATTCGTATTGAGAGGGCAAGTGCCAACAGATCTGGCTCTTTCCTTCTCCTGCATGCTCTCAGGTCATGGTCTAACTCCCCTTCTAACTACCTTTGAGCCTGGGAGACTGCGTAGGGATGAGGCTGATCAATCCTACTTAGCTCCAGAGTTTCCAGTTCAATGCGGGGGTATGGATCACAAAAGCTGGTTTTAGTTTTGTCTGATCAAATTCTTACCTATGTGGTAAAGACCTCTTTCCTAGATCAAACTTAAAATTCAGAAATAGACCTTGAACTGTCATTTGGAATATTATTTATGGGGCAGGAGGTCTTTTAAATTTTGGTACAGGACTCTAATACTATCCAGATTGCTCTTCTGAAATTCTTAAGGGCATCGTGTTCATGTACTCAGAATCAATATTTTCTTCAGTTATTCAAGCAGTGAGAGTGGTCAATGTCATCAGCTGCTTAAAGGGAGAGAAGTCCTACTTACTTCCTTAGAGAACCTGGGGTTCACATCATTCTAATTTTTGTTTGTGTATTTTTAATTGCAACTGCAGTTGTGGAGAATCTCCTTTTACCCAGAAACTCCCATTCCTTTTATGGTACTTCCAATAATCTTGGCCTCAATCAGACCTCATGGCAATGAATACCACAGACAAATTACACTACATACCACAATAGTTCTTTTTATTCCTTTTAAAATAGTTGCTATAATGCCAATCTGTTCAACAGTTAAAGTCAAGTGGAATTAGTGAAAGGAATATTTAGAAGAAAGAGCAGGGAAATATTTCCAAAAGTTGGGATAGTAAATGATACAATGGTAGTGCTCCCAGTGTTCAGACACTAGCTGTGAGCTAGAAGAGCCTGCAGGACAGAGCAAAACCAGTTACGCTGCATTTCACTATTTCACTGCCTTCTAAGGATTCAGTCTATGAATATGCGGGGGTTTTTCCCCTAAAAATAGAGCTCGTGAAATAGCTTTTTGGATTTTTTTTGATGTTTCTTCTGGAAATTCAGAAGTCAATCATTCACTTTGTCAACAGGCAAAGATGCCATTTGTCTGAAGTCAGTAATCATCCTGATGACTGAAATTTGAAGCAAATAAATGCAAGTGAAATGAGGTTTAAAAAAAAGGCATCATAACCATATAAATCTGTCCTTGATAATCCAATTTTAATGCCACAAAAAAAGTGGTCACTCATTTTAGGAAACCTTGCTATATGAATGCTTGCAGGGGTTGCATAATGCTAACTACAAGTGCTGCTTATGATTATGTCAATGTGTCTTCTTGGCAGGTGCATTTGGATCATCTTCACAAACATTTCTAGCAGTTTTCTGCTGACAGCCAGATTTCCAATCAGCAGACACCTGGCTGACTGTTCAAATAGGCAAAATATCATTTCTGTGGAGTTTTGGTGCCAAGGATCGTTTGGCATCCCCCTGGCATCTCTATGTCTTTAGAGAGGAGAAGGAAAAACATTTTTTTATATACATAAGAAACAAATAGAAACAGGTCCTAGGACCACCCAACACAGATGACTGCCTGTTCTCCCCTGCCACCCATTGAAATATTGTAAAAAGATCTCCACAAGCACATGGGCCTCTTGCCTCTTCCATCCCTTGCGTAGGGGAACCTTGAGGAGAGCTCGTTCACTAGACAGAACTCCTTCTGTGGGAGGATGGCTCTCTCAAGTTTTTTTTCTTCTCAGTTTTATTAGACTACTGCAGAAACCTATTGGCTTCTATTTACTTCCTACTGTCCTCAAGAAGCAGGGAAAGATTGAAACAGAGATCTGTGCCAAAAGATATCTGTTGCCACATTTCCATACACAAGGACTAGTCCTAAATAATTGATTTAAACAGACTCAGAAATAGATACTTATTGAAGGGTCTCCATGAACTGTTATTTTAAATTTAAAAAAACAAACAAAAAAGATCTGAGATACTTGTTTAAAGAATGCTGAATCTCAGATATGGGGAAGGAAACAAATGTTACGTATTAGACATTGGAGGCCTGGCTGAAATATACCTAATGAAATTACCAAGGAAAATGAGATAGGGTGAGATTATTTAGGTGTTTTTATTTTGAAACTTTACTTGTGGGCACAGAAATAGAAAGTTACAGATTTCCAGAAAGCCTTAAGACTGAACTTGCACAACCAGTATTGCAGTATTCTGTAAGGCAATAATCTATATCTTCTATTACATATTCACTGAAGGGTAGTATATCTCCTGAACTCCTGTACCACAACACCATTGCATGTAATGATCACTTGCAAAGTGGTCTCTCTGTTGATTTATTTACTTCTTCCATCACAGCACTGAGTGAAACAGGGAGCCAACAGTTAACTCTTAGTCAGAACAGACAAGTAGCACAGATACACATCTATATCTGCAAAGAAAGGAAGAGAGTAGACTCCAGGGTGCCTGGGTCTGAGATGCAATCTGTTAACAAGGTCGCGTCTGTCTCAGGCTCTATGTGGGCTTCACAAGCCAAAGCCCTCAGAGCCAACTATTTATAGTGGAGCATTTGGGGTGGATAATCCCAAAATGCAGAATCACCATTTCCAGAAATCACCAAAGGGTGTGAACATCCTTTGCATCTGATTAGAGGACACCCTTTCAGTAATTTCACCCCAACATTTAAGCAAACTCATGTGCCAATGCTGATTCTCCCAGAGATCTCCACCTCTGCAGTTTTATGCATTGCTTGACATTTACTTCTAGTACCACCATGTCACATGTGGCACAAGTTTGCCTGGGGCTCCCAGTTGCTCCTCCTCATACTGTAGCATGGGTGCTCTCCAATAATGTTAGCTCCCTTTTTTTCTGTTTCCTTATTTCCACCCAGTCAGTTGGCAGATTAAACATCCGGGAGCCTTTATGCCAAATCAGCACTACGACTAACCAGCACATGCAAGCAATGAGTCACATGTACATGAGCTCCAGCAGGAACGCACTATTCCAGTATTAGGTCTTGAAAGAAGAGAATGGTTATCTTTTTAGAAGATGTTTACATGTAATTTGTAAATAGGAAATAAATATACTGCAGGTGTTGCCTTACTCCAGTTTGTTTTATACCATCCAACTGAAGAACAGAATTAAACCTCCATACTTGAAATTTATCTGTACCTCAGCATTATTTATATACAGAAAAAGATAGTGAAAAGTCATATATGCTTCTCAAGGCTAAATGTATGGTGACCATCTTGATATATGTTAAATTCAAATACAACTTTCCTGTTCTTTCAGGAACCTCTCCAGATTACCTCCCAAAGATATACAATTACAAATTACAGACAGATATTTTTGGCATGGCATGAACTTGGATAGCAGGTAGCCTCAACTGACAAGAGCTTCCCCTCATGTCAATGACCTGGTCTGCCCTTCCCAGCAATGAACAGTATTTTTGCCCTCTATGCAAAAGCAGGATTAGCTATGACACCACTAAACAAGCACTTGGAAAGTTAAGGGCTCATCATAATGACACAGTCATTTTAAAGCAAAACAGTGTAAATGCACTTATTCTAAATGTACAGTTCTCAAGCAAGTGTAATAACATTGTAAACTTCCCAAAAAACAAATACCAATAGGACATACATATTTACCTACCTTCTCTCTGTCCTTTACATTTCTGTTCTCCAATTTCATGCAACACCACGAGTCTACTAACACATGAGCGCTTGGTAAAGGACCAAAACATATGACCCAAACTAACACACATCCTAAGCTAGAGTAAACCCTTGCAGACCTGTTTGCCTCATTCTGAGACAAGGCTCCTATATTGTAGTTATTTTGTGAACCACTGGACTTCCCTTGCTGATTTTTACAGTGATGGTCTGCAGTGGGCATTTCAAGATATTCCCCTTTTTGAGTTGATAAAATTATTAATCTTTCAAAATAGCATATACTATAGAGAGCAAATCCAGAGGAAAAGTCAGGGTTAGTAACAGAAATCTAATCACCTATTGTCAATATTGGAAATTTAAACATCAGCCTTCTGTTCTAAATAGAGAATTATCTCTGATGAGAACATCACAGTAATATAATGTCATGTTCAAAAATGGTCTTACCTCCCAAAGGATCCCAAAGCTCTGGGTGAAGCGACAGGTCCTCTTGAACAGCTTGGATGCTCACTGCTCTGAAGCTGAAAGAAATACAATAATAAGGACAGGTCCATCTACTGACTGCAAATAATTCATTTTTGAGTCATGGAGGGTCTTAAAAGAAATAGAGAATAATGCAGAGAGTATGACTAGGATTATGGAAAAGCTATCAAGTCTGGTCTTATAAAACTCCTACACATCAAGGCAACCACGAGAGTTACAAAAAAGTAAAGCAGAAAGACTCATAAAAACAGCTTGTGCTGGCAGGACTTTTATGAAGTTGCCTAATATGCATCACTTGTAACTAGCTCTATACAATTCCTTACTGATATTTGTTGAAGCTGTTCTTGAAAGCTGAAGTACCTGGAGCTGCCAACCGTTCTGACGGTTTTCCATCTCTACCATGAGGAACGTATTCTTAACATCTATCATCATTCCTCCCTGCTACAAATCAATGTCACTATTATGTGTCCCACACTCCTAGTGAAAAGATTATTCTCTTCCTTGTCTGCACACCCTCTTTAGGCTGAACAGCAGTGCTTTGTGCCAGGAACTTTCCTCATTTGTCCTTCGGCATAAGGTTATTTCCATAGCTCAAAAAAGCTGATCCCAACAGTCCTGTGGATTTGTTAACCTTGCTTTTTTCATATATTAATCATTCCTACCTGCATTCATGGGTTTTCTAGGTAAGACTAAAACTTTTTATAGCATTTATACTCAATCTTATATCTGAATATTCAGCTAGATACAAAGAAAGAAGCACCTCTTTCAGAACAAGGGTGAACAGAAGGGAGCAAAGAGATCTAGCAGTCAAAAGGGACTCCGGTACAGAGGATGTTGTGATATCTGTAAGCGTTTGTAATATTCAGAATACTTGTCACCTAAAGAGGCCCTTGACTAAAGGCTCAAGCCCTGCTCTTCAGGCCTTCTGCAATGCTCTCTGCTAGCACACGGCAATGACCAACTCGGGGAATTGCTCAAGTTCTTAGCACTTCTAACAGAAATGTAGCAGCTTGATTCATTTGAGTATGATGTTGGATTTTGAGTCCCAGGGCTCAGGACTTTGCTCATTTATTTTCTTGGCCCCATTTTGTTTCCAAGGCTAAGAAGACCAGCCTAGCACATCCCTGTCACTTGCAGTGAATACAGTGATCTGGGGGACATCAGAGTAGCCAAAGTCTATGTCCACCTGTCATCATACTATGCAGGTAATGGAGTCAAGGTGCTAAACCTCAGAGTCACAGACCTCATGCTTCCAGAATAGGTAATGCAGAGTACTCAGATCTCTTCTCACATGGGATAAATCTTCCCTAGGACCATAATTCTTCCTTCCTTCTGTTAGGTAAAATACTGTTTGTTTAGTACCAACAAGTTCTGTCTTCCGCTTTTTTTTTGACATGTCCTTTGTTGCGTGTGTTCATATAGCATGTAAGGTTATTTCAGGTCTATCATAAATTGTTTTTAAATTCTGTGATTTTTTAATCATTGTGTAACATATATTCTTTTAAGAATGGGAAACCTAGTATATGCATGGGTATTCTTCACCTTTTCCATAAGAGCATTTGAGTTGTTTTTTTTTTTTTTAAACACAGAGCAAGATCACCCTTATCATGGTTTCTAATACAGTGAATGTGTAGTGTGATCACCTTGGGGCTGGCATGATGACTGTATCATCACTGTACACATCACATGCCTTGTGCTTATGGGTCCTTTGTTCCCTCAAGAGCACCACTCTTCCATACTCCATGTTCGGCTTGGGGCTCCTTCCACCAGCTACTGAACACTCTGCTCCTCGCTCCTTTCATTTCCCCCAACTATGGTGCAAGATAAATCGCTTCTGCTCACATAGAAATCTACTGTCTCAGTGCCAGCAGTGTGACAAGCACACGGTAGTTGTCCCCACTGCATTTGGGATGATGCAGTTACACATCAGCAGGTCACATCCCTCCTGGTTACGAAGGGCTGTGGAAGGTTTGAGGATGAGACCAGCCTGAAAACAGACCTCATGTGTGTCTCAGTTCTGCTTCTTCACAAAGCCAGAGTGACCCTCTCTATTTACAGAATGAGTTATTTGACTTTGCCTTTACACAAAGGCTCAGAACAAGAAATATGAAACTTTTCAGAGAGAGAGAGGCCTTTTTCCTATTATTTTTCTACTGTGTGGCTATTGGGAAAGTTTTCTTACAGCCAACCTTGAAACTGATCTGCTACCACCTGGGAAATACTTTCCAAATCCTCCTTCTTAAATTCCATCATTTTCAAACCGTCTCCTGTCCACTCAATAACTAAATCTCCTTTAACTCCTGTGTTGTACAAGTGCCTGAAATAGCAAAGACACATTCCCGGAGTCCTTTTGGTCCTAGGAAACATATGGCAAGCAGGGCATGGTTCAAGCATCCAGCGTAATAGCCCTAATAAAAGCACCAGATACCCAACATACTGCAGTATTGCTTGCTTTGCAGCACATCATTTCAGTAATCTTGCTTCTCTGAAGCACTTGTGATTGATTGCCACTATAGATATCAGTCCTGAAACAGTGTCACTCACTCGCTTACATTTATATTCAGTTCTCATCCATCTAACAAAAAGAAATGCTTGCATATTTTTGACAATGATAAATTCTGACCCATTGAAGAGAGCAAAGACTTAGTTACTCTTTTAGAAAAATCACATCCTGGGCAAAAATCTGCATGGCACAGAGGATCTGACCAGGCCTGGGCAGCAGCAGGGCTGGCAGCTTATCTCCTTTCTCTTTCCTTCCAGATACATTCAAGGTTATCACAGGTCCTGCATTCTGCTTTAGGACAGTACAAATAGTAGTATCACCTACAGCAAACCAGGTGAGAAGAGCCAGTAAATGAACTTCAAAACTCACAAAAAACATTTGGTCTCCTTAATTTCTGGTTACTGCTCTACAACTAGGATTAAATGGCTCAGCTCTGAAGATGAGAAACAATTTGGCAGTCCTTGGTAACAAACTAATGACCCTGTAAAATAGGGCTGGCCAGAAATTTTCCAATCAACATGTCCATATGTTGACTCGGAAATGTGAAATCTCTGTTTGATAACCTTTCCCCAAATGTGAAAATTAGCACAGGAATAATATTCAAACTGAGTCCAATGGCTTAGCTCATTCCTTTCTGACCATGACTCCTAAACTTTTAATTTCATTTGTAAGATTAAAACAATAAAAAACATTTTTTTCCAGAAGAATTCCTGACCATCCTGATATTCAATATTAGTTCTTATGAGCCCATATAGCCAAAACAAAGCATTAGAAAATAAATTACAGAAAAACAAAAAGGCTAAAATAGGGACTAAATTTAGAAATAATTTGTAATTTTCTATTATTGGGCTGTGCGCTTTAGCTCACCAGCTCCATACGCTGGCTCGTAAAACATTTTTTTCCTCATTATTTGTGCACGACATACCTGATGTAATGAATGAGCACAGACTACAAGATCCATCAACCACCAAGTGAAAAGTGACAAACACATTTTCAGTGTGCCCATTCCTTCTCTCAGGAGAGCTCTGGTTCTCAAGCACAGCTCTTTGTTCACGCTGCTAAGGATAAAACATGATGGGCATTAGAGCACTAAATACTCAGGTAAGCCTATATATCCCTATGGTTATAGACAGCATCTTATAAACACGGCTTCCAAAACAATAACAGCTTCAATTTGCGTTTCAACAGCTATATTTCTATAAAGAAATATGCAACCATACGGACTTTTGGTTGCAGGTGATAAGCAACATTTTTATTCCATTGCAAGGAAAATACAGTAACCAATTCAGGGCAGTCCCAAGACAAAGCTCATATGAATGTTTGTTAACAGGAGCAATCTCAAAACTTCACCACAGATACTCCTTCCCCATGCCCTACAATGACTGCCATAAGAAAAATTTCTTTCTAGCATGGATGTGTTTCTATCCTGGCTCTTCTTCTGCTTATACCAGAAGTAGTGATGCCCGTAGAATCACTGGAATTTGTAATCCCACAACCTGGGAGGAGAGTGAGGTTTCCTTTGAATCATTATTTGGCACAGAAGTTTAGTGATTTATTTGGTTTCCTTGTTAAAACAAAAAACACAAACCAAAGCTCCCCATCTAGCAACGAAACCAGAGTCTTTTCTCAGTTTTCTCTGTGATCCTGAGAAGTCAAGGAATTCCTCTCAAAACAGAGTATCTATATTAATGCCTGAAAAAATCAAGTGAAGAAAGTACCTCTTCCTCGGTGGAGCATTTTTAAGCAGACATTGGTATATCTCTTGTAACTTTGGAGGACCATCATCTTTACGGAGGAACTCAAAAAGGATGTACAAAACTTCTGGTTGATGAATATAAGCAGGTTTATACAAAGTCATAACTTAGGCTCAAACCATCTTTTCTACGAACTTGGACATAGCGAACTTCTGACCCTGCGGGAAGACCTGTGAAGGCCAAGCTTAGCAGTCATGCAGAATTCAAACCTGTGCCTAGTAGCAGGCTCTGAGAAAAAGAAAAGTACCTAGCATTAACAAGGAGAGATCCACTGTAAAGAATATATTCTAGACTTTCCAATAACTGAAAAAAAAAGTATTTAAAAATGCCTTTGATACAGTGTTAATGACAAAGAATTATTAACAGTCAGTTAGAAAGGTATCATTCCACAAAGCATAGAGGATAGAGCAATCAATTTTTTATTTGAACAGCTAAAATCAGGCAGCTAAAGCTGCAAGTGGCCATGATTTGCCAGGAACAATAACAATATTTTCATATTTTCAGGGCACAGAATTGTGGAAAGCAATGGGGTTAGTCATTAAAAAAAAAGCATATAAGTAAAATGTAGATGGATCAGAGCCATAAACGTTTGAATGGGATATTGAGCTGTACAGGAAAGTATTTCCACTTTTTCACAAAACATTTTTTATTGCTCTGCACTATTTTTTTTTCAACCACAACCTCCTCAACTCCCCAAAATAACAAGAAGATTTATTTCAGAGGAAAAAAAACAGCGGTGGTGGCTCGGGGAATAAGAGTAGTCATCACTGTCAAATCTTGCTTTATTTTACTCAGAAATAGTTTCAAAAATTCTTCCATTAAAAAATTACTAATAAGTTTTATTCCATGTTTCGGTGCAACAGACTTTGGACTGTTTGAGTTCTTTAAAGAGATAAGAAACTATCTGTCAAATAAAAGAAAATAAAAAATGAAAAGGTGTCCTTTTTGGTCAACCTATCCTACATCCCACTGCACTATCTGCCATCTTAGTAGTACAACACGTGTACTAACTGAACCAACCTTCAGCTTCAACTTTCTCAACTTTACTAACATATCACTTCCCATCGTCAAAATAATGCCCATATGTGACAAATAACATGAAGCTCCATCTAACATTTTTATCATCTTTTTCCTGCAAATTGGCACATTTGCAATCCTCATCTCAGTTAACAGGTCACACAGCAACAATGACAGGCAATATTTTCTTTTAAATGTTCCTAAAGATCCCAAAATAATACCAGGGTGGGGTGGATTTGTAAAAAAGTTGAAAAGACAAAAAAGAAGAGAATACTGTATTTTTTCCCTTTCACTGAACACTTCAACAAGCTTAGAAAATCCAATGCCAGAATCTTACTGTAAATATGGGATCTAATTACAACAGCAGCTGGCAACAAGTGTCAGCTCTAGCGAAGATACAGAATATATCAGTGCAGAAATCAAAGAGCGCAACTTTGGCAGGCAGAGCACAGTCACACTTCTATGGCCGGGCTGGGGTCGGGGAGCAGCCGCAGCTCTGGCGAAGGTGGCACTTACATTCCAGACAGGTGTGCGCACCAAGGGGCGGCTCTGAGGAGCCCAATGTAGCAGAAAGAAGGCTCAAACTGCTGGGTAAACCACGGAGGAGAGATGGGGAAGAAATAAATGATACATGATGCTCTCATAAATATATGTGAGTTACTATAACAAGTGGAAAGAACTTTTAAAAAATAAGATCCTGATAACAGATATTGGTATCTGGAATTAAAGACAGCAATGTGTACATCAGCAGACAGTTTGTATGCGAGGTAGATGGACGATTACACTGTATGGGAAAAGAGTAGAGCAAGAACAGAATACAACACCTCTCAGCATGGATAAATCATATATTTATGACATTGAATTACAAAAACTTATGACCTATCCAGAATACAAAAGACTTCTAAATACTACACAAAAGTATTCAATAACTCAGTGAAAAATAACACCAGTTTTGACTGGCATTTCCATGGTGCTTTTCTTTTTGTATGCAGAAATGCAGAAACGTACACACTGAAGTGGTAAAATCACATTTCCGGGGATCTCAAGTCCCTGTGCCAGCCATTCTGCTTCAGGGAAATCTGAATGCATTTCCTTAGTGAGTGAGTAGGCTCAGGAAGAGGCTTCCTGAACAACACAACCTTATCCTTAACTAGGGAAGTGTTTGTCAGCTTCCCTGCATCCTAGAGGGCCAGCGCCACACCAGCTTGTGTCCCACATGAGCTGGCCCAGGAGGACAAGCAGTTTCCTCAAGAATTAAACTAAACAGCCTTGGTCTCAGCTACATCACAGATGACAGCTCTAGTCTTTGCTGAGAGATCTATACAGCGATTTAGTCCTCTGCCATGTGAGGACACCACTACCATAGCCGTGAGAGTAGACATAGGAATAGATCTATTAATTAATGTTAACAAGAAGGGCTGGTTAATTTAAATGGCTACTATTTCAATGGTTTTTAAAATACAAATACCATATTTGATCTGACAAACATATTTGCAAAACTGCACTGTCACATTATATGAAAGGTGCATTCTATGTATTAATTTTATTAGAAAGAAGCACAATGCTTTGAAATGTTTCATGCAGTTTTCGTAGGAGAGAGAAGTTGAATTTTATAACAAATTCCTTTCTTCTTTTACCCTTCCCCCATACATTTTCATTCCAAGAAATAAAAGAGTAGGGAGAAAGATCTTCCATGAACTTTTAACAAACAATTTCCTTCTACCAAATAAGGTGAAAGTGAGAAATGCAGAAAAACATTCAGTCTTATTTACAGAGGACAGTTTGACCTTTACCCTTCACGTATGTAAACGAGGTGCAGAAGATGTGAGACTCGGGACAGACATTGCCAGATGGTTTAACTGTGGTTTGTCTGGACCAAGTAAGATTTTTCAGAGAGTAGCCTACATTTTAAGCAAGCAACATACGCACCCACAGAGAGAGCACTTACAAAATATTGACAGTTTTCAGCACTGCTTTGGGACTGAACTTCCAGGCAGAGTTTAAGTAGTACGTGTAAGGAAGGGGCTCAGAAGGAGAAGCAGCAAAGGAGAGTTTGGCCTGAGATCCAAGGGACGTCCATACACACACATAAATCCTTTTTGGAAGGCCTCTGCAGGGCTACACAACATACAGGTGAAGAGGTGAGATCTGTGTGAACACTCTGCATGGCCTCCAACTCACTTCTACCAGCACTAAGATAGAGCTGAACTTGTGTCTTTCAGTTCAAAAGTGCCTACGTGCTGACAAGGGAGCCTTCCCACTTCCCTCTTGGTTCTGCCCAAGGCCTGACTCTACCCAAGTGACCGAATCATGAATTTAATTACATTTCCTGGAAAAAAAAATATTCAAAGTGAGAGAGCCTGAGCTGTTACAAATGAATGCCTTTCTCTTCATGTCAGCAGGGGAGATTGTTTTACAGCAAATGAGGAATGTCTTTTTCACCTGTCTCTATCTCCTGACTCCAGAAGGTGCAATGCTGGATGTCACCAGGATAGCGTATTAATGCTGGGCCCACAAAGCAGCCCCCGGAGAGCAGACCTTACGTGAAATTGCAAAAAGGATCCACATTAGTTGACAGAATTATCAAGTGTGGAAATAGATAGGCCAGTTCTAGACATGGAGTCTGCTCAAAAAAAAAATAGTGCTTTTCTAAAAGGCTTGCTGCTCTATGTGAATAATCGCTATGATAATGAATTGTCCCAAATTAATTAATAAATTTCAGCAGTTGATTCCTCTGCCAATTTGGTTTATGTAAAAATAGTCCCAGTTTTTCATTAAGATATTGAGCACGCTGATACAAATACAAATGCTGCTTTACTACAGCATGCTGCACAGATGCAGTGAACACTTCATTTTAAAATGAACATGACTCCAAAGCAGGAAAGCACAAAACAACACACAAAAGATGCAAACTTTTATAGGTGAACTGAGCAGTTGGATGTCCTATCCCTCAAGTTGCTTGTATATTCTGCTGAAGTTAAATTTACAGGTAAGGACAGAAGAAAGTTCTTAACACGTGAAGGTTAAGAAAATCAATTCTCTTCTTCAGTAGCACTCCACTATACTCCGGCACTCCTACCTGTTTTGCACCCTGAGCAGAACACATGCCTTGGGCAGCAACCAGCACCCGGGGCAAATTCCTGCTTGTCCGGAAAGATCTGAGGCACGAGATACCACAGATGGGTGCTCCCACATGGCACAGTCCGTCCACTGATATTTCCTCTCGCTCAGCAAGACTTTGGGGACAAGCAACAACTGGGAGGTTGATATAAGCCATTATTATAATCTGTTATTTTTTCTCAAGTTTTGACTGCCCCACCCTGCCAAAACATATTTTCACTTCAAATCATTTAGCAAGACTCTTCCAGCAGTCCACTTGACATTTGTCTTCAAATAGACACAGCTGAAGAGAAGGCACATCAAAGAAAATAAGCACTGAAGTGGCATCACTTGCTACTCCTCCTAGTGTGCAACCCAAGTTGTAGCAAACACCACGTCTGCCTCTGCAGCTGCTCACAATTCACCAATTTCCCGAGTGAATTGCACTGATTTCTGAATTGAAGCTAATAAAGAAATTCACAGAGTGCCACTCCCAAAACATGCATATCAGCTAGGATGTGAAATTTTGAAAGAACAGACACACCTGATTCTGCTTCATATTTCCAAGCATAGGTATCAACACACCAACATCGTACCACCACCATGAAGGGCACTGGTTGGCAAGGGGCTACCAAGACACTGCTAGTGAGTGGGATTTCCAAGTCCTATCGGTCTTCCCAGTTTCTGTTAAACGCTGGCTACATAGAGGCAGTCAGGGAAGGCAAGAGACATTCATCAAATGTATTAAAGTACGTTACATAATATGCATGACAACTAAGCTATGTCAAACAAATACTTCAGAGTACAAGCATCCATTTAGAAGTTTAATTGCACTTTCCAGTTAATCAGTTAGCTAATCGGGCTTAATTTTTCTGAATGACTAGAATAAAAGAACCTTTAGAACCAGGAATGAGACCAAACCCACATTTTTCATACATCACTTCTTTTTCCACATGCCTAGGACCTAGCCCACTTTAGCAACTGACTTATTTGTAGGAAAACTTTTTTTTTTTTAATTCATGATTAATGCAGCTTTTAGACATTATAGGTCTGTTTTTTTTCCCTCTTACAAAAATGACCCTAAGAACCCACTTGCAGTTACTAATCTATTTCCTATCTCCTGGGTGGGATCCATACCCTGAAAAAAAAATAGATCTCTATTCTTTTTTAGTCTTATAACTGAACCAACTTCCAGATTCTATCCCAACAGAATATTTATTCTCTAGCTCAATATTAAAGCATAGGTTTCTGAGCAAATGGTGTTGGATTTTGGGGGGGAAAAAAGTTCTTTTTTTTTTTTTTTCAAAGACATGCACTTGTAGTAAGTTCAAAATAATTGCTTAAACAGAGACTGGTAGTCTTTCTCTTAAAACATTAACTTTTCTATAAAATATTGTTTTGCTGCTGCATTTGTCCCTATTTCCTTTGGGTAACTTCTCTGAGTTTACCATAGGAATCCAGGACACAAAAATCTCTACTAGATTGTGAAAGAGGACTCAGTATCCCACGGCTCATTAAACTCTGAGCTTGTTGTTTGTGGTCCCCTAAGACTGGAACTCTTCATGGCCCCAAATCCAGAATATCCTTGCTCTGAAACAACAACAAAAAAATCTCACAGCTCTATATATTGGCAGTATAGGCTTTAAACCTCCTCTTTTTGTACTAAAAAATGACTTTTCATATACACCTCAAAGTCTGCTGCCCTCTTAGTGGGTGTAAGCAAAAGGATAGTAAGAGAGAAACACTTCCCATACGTTCAGCATTTCTATTTAGTAACAGCCTAATTTGCCCAGCTTTGGTGAGGTCTCAGGTGGAATACGACAACCAGCTCAAAAAGCATAAGAATGATGAATGACTAAACAAATTAGTGCTGATTAGTTCAAAGAAAGAAGACTGAACTGCTAAGAGTCTTCAAAAATCTAAAGCAGTTACAGAGAGAAAAGCCCTATGTGCTGCCTAAGGTAAGAAGTTACAGGTTTAAAATATCTCAAGGAAAATACAAAACAGATGTTAAGCAAGAATTTCCCTAGCCAAGAAAAGCATAATGATCCTGACTTTTGACTTCATGTTCACTCATCCTTTGGTTGCTCTCAAACCTGCAAGCAGTGGAACTGGCTGATTTACTCATCTTTAAGTGAATGCGACCATTTAAATATCTGTAAGTCCTTAAATGGTTAAAGGGTGGGATTCATTGTAAATGAGTGAGGAGCCAAAGATTCTAATTCACAAAGATAACAGTAGAACTATTGTAAAATACTTTATCAGCTTACAGCAGGCACTGTACTTAATAGTTCCTTTCTCTATTTTAGATATTATTTGATTTGTAGTGTATATAAATCTTGCAGTATAAAGCAAAGATTAATGAGAATCATGCAGATACTGTGACAGTAAAGCATTCCAGTTTTCCATATGCTGATTTTCCATATGTTGATTTCTTTTCTTCTGAAAATTCAAGTTTTTTTCTTTAATGAGTTCAGATTCAAGCACTTTAATATAATATAAACATTTACAAATGAGTGCAAGATCTACCAAATACAAAAAAAAAGGCTCTAATTTTATGAATATAGTTGTTTGATTTTTTCCACCCCAAGGGGAAGAAAGTAGAGCTGTATTTCTGAAAGAAAGAAAGAAATGAGATCCAAGAGAAACTGCTAGGGGCATTTTTGCTAAGTAAGCAAAAGAATAACAATAACTAATCAGTAAGAGAGTCTGAGTGTAGAGTTTGATAACTTAAATGGAACAGTGTTTAACATCGCCTTCATTAGTGAAACTGAACACATGTATTTTAAGAGAAATTCAAACCAGCATTCTCTGAAGAGGTGTTAAATCAATAGCTGTAAACTTGGTACAGTTAGATTATAAAATACACTACAATTCATGCACAAAGTACACATAACAGTGACAGTTGATTATCTAATTGCAGGAGCCCAAAAAAAGGATTCAGCTTTTATTTTTCCTCCTCCACACAGATCTCATGAATACAGCGCCCATGCTAATGACAATTAATTCCTACATCAGCCATTCATGTTGGCTTTTACCCAAAATTGTTGTATAGCTTATCCACCTCTCTTTCTGTTCCACTAAGGAGTCTAGACTATTGAGAGAGTCAGGACAAAACCCGAATTTTGCCCTTCCTGCCCACACCACACCCCCAAGTTTTCCCATTAAAAATAAAAAGAAATGGAAAACGAGGAAGCTTTGATGAAGTGAATATTACAAACATTTCGTCTGGAATATTTTTCTTTGTATTTTTCATAAAATTAATTTTTGCTGCACTGAACACTATTTTAAACTTTTCTTATTTGTATCTGACCGGCTTCACAGTCAAAATTAATTCCTTCATTGTTAGTTCCATTGATTTAGAAAACAATTCTATGGATTAAAAAGCTATTTGAAAGTGCATGAAGATACCTCTAGAAATAATTCTACCAACATATTTTGAGGAGAAGTGGTGTGGTTTTGGGATGGTTCTCTTTTTTTTTTCTTTCTCTTTTTGAACACAGTGACGAAAGGAAATAATAATTCTGCATATTCTAGATCTTGCTACTTAATTCCCATTTGAAAATCACAAGACTCTGCCAGGAACACCATAATCACCACCAGTAACCAGCAAGGAGGTTAAATAAATAAGTGTTCCTGTATACTCGTAAGCACGCACTGAAGGCTGTGAGGAGACGGCTGGTTAGACCTGCTGCGTCATTGCACTGCAAGGAGGGCTGTGCAGTGAGGTCAACACAGAAAGTGGCACAAGCCAAAGACAGGTGAAAATCATGGGTGCCGACTTAATCTTCCTTATAGAATGAATGAACAAGTAATAAAAGCACCGACTGCTCAACTCAAGATCCTTATTCAGCACAGGTAGGCTCATGAATATAGATCGTCTCTTCCCTCTGCCCTGCAAATAACATCTGCTTTTTCAACTATCAAGACAGAACTTTGTCAAAATTTGATAATTTTTAAATGGAAAAAGGAGAGCAACTCAAGGTAAGTCATGAGTCTTCCCTAGATATATTCCATATGTTTCAGTGCTGTCCAACCTTTATTCGCTGATAACTTCCTAGTGTAAAATCACAAATAATGAGAGGGAGAAAAAAAAGGCACGATCTCTGGGACTACAAAAGAAAATACATATGTATGTATTACATTTTACATATGTAGGCAGGTATCTACAGGGAGGCAGACCATTTCAGAAATAACCAATGTCTCTGAGTTTAACCTACGTTCAACACGTGCTCTCAGATTCCTGCACTATCTGTATTGATGTACGTGAGTTATGTCTGTCTGTGGCTTTAGGCATCTAGCTCAGTGCCTGATTTTTAATGAGGTTTAACAGATTTAATACAAAAGGGCTTCTCAAAGCCTGCAGTTAAACAAAACAGAGTTTGTCATCAAAGATCAGGACCTTTTTTCAGCATTAAAGGCATCTTCAAAACAGCCCTTTCACATAAAATAGACAGCTCTGTGCTAAGAAATTCAAAATAACATAAAAGAACCCACTTCCACTAAAGCCACTCTACTTCTAAGAGAGTAACTGATGCTTAAACCAGTGTAGACAACTTTTCTCCCTCCCAGTCCATTTCTGTTTTGTCTCCTATCTGCTATTAATTTTCCACGATTTGGAGGGGTGCCCTAATTAAGGGGATCTAAGTTGTCACACACTATTTTTAATGAGCATGTAAGGTGGAATATTCCAGGATGATCTAGGGGACCCCCTGCAGAAAGCACAGGCTCTAAATCCCTGCATACTGCACCCAGATGATGAGTTTTTACTTCTGCTTATTTTATTTCCTTCAGTTTTTCAGTCAAATTATTATAAATTAACTCTACAATGGGCCCTTATGTGGAATTACTTCTCCTAGTATGCTTTCATTAACTATAGCACTGAAAAATTAAGTTATGTATTAATTGACATAATTACATACTAATTAATATAAATTAACTAAGGAATTAATGAAATTAATTAAGGAAATAAAGAAAATAGTCACTAAAAAGCCAAAAATCCCTTCCATGCTTTGCTTTACATGGAGGTTTCTAATGGCTCTTCCATCTCAGAATTTTGCAAGATGAAATGTTCTAACCACCCATCACAGTAATCCTTAATATCTCTGTAAGTCTAAGTCTCCAGCAATCAATGCAATACCAAGATGAAGGAGAGATGAAAAGATTATCTTGAACACTTAACTGGAGTATGGAACAAATAGAATTGTTAACCTTATTCTGCACAAGATGAGTTATATAGAAAGACGAATCGAAGAAGTAAATAACTGTAAAGTCAATTCTAAAGTAAATTGAAGGAATTCCTATTCAATAAAAAAATACAGATTTATGAGTATAAGCAAAATCATTTACAAGGTCTAATTTTCAGTATTGCTGATTAGCTGTAAATCTTATGGATTTTTACTAGATCTGTTAGATATCCCTGAAACAGCAGAGATGTGATTTTATTGTCTGTATTCTCTCCAGAACTTAGAAGCACCAATGACTGTACTCAACAACATTGCAGACAAAAGACTTCCACATCAAAGCAAGTGCAAATAATACTTGAGCCACTACTAAATACTCAAAAACAAAACAAAGGGACCAAACCAAAAGGGAGAAGGCAGAGAACCTGCCACGGCAGTTGCCAAGGAGCACACTTGTGTCAAAAAGGCTTCCTGATGGCCAGGCAGCAGCACCTCTTCCTGCACATGGCTGAGTTCAAGGCCCACTTGCTGCCCATGGATGCGCAGCACAGTGCTTGTCCCTTTGGTAGGAACAAAAAACATGAGAGTCCTTGAGGGAATGTGGGGACAATGAACTCAGAGGGATTATTTGCGAGCTGAATCTAGTCCCAGCAATTGTGAAGCACACATGTAGTATACGAAGTCTAAAAAGGTTACTAAAGCACTAGTACAGCCTAAGCACGGAAGCAATGACTCATGATGCACAATCCATAATATTTACAGTAAAGTAATTGAACTGTAAAATTTCTCAAGAATTGATCTGAATTCAACCAATTTTGCAGCCATAGAGTGTTTCTTCAATAACAACAGAAAAGGAATTAACCTAATTTATAAGAGCATTTAAAAATTCCCTGTGGTCAGTTTCCATCTCTAAAAAGGAAAGGAAAGAAATACAAAAGTGGATTTCATATAATACATGAAATTTAAGTAAATTAAATAATTCATATTATAAAAGATACATCAGACTATCTCAGAAGGATCTATAGAGTACAATTTACCTCCCTCAATAGAATTTTTTTTTTTGCAAACTATTTTACCATTCCTGAAGATGTGACAGGAGATGTGGCAAACCCAGGGTAACAGAAGTTCAGAGAAAGTGGATGAGCTTTACTTTAAAGTCAAAGAAGTGCATAGAAGAATGGTTTAGAAGAGGGGGAAAAAAAAAGAGTAAGATAATAAGATAATTATATTTTGAAATGAAGAGGAAAAGGAAAATTAGACTATGTTTAATCACATAAATTAAACACAAATGAACTCAAAGACAAAGCACTTTGAACTTATAATACTTTTTCATTCATTGTAAGAATTCCTCAGCAGCAACCACTGCTATAGTAATGGTCTCAAATGGTTTGTTTTTTAACATATGTAAAGAATTAGCGGAATATGCACATATCCTGGGAAATGTTAAGACACAGTCATTTTACAATTTGACTTATATAGGTGATTGGACAAAGTAATTTAATAATCCTCTGCTTTTATAATCTTTGCAAACAAGAATTTGAAAAAGAGAGGCTGAGTATCTATCTGCCACTCTGCAAAGCAGGGGTGTATATGTGAGGGGTAATTTTCTTAGCAAAGGTCTGAGAATGCTGACATTCAGTGAAATAAATATTCAAGAAAAGCAAAAATATCAGAAAAGAGAAACAAATAAATGGAAAAAAAGGATTCCAGTTTCATTTGTTTGAGTTAAAATCTACTTTAGTGGATGTATGTATGTATATACATTAGGTTAACTTAAACAAATGGTAACATCACATGATGTTTTTCAGAAGGCAGAGCCTAGTTAACACCTAAATATTTTTTTCTGTTGACTTCAACAAAATATTGGTCTAATCAAACTAATTGGCAGTCAGTATATTGAAATCCTGAGGTGTGAGCCAAGGAATCTCCTCATCTGTCTAAAGTACCCCCCTGTCTTGAAGCAGAAGCCCTAAGATTTAATGCTTAAGACTAATGTCCTCTGAAGTATCACGCTGGATCTGCTTCCAAGTGATAGGGCAAATTCATTCTGCACTCACAATCTTACCAAGTATCTGAAAAAGATAAATACCTTTTTTTTTTTTTCTACCCACATCTATCCACAATATTTAATCTCTCCAGCAAGATGAAACTTTATCTTAGGATTCCCTGTATTTCGTTAGTTATATATTTTGGTAGAAATTTTCAATCTTCTTTTATAGATAAAATTGAATAACTGTCCACATTTTTTCGATTGGTTAACACACGCTTTACATTCCCACCTACCCATCTTTTTAAACAGCTTACTGAAACTTGTGGCATTCAGAAAGAGTAATCCATTCTGTGACACGCCACATAAAACACCCTGCAAATATTCCTATTAAATGTCATTGCCCACGTTTTCCTAAAAATGTGTTAAAAATGTATTTTGTATGTCTGCAATTTCTTTTTTAAAGAATAGTTTGAGCACTGGTAGAAAAGACTGTAAGATTCCCTATACCACCCACACGAGGGTGACTCAGGCTCGTTACCCAGACAGCACCAGCAGTGCTGCGCAAGCATTCAGCTGCCTGGCCTGCCTAATTTGCGGGTGCCGATACTATGACGAGCCACAGTGCTGCCACGTGGTGTCATTATGGCAAAATAGTGACACCCCAGTGTGGACAATTGCCCTCAAACTGTTGGCTTCTTTCATATACATTGACGAACAGCCTTCACTGATGGCAATTATTTGTGTTGAAATTTGCACTTGAATTTGTTAGATAAAAAGGCAACATTAGCTTACCCTGACCTCTCTAAAACACATATTCTTCTAAGAGTATTAAACAGAATCCAAATCATCACCACACCATATGATTAACACCCTATGAGATTTTCATGTTTTGGAGTCTTTTTCCTTTATCTTCCTTGCTTAATATACATTTCCATAGTGTATAAATACACAACAGCCCATCTCTGTGTACTACTTCACCACTTCTGCTACATGACGCAAGGACTGTGGTTACGGAGTACGTGTACAATAGCACAACAGCTCTTAGAAAAACTAAATAACCTTGTTTTGAGTGCTGCATTGCTATTGCCAATACCTGAAAAAAGGCATTCTCCAAGTCTCTCCAAACTCCACTGCAGTTATCTCTAAAGGGTGACAGAGCACTGGAAGAGGCTGCCCACAGAGATTGTGGAGTCTCCTTCTCTGGAGATCTTCAAAACCCGTCTGGACGTCACCCTGTGCCATGAGCTCTAGGTGTCCCTGCTGCACAGGGGGGTTGGACTAGATGATCTCTAGAGGTCCCTTTCAACCTCAACCATTTTGTGATTCTGTGAAATGTCCACACAGTTTGTTAGACCCCAACATCTATGTTTAGTGAGCTGCCAAGCAGGGGAACTTCCTACGATGCAAGAGACCATGCGCACATGCCTTTGAGCTGGGCATGAACTCAAGCTTAGGGGGCAGAATGTCATGATAACTAGGGAAAGGCAAATCCGCAGAGCTGAGAATTGGCAAGTGAGAATTTAGTGGTTCAAAACTACCTGTAACTTCAATTCTCTGGATGCTAAACCAGTGGAGATACTAATTTTCAAAAACTGACTTCGTAAATAAATTGCCCTAGCTCATCAGTGACTGGTGAGCAGGTGAGCTCACTTACTGTCTCACTGGAAGAGGATGAGAGTCACAAATGAAAGGAAAACAATCAGCACCCTTAATCCTCAGTCCAAGACTTGAGAATGATAAACCTGTCATTCTTTACAGGTCCACAGGACAAAATGAAATGAAAAAAAGAGATTTCAAAAAATATTGGAAATACTGTAACAGAATAAACCTCTTAAAACAGTCTTCTTTCCATCTCAGCAGTGAAAAGGTACATTTTGCTTTACTGATCAGTGCTGGCAGGTTTAAGCTACAGTTCAATTGTAAATTCACAGAAGTCATTTCTTCTTAGTCCTGCAATCCAATGTGCTTGCCCTTTTCTTGTTCAGTTCTACAGAATCTCTTGTTACAAGCCAGACTGAAAGTGGTGTCCTTTATTTTCTTTTATGTTTTCAAAGATAGTGGAGAATTTCAGATTTTTCTGACTGCCTCTCTGATGCAAGTAAAGAATAGGACAGCTTCTAATTAAAGCCAGTGGCAGCATGAAGCCTGACCCTCAAGGTCACTGCAGCAGACGCATCGCTCACGCGGTGTGTGACGGCAGTTGTGCTTCCATATATGTGCAGCTCTCAGGCACTTACATTTTGCAATGGTATTGGGCATAGTAAATATTTGGATACAATAATTAGAAGTAGCTGCAGCTAACTATAAATACACAGTACTGAATCATGCTATGCCTATCCAAAAAGGAATGACGCACAGTGTTTGTAGTGGAGTGATGGCAGCGTTCCTAAGCATCTCGGAGTATTGGGTAGGATGTGTATGAAATTCTCACCTCCCACTATCCTGTCTTACAGGTTCCCTCTAATCCCTACAGGAAAAGCAAGAGTCTAAGTATGGCAATAGTAAAATATCAAAGCACATCCACTCCTATAAACTTTTTTTCAGGACAAAAGGATGAACAAATGGAGCAGTTATCATTCCCATTCAGGTTGCACAGACTCTGCCAAGCCTGCCACTGAAGACAGCTTCCTTCTCTGCAGAAACCTCCTCCTCAACACAACATTTGGAATTCCATAGATAAAAGTACATTTAATTAAATCAGTTACCATGCAAGTTGAATTAAATCAGCTGAAGGATAGAAAAAAATCTATGCATAATGGCCCATATCACTAACTCAGCAAACAAAATATTGTTGCTAAAATAAATAATTTCGCTCATCTTTCAGCCCAGATGTGGGAGCAAGAGCACTGTGCTTCCAGGAATCTTCCCAGGGACACAGTCCCACAGCAGCTCCCAATTTCTGGGGGCGATAGGAGTATTTTGCACTTGTCTGACATGAGATTCAGCTCCCACCACTACATCCCCCTCTTCACCTTCTTGCTCTTTACTTGCTCATACGGACAAGGTGTGTTGAGGCTAGTCCTCCCTCTGTGCTGTCCCTCCAGTATAATCTACCCAGGGTCTATTCAGTCATCAAGCGGATGACTGCGGAGGGACTGGGCAGCTGTGCAGACACAGTATTCCTCCCTATTGCCTCCCTCCTCTTCTCTTGCTACATAAATTCCAAAGAAGTAGGAGGAATTTCTCTAATGCTAAATAATGCTAGTGCATGCGATTAGCATATGTTTTTGTGTTCTCTTTGTCAAATAAATTTATCAACCCTGCGTCTTTTTAAAAGCCTCACTGTCAGATGGCTCCAATTCACCTACTTGTATATTAGAAGAGTACACTGATGTGTTAATAATGAATCAGCATATGAATACCAGTTAGATTATAAGAGATTAACATAAAATCAAACTGCAATATCTGGAATGCAACAAAAATCTGCATTGTGCTGTCAGATTTCAAGACTGCTTTAAAGCTTAATCCTAAAACTGGAAAGGCGCAGAATGCCACTGCATGTCAGCCCTTCTCCTTCCTTACAGTATGGAAACGGTGTCCTGCACGCCTGACCGGGACACTGGTGTGACTTCAGGTAAGCAAGGAAAGAAGAGGAAGTAGCTAAATGCTGGTGTGAGAAGCGGGTATTTTCCTTCCTTTACAAGCAAGAGCAGAAATGAAGACTAAAAGAAAGGGATTATCCTATCATAGCAAGGAGATAGCTTATTCACTTTCCATCTCACTTTAATGTGCAAATCAATGTGCACGCTGCTCTTTGCTGCTTCCTGCTGAGTTAGTCACCCTGAGGAGCGAGGAGCGAGGAGCTTTCCCACAGCTCCCCCGAGCCCTGGCTCAGCACTGAAGGAGTTTGACTGTGAGATACTGCACAAGAAGCTAATTTATTGAGGTCTTCCAAGCACTGCAGCCACCAGCTACTTGTGTAGGTAAATTACAATGAAACAAAGTAAGGTTCATTAGTTCATTAATGGAGATTATTAAACAGTGGGCACATTAAGGTCATTTGGAGGCTCTTTTCTAGCTGCCTGCTCCCGTTCTCTTGTAAGGTTCACTTTTAGGAATAGAGAACAATATTTTTCAATAGTCTCCAAGGTGGATTCTATTGTACGACTTCACTCAGTACATCTCAGATTTCATTTAAGCCAAAATAGTTTTGAATTTTACATGGCTCCTGGCAACGATATAGTTTTTCTTCCTTCCCAGTTAAAAAAAAAAAACATTTCGGTTTTCAAAATCACTTGACAGTTTTTCAGAAATCTTATCTGCATGCTGAATAGAGGCTTGTACACACACCTATAACAAATCTTCAAGGCAAATGAAAAGCCCAGTTCAAAATATCTTTTTAAATAATACCCATCTTGATTTGATATGGTAACTTTCCTGAAAACCTTTGTCTTTGCACAAACTCTTTATACTGTTCTGTTATTTTACATTAAATTATTCTCTTTTCAAATACAAATAGGCATTCACTGTCTCTGAGAATCTGTGCTCTTTATACAGGATTTCTGGACTCAGTCACAACAATCTTCTGTGCTCACGAGAGCTCAAGTGCAATTCAGCAGGTCTGTGGGTGAACTGATGTCACATCTTTTGCTCTCATACTCCATGACTAGGAGGTGCTACCCTGGGTGATTACAGTGATTTATCACAATATGATCAATTACTTTCAAAGTGATTCCTTCTTTCAAAGAATTAAGGTTTGTCATAGCCAGAACATCACTGCTGTCATGCTGAGGTCTATTTTTGTTTTCAGATTCTTTCATGCTAGATCAAATTAAGTGTAATTTCAAATACTCCCACGGAATCCAGTGACTTTCCCCCACCTCTCATGGGAAAAAAATCAAAGCTATTTCCCACATCACATTTGTATCTTTAGAAGCATTGAAGGCTACTTACATTTTCAGAGAGGAACGAATTTAAGTTCTACAGAAGATCCCCATGGTTACTGGATCCACATATGTGATCTACTAGCCTGCTATCTTTAGGGGGCAACTTAACAGCCTTTTGATGGAAATAGTGACTATTTACTGCAGTTGCACATGTAGCATTACTATGAGTGCAAGAAGACAGGTAAAATCATAACAGTTATATTTTGTAAAACAGTCAATAAAGAAATTAATGGTAAGAGTGAAGTGCTTCACAGAGCAATAACCTCTGGTTCAAGAATATGACAATATTCTTTTCACACAGTGAAGCAAACATTAAGTTATTAATACCTAATGTATTCCATATATTTATTTTGGAGTACAGTGAAGGAATTATAAATCTTCCCATAGAAAACTTCATAGTACACAAGTACACATTAAACAAGACAGATTCTCAGGGTGGAGTAAGAATGCATAGTACAAGGAGCTGTATCTTCAAAGACATAAAGTTTGGCACCAGTTGACAACCTGGATTCCAAAGCCTTATTTAAATTCATTTCCATAAGCTACATCTTGCCCTTACATCAGAAGACAAAAGGCGACATCTTCACTGTTGTCCTGAGAATTACCAGCAAATTCAGTATGCTAGAGAGCATCAAGACTGATGCAACTTCCTCCATTTTTTACCTCTGCCAGATAAACATTATTAACAATGTCAGGCCCTCCGCTGTAACCCTCCCTGAACAATAAAATACATCCTTGAATATCAGATCTTCATCCAGTTCCATTATGTTCCATTAACCAGTTCCATTCAGCATAGCTCTGGAAACTATTGCTTACTGTTTACTTCTAACACTTGGACTTTCTTAAATACAGATACTCATATATCTTTGTTTTATATTACTGAAAATGCTAATAAAGCTACATATGTTGTAAAGGAACTTTACCAGCATCTATGTTTCCCATGCCCTAGCCCTAACCATTCTATGGGATTTTCAGACTTAATTAGATTTTTACAATATACTCCTCCAGTGGGAAAATATCTCTGAAAAGTTACATCATGATTGCTCGTTTTTTTTAAAATCAAGACATTTAAGTAAGCTCTGGGGACTTCTTCAGAGAGATTCTCTTACAAATTTCACATTTCTTCCTTTTTGTGCTACATAATTGTCCATCAGAAATAGCTGGATAATAGGAAACAAGTTTGTATTTGATTTTTTACATGGCACTATATGACAATATAGGAAGAAGAAAAAAACAAGCTTGAGAGACATCACAACTTAAAGCTTGATAAGGTTGCCCTATATATAATTACCTCATTAATATATACATATGTACGTAAACTAGTCTCATTTTTGCTTCACCATTATTTTTGATCTCTGCAAGTCTGAAGGAGTAAAAATGTATGGATATATTATACACTTCTTTCAGCGCATGATACAGCAGATGGTTCTTTCTTTTGTGCTTCACATGAAAATTAATGAAAATCAAGCACACCAAGAAAGACTGGTTCAAGGAATAGTCAATGAGAGGACAGTACTTCATCACCAGGTCACCAATTGGCTTCCAGTTTAGATTTATACCTGTACATGTTCACTGCACCATTACTGCTATTGGTCTTGCTTGGTAATGTAAGCAGTGAAGTTGCCAGCAGATCCTGGGTTTGTATCCCATCTTTGAAATAAATAAAATGTGTCCTACCAAGAAGTTGTAAACAAGTGAGAAGAAAGCAAACTGAAAACTTAAAGGATAGGTATATATGCTCACTTGTGTACTGGAAAATAGCCTTCAAGTAGTAACTCATGCCAGAGTACATACGATGTATTTTTTAATTCTGACTGGATTGTTAGTAAGTAAACAAAACAACAACAACAACAACAACAACAACAACAACAACAACAAAACAAACAAAAACAAAAAAAAGAAGAAAGAAGAAAGAAAAAAGCAACTCCTTACTCTGCTAATAACTTGAGCATCCTAATCAGTAGCTAGGTTAATTGTATGGCTCCAAAACCATACATCATTAGGTACAGATATAGATGAACTAATCTAAATAAAATTACATTCATTGTAAGAAAAAAAGGATTATATAAAAACTGCAGTAGCAAAGAAACTATCATGCATTATACTAAAAATCTTAACATTTTTAATAGTGTACTAAGCTATGTAACAATATTTAACTCTGATGTTTACTTAAAAATGCTGGTGCTACACTTTATGATTTTTAATTGATAATAACTGTCACAAAATAAATACAGTAATCAATGAGGCTGATGAGTCATTATTGAATTGCAGTCCTAATGTAATCTAAGGAGGTAAAAATTAACACTAGAATTAGTGTTAGAATAAAAGTTAAGACAATAACTATCAATAGTGATTAAGTAATGAAAGAGAAGACCTTGAAAATCAAGCAATGAGAAAATGAGCACTGTCAGAATGACAAGTAGCAAAGACACAAGTTTGCAGGGCACACGTGCTGAAAAGCAGATCAATATACGTTCATGGTAAATAAGCCTTGCTGTTGACCAACATACAAAAATTCCTTGTAGAGTTAATAAGCAATATGATGCAAATTTTTTAGATGTGGGGTACCACAAATATATAGAATTATCACAGGCCAACATTTTTCTCCAAGGCATTCTTCGGTAAAGATAAAGCCAAATTCGTGTCCTCTCTTGTCAGGGCTGAGACAGATTTTCTTATACAGGATTGGAGTGGGAGTTCATCTGCTCCCCTTGCTCTGGAATTATCTCTTCCAAGAATCAGAGAAAAAGCACAAAAAGAAAAAAAGAGAAGAAATAGAAGAAAATGGCTTGTGTCAAATGCCACACTGTCTCTCCTTGGGAAGACAGTATCTGCACACTAGTGTAATATTTACAGGTCACAAAACACTTCTTAAAACACTGATCCTCAATGCAGCCCACCCCTTCTGAAAAAGCCTCAAGAGCTTTTAATGATAGGAGTAGTTCTGCTCTTCATTGGAATCACAGGTCAGCTCAGACCACTTGTCCTCTGAGCCATGTTTCTCGCCTTTTACAGACTCTTGTTTCTGTGATATGTCTTGTTGACATGTTAAGTCACGCTGTTTGTGCTCATGTTATCTCTTGATGTCGTCCTGCTTGTTGCAAGTTCTATAAATCTTGCCACAAAGAACTGCAGCTAGGAGAAATGAATTAAAAGTGACAAAATCAATGAACCAGATAAATGATGCTGAAAAATTGCTGATAATAGGTGTGGAAGAATTGCTTGAAGGGGGAAACTTAAGAGAAAAATTAGGGCCTAACAGAAGTTTTGGCATTACAGAACCTTGCTTGGGGTGATTCACAGTTGTCACTTCCAGTATGGTTGGTAGGCACGGACTCTGATCCTCTACAGTTCCCTAGGCACTGCAATCTGTCCTCCTCGCAGCTGCAAAGGGGAGTAATGGAGGATGGAGCAGAGTGAAGGAACCACGGCCAAACTGTGTTGCACTCCTTGTGCTGGGCAACCGATAAGCCGCACCGCAGCTGTCCAATGGGAGATATAAGATAACATCATCGGTGCTGAGCCAACAGGGGTGGTAAATCACTCCCTTCGGATGAACTTTGCTTCAGCTTTGCTCATTATAAGCTCATTATAATGTCAAAACACACCTCCATCCCAAAAGTTACGCACCTCTGATATACGACCACTCCTCACTGAGCATGCACTCTAGATTTTCGATTGACTGTACCTTTAGATGAAAGCGAGAAACTTTTTCACCAATCAATAACAATATTAAGTATGACTATAGTCACTCAAGTTCTACCTGAATGTAAAGTATGAAAGGTGAACTAAGATTAAAAGAAGGAGGGAAGAAACCATTGTAACTCTTGGGTCAGTCGATGGGCTGATCCCCCTTTCCTCCCCTCGGGTTAGGACGCTGCCTGACGAGACTCTTCTGAGGCGAGTGATGATTGCACATTTGTACATCAGAGCTAGCTAACCCCACACTGTAGTAGAGAATTGCCTGTATTGACATCCGAAACCTGCTTTGTAAATGTTGCATTTGAATAAACCACACTGTTTGTGAACTCACCTACTTGTTTGGGGGCAGCCAGGGAGAGGGGTGGCAAGCGGACCTACAGTTGATAGACTGTTCTTTAATCGGATACTACCAGACTTGAGCTTATAGCTGATCACACTATTTGGGAACTCGATTTGCTCCTACAAAGGCGATCGGACCTACAGTCTAGAGACTGTGAATCTGATACTGATTTGATATCTGCTCCCCGCCCTGCCACTATCAAGATCTCAAATGAACAATGACTACACCTTCATCTTCTCTTAGCAACTGTTACTCTCATTCTGCTATTAAAAAAACAGCTTTTCAGTATAGGATATTACATTTTGGAAGCATTGTTGATGCATCTCAGTTTAATGTGAGGTTTTGACATTACCATGGAGAGTATGAAGCATGCAACAATGTGTTGTTTTGTAGGCTCTATGAAAACAGGATGTTATGCAAGTTTTCTGACAATGTATGACAAAAAGAAAAGAACATAGTAGTGCATTTGAACATTCAGAGTTTAGCAAATACTGCTCTGTGTAGTAACATATCATCCCAAATATTATTACAAAAACTAGTAGTAATTGAATCAACTAGTTGTGAATATTGTTGCATTAGACATGGTTTAGTAATTTTTCAGGCTCAAAGCAACAGTGGTTGTATATTGCCTTAAGATGTAGGCAATATACAACAGGGAGTTCTTAACCTCGGTAAGAGCAGAGATCTAGGCAAGCTTGCCATTTCTGAGAAGGAAGGAAGGAATGTGATGATAGAGGCAGCATTCTCAGACCAGTAAAGAGCACTTCCAATCTTTCACGGAAATTAGAAGTCAATGGAGATGACTTCAGTGTTATCGCTTATTGTAAAGAAAATGATCTAAACATACCCACAAAGCAAAGAAGAGCTTTTAAACTACTTAATTTAAAATAGCAGGTGAGAATATGAAGAGTGGTATATACTGTTTCTAATATATCCTATTATATCATATCATGGCCTTTGTAGCTTCGCCAGCAAAGACTACTCAATTACTTTTTTGTTAGGAAACGGATCTTTCTCTTAGCAACTTTATCCTGACTGTGACACCATCTGCAACACCAATAGGGCTTTTTTTTTTTTTCTTTTTGTCTTTATCTCTTTCAACCAATACTTTTTTGTCACTGAAAAATAGTGAAATTTCAGGTGTTTCACAGAGTTGCTAGTGAAATTCCAGAAGAACTATTGCTCTCCAATTTGATAAAGCAATTTCAAAGATAAAACATCCTTCAGAGAGCATGCTTTATTGAGACTAGTTTTGAAATTTAAGAACTGCAAAATCTATCTTTTCTCCTGTAGAACATTCAGTAGAGAGTCAACTATTTATACTCTGGTAGCTGTGAGTGAGAAACAAATCTTTTCTTCTGAATTTCCTACATTTCAAGAGGATAGCCATATATAAATTTTTATCTTACTGCTACCAAATTTTCTGTTCCTTAAAGAATGTGCAAATTACTTGACGCAACTTATTCAAGATGCTGAATTCCACATTACTTGAAATAGTTGAATTGATATGGACGTAATTTTCAAAATACTTGTTCTAGCTCAATCCAAAGCTACAGATTTTGACACAGAAACTGTAAAGCGAGCTTCTTTGTCCTACACAGTGCAAGAAATCAAATTATAATTCCCATTGTTCCTCCTGACCTTAAAAACTGACTCTCTCTAATGTACTTCACCTCTGGTTATAGGTTAGTTTTGTTATTTATCTTAAATAGGATTAAAAAGCCTCTCTTCTAAGCATTTAAGGTTCAAATACTGATTCCATTTCAGATTTATTTTGAGTATTTGTTTTAGAAGATAAAGTGTCAGTAATAACGTTACTCTTATATTGTGAAAAACAAGCATTCATTGATTCAGGTCTTGATAACCTCTGACAAATACCAATGAAGATGAAAGGAAAGAAACATTTCCATTCACTGACTCTAAGATCACTTGAAATTCCACGTACAATACTTTCAATAAAGTACATACAATGGTAAATAAATAGTTTTCTCATGTTAGCTTCAAAATTTGTGAGTATTGTGACTATAGGTTACAAAGGTTATCCTGGAAGAAAGTAAGCATACCTGTCAAGTTAACATGCTCTTTACTTTGAGATTACTGATCTATATAATAAGTGCTAGCATTTTATTTCTGGATCCCTCCAAATTGAATTATTTTAAGACTATTTCTTTTTGCTTTCCAAAATACCAGAGAACAAGTCTTTGGTAATGATTTAAATATACAAACACAGAGAACTAATGAGTGAATGTTATCCCATTCTTGTGGCAACAAACTCAACAATTTTTTTTAAATCTGCTTTACAAAAAGGATTTGTATAGACTGTTTACAAAAACTTTAAATATGAAAATTTGAAATATTTAAAAGAATTTTAAAGATTTGGTTTTTACAAAAACAAAAGCAATGTCAAATTCCAATTCAACTTCCAAATTCAACACTTCCTATACCTGTCCCTGCATTTTGTTTACATAAGGTGAAACTTGAATTTAATTTGAGAAACGCATAAGCATATTAGTAACTTTTCTATTGTATTATCATAGCAGAATAAAAGTATAACACAAAATTATTATACAGGGGCTGATAACAAATACTCTTAAGATTTTGCATTCTATCAACATTGGCATAATATGATGCAAAATCACTAAAACAATAGAGCTTTCATGTTGTCTTAATAAAGAAAAGAAAAATTATTGACAATGTTCATTTATTGCAGAAATACTTTAGATATTTACCTTAGCATTTCCTCTAGCTGCAGTTCTTTGTGACAGGATTTATAGAGCTTGCCACAAGCAGGAAGACATCAAGAGATAACATGAGCACAAGCCACGTGACTTTACTATGTCAGCAAGACATATCAGAGAAAATAAGAGTCTGTAAAAACAGAGGAATGAAGCTCAGAGGACAAGTAGTCTGGGAAGAGAGTTGACCTGTCCTTCTTTACCTTAAGAGTGCAAATTATTTAAACCTTGAACACAATTATTTAAACCTTGATCTGCTTGAATTTTGAAATTCTATAACTGTAAAATTTTTGATAATTTTACACAAGTATTAGCCTAGCTCTTATTTCATTTGGTCCTAGACATATTTGTGTACTTGAGCATTAGTCTGGACTGTAAAGATGAATGTATGACTTTTTGCATGATAAGATGCAATGGTGCAATAAAATTAAAATTGCGACAAAAAGTGAATTCTGAGTAATTTACACAAAGATCACAAATAGTTTGCCTATTTTACCATTTATGGTTTATTGAGGTATCCTGTATTTAGGAAGAAAAAAGAATTCATTTGTAAGTCATAAAAGACATCTTAAGAGTCTGAACATGATATGTTATACGATATCGATATGTAAATACAATACATATTAAATACTTTTATCTCTAAGCAGCTTCATGAACTGAAAAATGTAAAGAAAACATCATTTTAGAAAACATGCTAAGGCATTCTTTGTACCACTGCCAATGCTATCACTTCTCTTAAGAATAATACATAAATTATGAAGGGCTCATTTAAAGGAAAACAATATTATATTAAAATATTAACTTTAAAGATCTAAATTGCCTTTCTCTTTCGTAAATGTATCAATTCTCTGCCAGAGTAGCATTCTACCATATTATGTTGTGGCAGCAGAACTGGAAGTGGGCAAAGAAATGGAAGGCTGGTTTCCTCAATACCTACTAAAGTTTAATTAATTTTTCAGAAATTAAAAAAATCAGTTTTAAGTAAAGTCTTTGATTGCTTCAAACAGTTTTATCACTGTCTTGCTACGACAGTGTTGCTTTGTTTTGGCTCAAAAGCATATAAAGTTTGCCTGACATGCTATATAATGTTTTTCTCATCTGTTAATAAGGTTTGTTGTGTTGATTTTTTTCACTTGTCTTACTAAAAGCTGTTAGCTGCTGCTTTTACTATAGAGAACACTGAATAATATTCCATTTCTCCAAGTCCTCTCCCTCAATTAACAGAACTAGCCAGTTTGATCCCTTGGTAAGTGAATCTCTTGACCTTAATTCCATTTCCCTACCTCAAAACCACCACTAATGACTGGCAGGACAAGCCTGACAAGCTTTATGCGATCTCTTTTTTTTTTTTTTTTTGTATTTATAGCAGGATGCCAATGAAACAAATCCATGCCATTAGCCAGGTTTCTGAAGATGACACAAGGTGATATCAACACAAAATAAACACGAAGTCAAAGATTGAAGGCCCGTGTGTCACTTGAACTAGAGCAATGAAACACCACACTGAAACAAGAGTATAGACATTGAGAAAAAGACTTTTAGGGCAAGCAATCAATAGACATCATGGGTGCCACAGTCTAACATTAAAAAATGCAGCACACAATAAAGCCTCCTGTTTCGCTACAGAACTTTATGCATTTAATTAAATGCAAATACATAGCCCAGGGAAAATGTTAATGTTCCAACAAATGATTCTTAGACTAGAATTTACTTATTTTATTTTATTTCAATGTTGATGCATTTTTTATGTAAATGAAATCCAAATACTTTATTTGGGTGTTTCAACAAATGACTGTACAAAATTATTTTCCAGATACAGTATCAAAATAGACTTGCCATACTTGAGCTGTCAGCCTTAGGCATCGCGGCTCTGAGATCTCCACTTGAAGCCCAGCAAAAGGGAGCAGAGGCAGCCCCTCTTTCCCTGTGTCCTCAGCAGGCTGTCAATGGATAAACGGCCTGGCAGTCTGGTTGGAGGGCAGTGAAGCAAACCCTGCACGACTTCTTGTTTCCACAGTGCACAGTAGCAAAGGACAATTCTTACCTTTTTATTGCAAAGCTTGCAATATAGGCTAAGAAGAAAGGAGCACGGAGGATTCTTAAAACGCCAGGACTTGAGAGTCACATGAATTACAGTGATAAAACCCTTATCACCATGTCCTAAGACAAGCCTCTCTGTGAGAATAAAAATATACAAGCACCTGCCAACAAGTACGGGGACACCAGCTTTCAATGGTAGTTTGTATTTCCAGTGCTTGCTGTCTGCCATGCTAAACACAGCCACATTTTCCAACTCCAGCTTTGCTGTATGAAAAGCAAGATTAACTGACAGTTTTGAGAGCAACTGCTCATGGAGAAGCAAGGCCCCAGCTCAGCCCCCGCAGCCAGCAGAGTGCGAGGGCCTTTGCAGGAACCACAGCACGCAGTGGGGCAGCTCCTCACTTCCATGTAGCACACGTGGCCACACCAAACAAACCCACACTGGTGCCTGTGCAGGGAGAACCCCAAAGCAGGAAATACACAGGTGGGGGTCTTGAAAAACAAGAAACGGGTCTCAAAGTTTAACTTCTAAAATCTACTCATTTCCTTATGATATAATCACTTTAACGGGCTCCAACTATGAAACACTGTAACAGGATTTAAAAATTGAAAATTCATTTTTCGCCTGCTTTGTCAGTTTTCTAATAACCCGATCCGTTAAATTCCTTGCAGAATTAATTAAGATACAGAATTTAAGCCTGATTAACAAATACCAATTTTAATAATGAAATCCTTGTTTGTAATTGCTGAATAGCAAATAAAATTAAAACATGCAGAGCAAGAAATACAATCTCTTTTAATATTTCAACCATTAATTTATTGTATTAATTTTAAAGCAAAAGCACTTGATTTTTCTTTGATGGATACCCCAAAATTGAAGAAAATAGTCTTTTCATTCTCCTGAGACATAGAACAGTGACACCATCACTGTGTTCTTTATTACCAGCTACTTTGCTATTGCCTTTATCTTTTCATTACTTTACCTAACTGCAATTTTTTCCTATGTGGCCAGAATTTATAAATTCTAGAGACAGATCAAAGCAACAGAACACAAGATCTTAAAAACGGACGCAAATACAGCTGAAAGAATACAGATGCTTTTCAATGCAAGGGTTCAAGGGTTTAAAAAAAAAAAAAGAATTTGCTAATGACACTCAGAGAAATCACCATCATATTTTGGATTGCAATGTTTCAGATATCACCACATAACATGTTATCTTTATAGCAGAGATTACACGGAGACAGATTCAGCACACACTGTAGTGACAGTGAACACTACCACACTACCATCAAATGTATTATCGGCTTAATGCCTGGTATGAACCTAATTTGGTCTATATCCAATTCATACAGGAGATACGTTCAGTCAGTTAATGGGCTTTATCTAGTTCTTAAAGTTATGGCCTTATAATGATGAAATACTGTGGGCTTTTTTTCCTTTTCTCCAACACAGCACCTAGTAATTATTCCAAGAGCTATTCTGCATGCTTCAAGACACCGATAAGGAAGCATCAGGGTGCCATTTGTATTTGTTAAAATGAAAAATATCTCCTGGTTATCCTTTTGATGAATCCAGCCATTAGAGAAATTAGCATGAAAGGCTAACTCATGCAAAGAGGAATGCATGATGAACAATAAATTATACAACAAATAAAAGACATCATTTATATTTATTATGAGCGTGATTCTAGGTGCTCTTATGCATCACAGCCTCCCTACTCAAATCAAATAGTCAATAGAAACATAGGAACTGTCCTTTGGATCATATCGAGGATATATTACTCTCTCTGAAACAGGAGTATCGGGTGGAGGTGCAAGGTGCAGAGCAGGCAGCTGTGGGATTTTTTTTTTCAGCCCTACTACCACGGGTTTTATTCTTATCTCTAAAGAGAAGGGTTTTTATCCAAAAGTTTTACTGCCACTACCAAAATGTGTTTTTATTATGATAATCTTTGGCTTGATCCAAAGGTCACTGGAATCAATGGGGAGCCTTCTAAGTTACTGCCAGGCTGTTCAAGGAGCACATCAAGCTCCAGGTTTCTGAGCCTGCAGCCCACCAGGCCTCCTCCCCTGGCTGTTTCTTAGGTTTCCTTCCTACAAAAGTGTGTGTATGTAGTGAAGAGACTAGTGTGCATTCAGGACCTGCCAGACCTATATATGACTGGGATGGAATAAGAATATAACCTGGGTCCAGCAAACCAAGGCTATCAGTTTAGATGGAGTCACCCTAATTTTGACAACCTCTAGATTACACTGAGAAGACTTGTACTGGGGCTAAACTTTAGTTACATCCTTAGAGCAGAGGTTTGAGCTCCACTTTCCCCAGAGACACTATCTGTCAAGTAACACAACTACCATGTGTTCACTGACACTTTGTCATCGCCCAGCTACTCAAGCTGCCTGGTTTGAGGCCACTTCTGCCCATTGGTCTGCTGCAGAGATCATGTTGAGATTCCAGAGACAGTTATAGCTACACTTCTCTTGAGCAGATGCCTTTCGATCCCATCCTCATTAGTAAGTAGGATGCAGCTAGGAGACATGCTGACAGTTTATCTAGATACAAACAGGTTACTGAAATATGATGGTCTTCAATTATTGACTAGTGTCTAAAATCTGCCTGATGGAAGCTGGAAAAAAAGCCTAACCAGGTGAACAGGATAAGCATAAATGGGGAATAGAGCTGACTGAAAACTCACTAAAATCAATGTTTTCTGCGATCAGGAAAAGAGAAAGAGGACCTTGGTGGCTAGCTTCATAAATGTTGGAGGAAAGGTTATTTTCAGATTCCAGGGGCTTTTTATCAATGTCAAGCACTAGATTCATATTAATGACTCTAGCCTGTGCAGTTTCATAAAATGGGAAGCTCGACAGACTGGTTTAGCTTGGGTTTACCTATGAGGCTGCAGCAAGAATCCTTCACTGGGAATCACCAAGTATTACCAGGTTGTGCACAGTGAACCTCTGCTGATTTCAGCCTTCTAGGTTCTTGCTCTGGGTAATTAATTGCAGAATCTCCAGTGCCAAATGTCCTACCTTTGGAGAATACCTAATCTATCTGTCAGTTCACCAGGTATTTTTAACATCCATCACTGGTACAAAATGGTATGAAAAAAATGTTCTTGCCCAGATGATTTATGTATTTTACTTATAAATAATGAAAAAGAAGTGCCAAAATTAAATTGCACCTTCTGCCTATCACCTAACCTTTGTTTACTGAGCAATACATATGTATATATTTGAAGACGGCGTTTTCAGTTTTGAGCAGCTTGTGATGTGTCACTCAGGCTACCCTCGGCTTCCTCAGCTATGTATTATTCTGACAGCAGGAGCAAATAAAGTGACGAGTCCTCTGTTGGCATGGCAACGCAACACTGAAACTAAGTCAGGTCTTTGGAAAAGACAACAAAATATCGCCTCCCAAAATCACAGTAGTAAAGCTTTATTTCAGAATTCTTTCCACAATTTCTTAAGCTTTTTTTTTTCTGACAATTCATATTAAAGAAACCTGTTTCGAAGCAAACTGGTTTCTCCAGAGCAGTATTGACACAGCCAGTTTTCACTCTTTCCTTTTATAACTTGACTGTATTCCCACTTTGAAGTTTATTACTCCTCCTCAAAACTGCTATGACAGAAAGGTATCCTGGTGCAAGGTAGCATCCTCTGCCTCCCTTAGTGTCGGTCCCAGCTCTAACGGATGAGACTTCTGAAAACACAGAGAAGTATTGGGGTTTATGAGTTCCTCTTCTTTTAAGATTCAGAGATGTCAGAAGTAAAACTAGGCCAGAATGACGGATCAGAAATGTTCACACAACGTTACAGCTGCTAAGCAGACAGGTAAGGTCAGTACTCCAGCTACTGAAATCATTAAACTGGGATGGTTTATACCAGACAAAAAGCATGGTGCAAGCTGTTATATTTGACGCTACAGGCCTGTGTGCAAGTGGTACACAGTCTTACACCAAGGATGACATTTATTCAACATCTGTGTTTATTTAGGACTCTAAAAAAAGTGGAGAAAGGCCATTAAAACATGTCATGTGCTGTAAAATGCGGAGCAGAAAGGGGCAAACGCTTTCTAAAAGCATGATGCCAGAGTATAGCGTCATTGCCCTCTTAAGTCTCACCTCAGGGATCTCCTGCACATACCCATTCTCCACTAGGTAGGAAGGACTCTCCCTTCTGATCACACTTGCTTAGTTCTAGCAATACGTTTATAGAAAAGAGACTTGCTTCAGCATGCCCCAAACTGGCTTGATGCTGTTATAGCCCTGCCAGACAATTTCCTGGCCTATTTCACTAGCATTAGCTCAAGGCAAGGCGTACTAGTGTGCAAAGAGCTGAGACAGCCCCACGTTCAAAGAACCTCTTGGTCTGAACAAGTCAATTGGCAAAATGGGGAGCAGAAACTAAAGATGTCGAAGTGACTCATCCGAACTCAAAGGATATAAGTTGATCTCCAGACTTGCTCCTATATTTCTTGCAGTCAGGGCACACGTTTATCATCTCTTTCACTGTATGTTAGTGAGAGACAGACAGCATGCAGCAACCTACAGAATAATCTCAATTATGACACTATATGCTTGATGCTTTTCTGTAAAATCCTGGCTGTAGTCAACGTTTTCAGCTTCAGCTCAGTTCAGTCAGAGGCAGAGGATAACCCTGAATACTAATGCCCTCACAGTAAGAGAGAACAGGGTGGGAAACCACAAGGGATGTATCGTGCTGGAATCAGCCCAGGCAAAGAGAAGCAAATGGGCTTCATCATGAATGAAACATTGAAAATTGCAAAGGGAATAAGGGACAAAAGGATGACTCCCAGCAGGTACAGAAACTACATCTAGGGCAATGAGAGAAACAGGAGAAAGAAAATATGCTAATAAAAGTGGCGATAAAAGAACAATGGAAGGTTTTGAGAAGGAACTAAAAAAGAGTCAAGCTGAGAGGGGCAAAAAATCCTTTCAAAATTTTCTTAATGCCACTTGTCAACTCTAAAAGGCTTGTTCTCTAAGCCTAAAAGAGTTTGAGCTTTCCGCATTACAAGCAAAACGTAAATATTTTTCCTCATAATCTTTGCAAATGCATACATAAAAGAGCAGGGTCCACTCCTAAACATTATTCAAGAAGGTCCAGTGTCAGAATAACAGACTGTTTCAATTTACAATATTCTTTAAGAAAAAGCAAAATGCAAGTAATTTACCAGTATAGGGCATGGATGAAATTACGTTTTAAAATCTTCCTTTACGCTGCCATCTTTAACGTAGTTAAAAAGATCACCTACTACTATATTAAAGCTGAAATTCTCAGAGCATAAGAATTTCAGCTACTGTCTGAATTTATCTTCCTGCCCAACCAGAAACACTGTTTGTGTTGGTGGTAGCACTTTGAGAATAAAGCTGTAAATTCAGTGTTATCAACTGCAGAGCTTCTCTTCAGCCAACAAGGCTTCAGCAGAGGGTGGGAGTGCAGGCCTAGGCTCAAATGCCAAGGTTTAGTGTCCTCCAGAGAATTACTAGACAAACACAACTCATAAGCAGAACAGTTGGGTTCCTGCTAATCTTAGGTTAGTGTTCTAAAATCTTTATCAAGAATCATATTTTGGGAAGGAAAAGGGAATCTGAGAAGAGAGATACACTAGGGAGTTGATTGAAGAAACCTCTATATTTAGATGTGTATCTTGGTTCTGCTAACTTCAATTGCTCCAGAACTCTAGGATAATAACTAAAATAATATTCTCTGAGGTGTCATCAAAACAATTTTCATTTTGTCACCAAGCAATGCCTAGGAAAACTAGGACAACTAGGAAAAATAACTGCTGCAGAAGAATGCCTAGAGGAGCCAAGCAAAATAGGATTATTTGGATTAGGAGAAAAAACAAACAAACAAATAAACTAACAAAACAAAACAAAACAAAACAAACTCTCTTATCTAAAGGTTTACTAATTTTATACCTGATTGCTGCCTACAGAGAATTAACACACCTATAGATTTTGAGCATGGGTTCTAAGAGCACTGAAAGAAAAAAAAAAATCTCTGTAGAGGCAGCCTGCTAGTAACTGGAGATTTTCAACTTGATGAGAGGTGCCAATACTTTGAGAGCTAATAGAATACCACCAGGGAGGCTCTGAGCTTGTAGTAAAGTTAGTTTTTCTTCTCAGCACTTTTAAAGGCTCTATAACTAGATAAGAAATATTGTGTTACCTTGAACTGAGATGCTGCAATAAACATCCCATTAATATCAGTCTCTTGAAGTTGCTATTAACTATTCATTGTAACTATTCACAAAACAGGAAAATCTGTTTAAGCATTCTGTATATGACTCTGTATATTCAAAAAAAAAAAAATGCTTATGTTCTTCCAGTAACACTGCACGATTTCTTAGGTGGTTTCCTAAGGGACTGCTTTTTTCTAAATTGTGATGAAATTACCTTGCTGTTTCCTAGCATTTTGCTGGTGGTGTTGCATTGCATTCCAGGAATTTTGCTGCTTCTCTTTAGGAACTTTCCACAAGTTTCCACAAGTAAAGTTCCACATTTATTTATTTATTTATTTATTTATTTATTAGGAATAACCCCAGTGCCTTCTAGGAATTTCTCATGTGCTCATGTGCTAAAAATTTACCTAATGTTTTCTGGGAGTTTTATGTATGCTTTTCTAGGAATCCTCCCATGAATTTCTCTTCACTTTTTAGGAATATTCCTGAAGTTTCCTAGAATCCTCCCTGTTGCTTTTGGGGACACTTTCCTTCATGTATTTTATGGATTTTATATGTCTCCTAAAAATTTTCCATTTGCTTTATTGCAGTCCTACCTATGCTTGCTCGAATTCCCCTGAAACATTCTGGAAATTTTGCTTGTACTTTCTAAGATTCACAAAAAAAAATCACAAGGAACCTCTTCTGTGCATTCAAAACAAACTAAAAAGTGATTCACCACCACCTCCTTATCCGTAGAGAAGAGAATATCACAAACTCTGTGTTATCTTTCTTTAGGGAGATATGAATTTGAGTTATTGGAAGTATTGCCTGCAAGAAGTACTACGGGCTCTACCTGTCCAGCTCAGGAAATACAATCAGCAAAGGCCACCAGCATTGCTCACTTCTCTAGCTTTTAAGAGCACTGAATACGTCTCCTGGGCTGCCCATTCCTCACATGGTCAGAATATGTGCTACAAATCCACAGAAGTCCTACAGACTACTATTCTCTTCTACTCATCAGATCTAATGATGGATGTGAAGGTCACTTCGTCTCAAGTCTTCTATGCATCAAGCAAAGCATAGCCAAGAATCAGGCACTATGTTTTCCATCTATCTGGGAAAATACTAGGTCACACAGCACTTGCTGTGGATACTACACCCATGAATAACTGAATAGTTCACCATAACTGAATTCAAAAAAACAATCTGGCCTCTATAGGTGCCTTTCTTTCTCACATCATCCTTTCACTTTCCTCTTGCACTTGCTGAGAGGCAAAACCCCTTGGAAGCCCTCCGTGTTGTCACATTTCCAGCTTTCCATTCTCCTAAATTTCCAGAGATTTAGAACTTGATACAACACATTCTGAGTGCCAAGTGCAAGGTAAATATGCTGAACAAGTAATATTATGTCTGCAGTCATAAAGCTGCTGGAGCTGGTATGGATGGCTACGTAGTAGGAGAAGAGCTTTTAATACAGTGGGATGGAATGCTCAGAGAAGGAGGCATTTACATATGTATGGGAATTGGTAATACAATTTACCTTTGAACTTGCTTTTTTTTTTTTTTTTATTTGTAGTGACAATCAGAAAGAGCATGGAAATGGCAAATCTAATGCTGGTCAAAGCAGAGCATTTCCAAGGTCCTTTTGATCTTAAGTTGGTTTGACATCAGAGATGTATATATACATCAGCAAAACAAATGCTTAACAGAAGCTATTTGCCAGCTTAAGTTTGCAATGCACAATTACTTTGGTTCAGCATCTTGTATCTTCTGATTGATTTGCTGTTTATTTTAATTGCAGTCATTTAGAGAAATGATAAAACTTCATCACAGATTCTAAGCAGGAGCTATGATCATTAGATAAGCACAGTAGCCATGTCCTGCAGTTAATTCCCTTATTACAAATACTAATAGAAAAGACCTTGGTGGAAGTTTTACAAAGCAGTTTGACACTAGCCCTTGGAACTTGAGTTAGGGATGTGTGTGACATGGAGACTGTTGAGTTCCAAAATACAGGAAGAGAGACTTGAATGAAATCTCACTGCCTTGGTCTCATTCATCTTTATCCCAGACAATGTATTTTCAAAGAATGTATCCTTATTTCTAAATGCTACAAACATTCATGGGACTCTAAACAAAAAAATATTTCTGTGTTAAGTTTACTGTATGCAAATGGATTATTTTCATTCACAAACAAGCAGGCAACTGCACCTGCAAATGCACATTTTATTTGTATATGTTGTTGTAGCAACAAGGCAATTACCTATGAGACTGAATTTTTGTACACACCTTGATGTGTCTCAAGCTTTCAATAACCCTTCCTACTGCACTTTGACAAATACCTTGCACCTACTAGCTTCTGTCCTGTGATCAGTCATTTAACTTGCTGAAAGTCTTCCTTAGAGCTCTCATTTATATGCTACAACCTCATTAGCCATGTTCTAGGAAAGGACAGTTCAAAAGAAAGACTGATCATCTAGGTTTGAAAAAACTACGGATAAGTAAGCCATAAAAGATATATAACTCAAAAATACCTGTTCAAAAACTTCACGATAGTACTTAAGATGAGACTCCAATCAAGTTCCTTGCAACCTTGGTCTGGTTTCACATTCATATTGGTCGGTAATGTACAGCATTAATAAAGGCAGAGACAACTTTCAGATTTTCCTGAGCTCTTTGGGCTAAAACCTACTATTATATATGCCAAGTGTATGGAGCTACTTAAGCAACATACACTTTTGCTTATGAATGCTCCCTAAACATGCTAAGAGGTAGGCATCAATACACACAAATAAGGACTGTCATCTTGAGTGGATATTGTGCTACTCAGAGAAAAATGGAAATTCTTTCTCTTTTGCATCCTCAGATTATACATAAATATTTCCTTAAGAAGGACTTGCAGTTCCAAACCTTTGTAGGTAACAGGTAACCTTATTATATAAATGCTACAAGTGCACTAAGATGGAACAAGCCTCCTCATTTTCTGTTATAAATACTGGCATAAAACAAGGAAAGGAGAATAATTAAACAGCTTTTAAAGACTGTTCATTCTACAGATATTTTAGTTGTAGCTGGAATAATGTTTCTTTAGTACCAGAAATCCAGCATCTTAATAGGTACCCCCAAGATACAAAAAACAATAGTGAATTTACAAGATTTAAAAAACAAAGATGTTTTGCAATAACGGACTCCTTCCTGCAAGTTCTCCATGACTTCCCTCCTTTCATGCGGGCAAAGACTCAGGACATAAACACAGGCAGTAATGCAAAGCTAAGTTAAGTGGAAAACTTGACATGACCTGGGGGCTGGGACTGACCCTACAATGGTCACATCATTCGAATCAACTTAGCTGTCAAGTAGTGGGAAATGGAAAAGAATAAAACTGTGTTGCTTCATTTTATAATCTCCAAACAGATAATTTCTTTGAAATTATGAATCTGAAATGCCATAAACATGTGGCACAGAGTAATTCACTACTCCTACATGAGTTAAAATTCTCCTACACTATCACTACACAGTTTCTCAATGTCCACAATCTACCTTTCTGGCCTTGCAAAATACAGTTTAATCCCATACCTTGATATTCAGGATCCTGCTGCAAATATCCTTTCCTTAGCGCACCAATACAACTGCCTCTTTGCACTCTTCTACAAATTTCTTTTTCTTCGGCCGTTAAAAACATTACGTCTTCCATCAGAAGCCTCCCTTCCCGGCATACCCTAAATATGTTGGCAAGTTGTGGGCTGACGGATGCTGTGAGACTACAGACTTTAATGCCGACATCACCAACTGTGTTTTGCTGTGCTCCTTGCACAGGATGGGCTCCTCTCATTTCCCTCTTCATTATATGTTGGGACAGGGAACATCTTTTGTATAACACCTACCAAGCAAGTCTGAAATTCTCAGACGATAGATGTGGAGGGAAGAACAGGCTCATTGAGTTTTTCACCAACTCAAACTACTTGTGAAATTTTATAAAATAAAAAAAATATATATAAAAACTGGATGGCTATGTTAGTATTACAAAACATTACTAAGTCTGCAATATCGATTTATTAGACATCCATCCCAATTTGGTCTTTGTGACTGGGATGAAAAGATTGCTTTTCAAGCTAACTAATCTGTACTGTAATTTATAACTTTAATTTTTTTTGGCCTGCATGTGTAATTCATAGGTTGCACAGACGAATGACAGAAAGATTAATATATATTGCTATCACACTGATTTATTGATGGAAAATATCTTTAAGTGCATTTCAAATGGATTATTTCAGATTTCTTGTAAATTCACAGCTGGTTTGCTTTGGGTTTTCATTGACAAAAAAAGCAGAGAAACATATCACTTACTGAAAGATATGTTAACATATAGCTCTGACAGTCTCAAGAGGTGACAAAATAAGACTTGTGGAAATTAGTGAATAGCTGCATGCTGTTAAAAATGTGCTAATGTAAAAGAGAAAGAAATCAAGGTCTTTTGCCTATTGATTCTTGCAGACAGGAGATCAGAGTAGACAGGGGGTAAATCTAGCTAAAAGTTGAAAAAATAAAATAAATCTTTACTTTTAGAGAATAAGATGGTTTTATGTCTGCAGAGATTGGTTTTGTTTTCTCCTTAATATCAAACCATTTTCAGTGTCCTGAAACAAAAGCCATTATTCTGAGATCCAAGGCTCTGTTTGTACGGATGAAAAGGTTGAGGGAAACGCTGCAATTTGTAAATCCCTAGTGAAGAACGCATAGTTGTTCTTGCAAAGTTCAAACTGGTGAGGAACCTCCACTGGAATGGAGGACAAGATTAGAAATATCTAAAAACACTGTAACTTCTGCATAAAGGATACCTCTTTGGCACTCTGCCCAAGGAAACAAGCCCCAGGAAATGCCTCTGACATTCAACAAATACTATTTTTGGTAACAGTAGATTAGGAGAGATTCACAAATGCTTTTCTGTGCTCTTCTGACTTTGTTTTCTTTATGTTGTTCCTTCCATGCAATCAGATGCCTTCACCACAGCAATTGCTTCTCTTACTCATTTTAGCAAAATTTTTGTAGAGAGCACTTGTCAAGTTAATACATATCTAAAGTTCTAAACACAGGCTTAGTACCAAAATTATCAAAAAATCCCTCTTTGAGATGTTCCTATGAATTGTCTAAGCAAAAAGCCATGATTATTATTCAGGGAAACCTGCAATTTGCTGATTTTTACCAGCATTTTACTCAATTTCTAAAAATATTGATTTTCAGAATTGACCCGAACTGCAGGGAGAAGGTAATCTTTATACTCCAGTCTTAGAGTTGTCTGGTGACATAACTTCTCACCTTCCTATGAGTTTTTTTTTTTGTGATATTTTCCTTGTCCATTTATTGATGGGTCTGCCCTGCTTTAGTCAAAAACATTTTTTTTTTCTGACTGAAGAGAGCTTTTATACAAGAGTACTAATAAAACAACATTTGGGTTGATACACACATATCTAGAATTTTCATACTGAATCTCAATGTTCTTGAACATTAATTGAACAATGTATTGCTAAAGTAATCTCTGCTTGTATTTCTTTGTTGGTCAAGTGGAAGTAAATTGCATATTCTGAGTTGCTGCACTTCAAAACAATTGTTAAACCCAAAGGGATTCAAAGGAGTTGGGAGTTAGCATATTAAGCGCATTTTGCTCTGAACATGATCTTCCTCTACCCTGCATGGCATTAATAATTTCATTTATGTCAGACTTTTCCACTCTCTTGGGTAAAAAGTCTGATATAGGAGAGTGATGGCCTCTTCACTGAGAAGAGTCAACTTTTCTGTACTTGGCTGCTTTGAATTTTAAATAAAAAAAATCATTTAAATGGGATTTTCCATATATACTCATTAAAAAATAATGATTCTATGGCTACAGAAAAATCATAGAATCAAAATGAGCAAACAGACTTCACTACTGTAAAATATAGCTTTTCTAGTAAATATGATTAAGACCTTTCAGCTACATAAATAGAGAAGACAGAGTTAAAAGAGTTAATATAAATATCAGTGTCAGAAAAACACATGTTCTTTCATCTCTTCTATTTTTATTACCTTGAATTAGAAAGAGAAAGCGATCTTTTTGTGCAAGCCCTCAAAAACACATTCAAATTAGATTTTGCAGATCTTCTGCCATTACAGAAGAAAAGAATCAAAAGGTTTGTCTGGCATCAAAAGAGAAACTGTTCATAATCCTGAAGTCATAAACAAGTGGCAACAATAGCCACAGCTTCACTTAACATGGGAAAAGTATCATGTAGCAGAATTTAGTGTTGTTGAGGACTTTATATAAAGAAACAAACAAGCACACAAACAAAAACCCATACACCGGTATTCAATCAGCTTAAAAGGCATTTGGTCCTCAAAAAACAAACATAAAATCTCAAATGTCATTTCCCATCTTAACAAATGGATATAAAAGCTGGAAATCCACCAACATTATAGACAGACTTCTAAATACTTTCAGAAAACAAATACTCACAAAAATGTGTAGATTTTTTTGTGGATAAGAAGAGAAATGCCAACACAAATGCCAAGATTTGTCAAACTGATCGATTTTTTTTTTTTGATCTCCAAACTTACTCAGAAAAGGAGAAGAAAACATCTTAGACCAACATGAAGAATTAAGTCAAAGCATCTACCACATCAGTAACGTCACTGGGGAAAAAACAGTGCACAGAAAAAATAGCGTGAAAATTTAGGAGACTTACAAAAATAGAGGCCCTCTTAAAAGGAGTGAAGAATAGACAGTAACAGTAGAACCTGGTCTGTGTTCCAAGCCAAATTTCATGATCCATGTATTCATTTACTGAAAAGTATATCCATCATTCCAAAGATGTCAGTGATTTGTAAAACCATAAAATAAAAAATAAACCTATGTGAACTAATAAACCATTCCAATTTCATGTGCATTAGCTGGTTTTCCTTCAGGTGAAGTACAGTTTGTATTAGATGTTCTGGGTGTTTCCACAAAAATGAGGTCCTGTGCCTGGAGGTATGTGGGTCATACCTGTACTGCTCAGAGATCTGAAAGAACATAGAATTAGCACCAGCGGTCCTGGTGCTAGCCTCAGCCGCACAGTCCTGGACCTCTGCCCTGCTCGCTTCCAAGCAGCAATAAACACAAATTTTTGTATCACTGCACATGCATTCAACGCTGGTGCTTAAAGCCCACTGGAAAACTCATGAATATGCAGCAGTTACCCAAATTTAAAAACATAGAAAGCAAGTTGGATATTTTTCTCTTATTAAAGAAAAAAAAGTAGTAGTGGATAGATTGCACCTTTAATTACATATTTTTAGTTTTGAAATTTCTAAGTTTCCCTGCAGGTCCATACTTAATGGAAGCAACGGAGACAGAGACAGTAAGATTAAGATAAGAATAAATTCTGTTTACAGAATAGGTTCAGAGTAAAAATAAAGGGGAGAAAAAACGAGGCTTGAAAAAAATACAGAAAAGAGAAAGGACTGAAAAGCAGAGTCTCAAGGAAGAAAGAGGCACAGAAAAACACAGATACAAGAGAAGGACAAAGCAGTACAAAAAAGAACTAGAGGGAAGGAAAATTAATTGATAAAAGACAGGTGGCAGAAAGGTGGAAACAAGGTAATAGATTAAAAATGTATGTGAATAAATAAATAAAAATTAAAACACAGAAATCAGTATTTACAAAAAGAATCTTTCCAAATAATGTTCTCTTGGGTTAGTTCCCAAGAGAACTAACTGTGTTTAATGCTTTACCTACTATCACATTAAAGGTCACATGACACATCTTGATTTTTAATTATAACCCTAGTCTGCATTTCTGGTACAGGTCAGGGACTGGAGGCCGTTGCTCCAGTCTAACAAGATAGTGACAAGAAATGATTTTTTCAGTCTTGAATTTTCAGTAGCGATTATGAGATCTAAATACATAATTTCCACCAAATGTCAACTATTTTCATAGTCTTTTTATGCACTACATATATTTTTATTTGCATGTATTCTCTAAATATTGATGACTTGCTTGAATCTTTGATCCTCCGCTCATATTTACACTCCCTTAGATTTGCTTCATTTGAAGAGAGGGATACCAGTTCCAGACCTATCATTTTTCAACGACGTAATGATATTTGTGCCCTAAATGATGCCACCTCTAAATAGTTAGAAGATACCACATGTGCCCATGGCTTACCCTAGAACTAGACAGAATGAATATTCAGACATGATATTCAAACAATTATGTCTTGCTTTACAAATATGTTTAATTTGAAGACTGAGGAGTTAATAAAGAAGCAGACAAGTGAGATATATATTTATGTGTATATGTATATATGTGTGTTGTGCATTTATGTAGGTGTATACATATATATAAAACTTCTAGACACTCAGTTATATTTGCAAAAATGTTTAGTTTAAGGATGAAATCCCAGATTGTTTTAGTCTGGTTGTCTTCAACATGGTTTTGTACAGATCCAAGTAAGTATTACTGAAATAAATAGAATTACAGGATTTTTATCAACTTAACAAAAATGAACAGAGAATGAGTACCACAAAGAATATCCCACAAGGTTTGCCTTCCTGAAGCCTGAGCTGCATACAAATGAATTACATTATTATCACCTGGACTACTCAGTTTATGTTGGTTTCAAGGTCACAGACTCTTATTTTAACTGTCACTCAAAATATGCAAAGGATCCAAACCCCTTTGCACATTATTGTTGTTTTAACCACTAGGCTGGAATTTCTCAGTGCTTGTTTTCGTTTAAAACCTCCTGCAAAAATAGCCAAGATGGAGGTGTTCTCACCAGCCACCTGATAACTGCCCTTTCCAGAGCCACCGCAAACCCGCACGCAGCCTGGAGGCACACGCTGCCCCTCAGAGCAGTGCTCATTTAGACATGGGTTGCTCTACTGCATCAGTTCCTGCTCTTCTGACACTCAATAATAACGTCTGTGATCACAGGAAGGGACTTCTGCAGCTCACGGGGGACATATCTACCTTCAATTTTTTTTGACTCTGAATGCTGTTTATCTCCCAAGACAACCTGTTTCCCAGGGCTGCCACATGTACATCCCATGACTGTTCTGTGCTGACCTCTTTAATAGAGGGAAAAATCGCTCTGCTGTTCAAGTCTGTCGGGCACTTATCTTTATCACAAAAAGAAGGATTACAACAGACAGTTCCAAGCCTAAGTGATACCGGCTGAAATAAAAGTGAAATTACTGTCTTTCTAATCATGCAGCACTGCTGATGGAGGGGCAAATCCATCACATCAAGGGTTATGATTCCCTACTGATATAAACCAGGAATCTATTAGAGAGCTTTATTTTACATTTTGTTTTTATATGAACTTATATAAAAAAAAAAAGACATGAATAATGGTTATGTTAAAAAAAAAAAAACTTTAAAAAAAGATCAAGCCTAGGAAATGCTGTCCTTTCCCTGCAGCCAATTTCCAGCTGTTAATGTAACCAATACAGGTACTTTCCATAGGGAAATAGGCTGTTGCTTTCTGCAGTACGCAGACTGACAGTCACACTTGCATAGTGTGACCTTACAGGAGGTAGCAATCCCTGCCCTGCGTCAATACTGCCACTTGGTACAACTCAAACTGCGAGTTCTGGGTGAGGATGCCTTCTAGTGCCGCTGCACTTAAACACAGCACATGGGCAACCTTCACACTGCCCAAACCAATGCTTGGCTGGGGAGGTGACAAACGTGAAGGTGCAGTAATAGTTACTGTTTGACAGAGACCTCCCATCAGATACATTCTTTAGGGAAACTGCAGTGAATTGAAAAGCTAAAAATACCATGTTCTTTTGCTAGCATGAGGTCTAGGCGGATTAGAAAAAAACAAAGCAGCAAACCAAAAAGTCTTGCAAGGACCAACAGTGCGGAATTTACACCAACAGAAACCAAAAATCACTGATTATATAAATGTCTGAGCACTGATATTTGTCTCTTTTACATGCTGCAAGTCTCTGCTGCCCACTGTTAACCTCACTGCTAGTATAGAGGAGTTGTTTCTTGGTTATCATGCCAAATAATACATATGTCAAATCTAATCTTTTATTCACGCAGTAAAACCCCTAGAACTGATCTTAGATGTAGCATTAAAAATGCAATCAAGTAAATACCAGAAGTTGTTTAGATTTGCTTGATTTTATGATACTGTGTTCCTGTGGGAACATATCTAAGGGACGGAGGCTTTCCCATGGGAAGTGACTATGAAGAGCTGAGCTAAAGAAGACAGTGGAAACTCCCTGATCTGAAGAAATGTAATTCCGGAAGGTCCTTGAACAGCAAGCATGAGAAAGTTGGGCGAGACAGAGTTATAATTAAGCTTGTCAGTATGAAAGAAGGACTTGTCCACAAACCAATGGTGTGAATGCATGACCACTATCCACAACCAACCAAGTGCAGTGGAAGATGCATGGACAGTAGCATATAGCCAATTGTAGTGTACGTGTATGTGTGGCTAAAGAACTTGTGGAAGTGTACTAGGTATACAGAGCGCTGTAACGGGGAATAAAGCGGTTTCTGACTCTATGAGTCTGATTTTTGACTCATATTGAAGCCTTCAGGAGTCGTGTTTGGTATCCCGCATGTTCCCTTGGAGTACTGAACTTTTTAATAGCACTTAAAATTAAATTTAATCTCACCCTCACATCTTTCTTATTAAGAAGAATGTTCATAGGTTAGAAGCCATTATTAAGTTTGTATCAGTTTGAATTACGGATCACATTTCAGACTTATTTAAAATAACCTCTGTAATATATGCATTGAAGTCTCTGCTGAGGGCACTATTAGATCTGTGAACTGTCCTATGAAATAGTAATAGTGTTATTAATAAATTAATAATAAATGCTGAAATAAAAATACAGAAAAGGATGCCTTCTCCTCTGCAATAAAATCCCTCCAATTCCGTCCATATGTGCCACCTCCCCATCATTCGACAATATGAGTTGAAGTTACAAGTCTGCATAGGCAATAACTTGTCATGCTGAATCGTTTTCTTTAACCACCAACAGTAAAGGACAGGACAAAATGCCCAAAACAATCGTGAATTTATGACATGACACATTTTGCTGACAAACAGTAGCTACTTGAGAGAATTTCTCCTATAATTATAGCGTGTGATCAAATGATCCTGGCAGTGATTATAACAACTCTGACAAACTACTTTTTTGAAGTCTTTGCTGCATCTTAAACAAAGGCAATGATACGTCTCCTGACTGCTGCAGGCTTAACCCTGATAGTGTGCATATGCATAGCCCATTATCCTAATAGCGCCATAAAATCAAAGTTTTGAATGTCTGCACTATGATGGAAAGTGCATCTCTCTTACAAAGACAGTTTGAGGTCAAGCACAACACCAGTTCCAGGAGCGTGTGGAGATGACAAAACTGCTCATGGATGGCAAAGTCTGTTCACTTCCCTTCTAACAAAGTTAAAAGAAAGACTAGTTTCCCAGTATCAAACATTATTTTACATGTTTTCAGGAAAGAAGAATATTGTTAGGAATTTTGTTTTAGGCTGTAGTTACTGGTAAAATAATCATTCCCATCTCATGCAAGAAAGACCAGTTGCTAACAGCACCTAACATATTCTAAGAAAGTCCAGGGGAGAGATGTACCCAATACCACACCAGTCTCATTGGGACTCTTGCTTTCCACCACTGTTCTGAAGAATTCACAAGCTGTCTATACTTCACAAGTATCTCAGATATTTAATCTGGTTCATTTCATATGAACACAGACTATTTTCCAAGCAAACTGCTGATCCCCAAAAAGTATATTAGGCAGTTAGAGTCACAGTCTAGATCTGTATAAATCCATACACCCAATATGTATATATAACTAATCAGAGAAGATAAAATAATTATCCATTCTTTGCTATATATACAAAATAGCTTGTCAAGCCAATACATACTACACTTTCATGACATCAGAACTATGCAAATGAGTTCCGAAAAGCTGAATTTCATGCTTCTGTAGTGCCCCATAAAAGTGTGATTTTCCAACTCATTAAGGAAGCAAAAGAAGGAAAGGTGAGCAGTGTATTTGCACAGATTAACACTATAAACTACTACAAAGAAAAAAAAATCAGGAAGTTACTGTGTATTTGATGGAGTATAGCAGCTGGTAAAATATTATACAGCAATTTTCCACGGATTTACAGTAAGGTAGTAAACTATAAAATGGCAGAGAGCTGAAAATGAAATTAAACTAGGTCATACATCAGCACTGATTCTGTTTGCAACAGCTTTGAATTCTACAATGGATTATGCAGAGAGCATGTGTGCAAGGCTAAAATCCACAGGGACACTATAGGACCAGAATCTAGGAAAAATCTAGGAAGAATTTAAACATGCAGTTGTAACCACGGGAATTACACTGAATGAAACATAACAGTGATATTCATTAAAAGGAACTAAATGAAAATAGATTAGATGAAAGGCTTTGGGGGAGGGGGGGGAGGGGGGAAACAGTAGATTTATCAAAAGTGTTTGCAATTACCAAACCAGGACGGCAGGCAGTCATAAAATCTGCACTAGTGGTGTCTGTGTTAGAAATATTTTCAAAAGACTGTTAAGTGCATTTGTAACATAATGCAATACAGTACTTAACAGCAATATGCACAGCCCAGTCTGAGTGCCCTTGAGTATGGGTGAAAACTGTGGCAAAAAGGACTAGCAGAGTCATTATTACTATTATATTTGATCAAAAAAATCTTAGCAGTCTTTTTGTAAACACATTAAAACGTTGGTTGAACTAACAACAAATCAGGTGGAGCACCTCTAACATGAAAAATCTGAGAGGCTGATTCTTTTATTTAAGAAGAGGTTCTTAGCCAAATCAGAGAAGATCTTAGAATCTGGCTTAAGCTGTTAAGTGACATATCCCCATCACCAGCATCATAAAGATGTTCAAAATTTCACTTTGACATGCAAAACCACTGCCTCTTCTCACTGTCTTTCCCTCAGATCTCCACCACTCCTCACACACTTCCAGTTCCAGATACTCAAAACGTTCTCATTCCTCTTCTGTCCTAGATGACATTCATCTTTGAAACTGGAGAAAAAACATTTGCAGAGCAAACAGGAAGTATAGATCTAAATTGGAGCCATGTTAACCCTAAGTATAGGCAGACTTTGGAGACATGAACTATATTGCTGATTACAAGAAAAAAAAATCAAAAATTGCGAAGAACTCACTATAAAAAAGTCCTTTATGTCTAATGCAACCATCAACCGCCTTCCAAACAAAATACACTGCTTTCTTAGTAATTCTCAAGGACTAAGGATGAAAGTTAGAGTGTTACCCTTACATAGTGGAGAATATAGAAAATTAAGAATAGTCCAATGTATAAAAAATACTCTCTGGTTATTTGAATTGCTTTAGAACTTTGTTCCCAGTGGCACAGCAGCAGAAATATCACATTACTTGGGAATCCCCAGTAATGAAACATCACTCCACAAGATAACATCTTTGTATTTCTGGTACTTGATCACAAGAAAATGAAGCTTAAAGAATTCCTCAGAGCTGGAAACACATGAGGTACACAACCAGGCAATGTTAAAACACCTGTGCTTACCATTTTTGCAATCAGGGTAGAAATGTGGCATCCCAAAGCGCAGATGCAAAGGAAACCATGTGCACAACATATTTTATGTCTGTTCATCTACTGAAATCTCCTCAGCACCTTCACAGAACTATCCACAGCTCAACATGCCGAGTTTATGGAGAGGATGCATTTCTCTTTACAGATTTTGTGCTATTCTAATCATAATTCATACAATGAAATCAGTACATCTAAACAATCCATTTGCATTTAAAATAATACATAAAACAGATTTCTCAAAATATTCCATTCAACATGAAATCTAAGAAACATCTCCAGTTCCTATTTTACCCTACTGCATTTTTGCCCTATCCTTTTTAATTTATTTTAATGTCAGACACATGTAAGACAGAAGAAGGGGTCATTGAAAATATTTATTGGTTTACTAAACCAGACCTGCTGCCGTAACAAATTTATAGAAGTCCAATAAAATCCACAGTTAATCACTTCTCAAGCTGCACCCCAATATGATTAAACAAACCACCCTTGGAAATGTGGAGACCCTAATAAATATCAGCTATGTACCCCTGCATACTAAATATGCAATAATGAAATGGCACAAGAGAATGATGATCCATTTCAATATTCATTTTCTTAACATATTCACTATTTAAGGTATTTTGAAGAGACTGTCAATGTATAATCAATATTTTTTAAGTCCTGAAGAGTTATGATGCTATCTTACAGTACAACAAGACAGTTTAAAGTAAAAGAAAATAGGAACAAAATTGCAGGAAAAGCTTTTTAAAAATACAACATTTCTCACTTTTTGTTATAAATTATTAAATAGTTCTTATTATATATTTTTAGAGAACCGTAAGAACTTTCACTTTGGTTACTGTGGAAATCTTGGATACTGTGCTATAAAGAATTATAGAAATCACAGATGCCCACAGAAGCATCCAAATTCCTTCAATGGCCTTGAAAGTCTAGGCTTAAAAACAGTTGCTCGTGGTATCAGGAATATTCTAGAAAGCTAAGTTCAAGAGGAATCTTGTAGCAAGATATTTCAAGAGCAGAGCAGAGAAAGCTGTGAGTAACCTGGTCCGATCTCATAGCTAGCCCTGCCTTGAATGAAAGGTTATATTGTTATATATTTTTGTACTAAATGCAGAGAAAACAGAGCACATGGATAACTGGAGGTAGAACATCAGCTATCTTATGACCTATACAGATTTTTCACTGGATAGCAGGAGAAATATTGTGAGAAAATACATGCAAACAGTAAATCCCTCGTGGAATCATAGAATGCCTAAGGTTGGAAGGGGTCATCTAGTCCAACCCCCCTGCACACACAGGGCCACCTAGAGCACGTGGCACAGGGCTGCATCCAAGCGGGTCTTGAAGATCTCCAGAGAAGGAGACTCCACAACCTCTATGGGCAGCCTGTTCCAGAGAGGTTGTGGAGTCTCCTTCTCTGGACGTGAGAAAATATTCCAAGCTGGTTCTTTATTTTAGTTCCTGTAAGTTACACAAAAGTCCCAAACTTCCTGTTGCAAGAAATTTCTATTAGTGAAACATTGTGAACACATTAACCTATTGTGTTAATTCTAACTGAGCACACACTCAAAGATATGTCCCTTCAAAACCTCTGTCAACAGTGAACAGTCTGAATTGTAAAGAACAGTTTTTTGGGGAAAATACACTAACAGAGGACCAGAAATATAAAGATAAATTTTTGACAAACAGTTTTGGTGTTGAATTTCTGATTTCTATGGAATATTCCAGTTAAATGGCCCCTTGTTCTCTCTAGAAACTTTAATCGGAAATTACTGATGCAGCAGAATTAGCTGCATGCTGCAGATGAAAAGAGATAATCAAATGGGAAAAAAATGCTATGCAGTTCTTGCACTCTATTGTACACATACAAAACCTTTGTAATTTATAACTATAGCAGAGAACTCTTCAAAAAATTTACAGGAGCTAAAAAATATTTTGCTTGTTAGCATAAAATATAGTCTTGAAATAAGACAGCTAAATCTTTAACTGTTACATATTAACACAATTCAGAGTTCTTACGATTAACAAGTAAGGATCCTCTCATGCTTAATAAAAAAAAAATGCATTAGTATATCAAGCAGAAGGTAGTAGTCTTGAAAGGATAATTGGAAACAAGTAAATACTAATTAATACTCCTCCAGGAACAGATAGTACTGCAGAAATGAACAAGAAATGATAGAGAAATCTAGGAAAATGAAAAATGTTTATTTCTGGAATGTATTCACCAAATGGCTTTAGAAGTGGTCTGGTGAGACATACTTCCTTGTGAATTTGTCCCTCTCTTCTGCAATTATAGCTCCATTCTATGAAGCCTTTTGCAAATCCTGTAACACTCAGAGTGGTATGTTATGATATGCAAACTATGTCCAAAGAAAACCACCTTCAACTCACTACCTCCATGGGAATTGTCATTACATAGGACAGCCATGGAGATCTGTCTAAGGTTTCTAAAGAGTCACAACCACATCAACTGCACACCTTATGCCTTTTGTCCCTTTGAAAGAGAGCCAACTCCATACGTGATGTAGGCTGTTTTGCAGCATTTGCCAAGACCTTAATATAAGCAGTCGGACAGATCTTCAGTATAACTTCATTGATTATTAATAATTTACAGCAGACAAGAATCTGTCTTCAAAAAGTGCGTTAATTAACTTATGAAGAGTTGGCTGCTTTCCGTATTTAATATAATTATTGAATGTTCTAGGTGTGCATGTGAATGTTAATGAAACTTGGACCCATAGATGGTATTGACATTCTCATGAATACCAAATGAGTTCATTAGCACCTGCCCCTCAACAGTTAGCACCTTCTGAATTCATAATTGAGTGGCCTTTGAACGAAACTGCTGGTCACATTTCTTTAGCTAAACAAAAATCAAGTACATTTTATTTTATTTCCTGTTTTTCTACTTTTCTGTTCTCTGCACATGAAATGCAACTAAAACATTGGGGGAAAAATAAATCAGTGGAGGGAAAAGAGAAATAAAATGTCACATGCTGTTTGCACTGCACTGTACCCTGCTTAGCGTACTGAGATTGTGACGAAAAATAAGAATAGGTAGGCCTATCTGGGGACACAATTCAAGTCTGTAAAAGGTCTATCAAGAAAGATGAATGCTTTGCACATAGCCAAATGAAGCCATCTGCTTAATCATTATGGAAGAGGATGCCTTTTGCCAAAGGCGTTTTGACTTCAGTCTTTCACAAGTGTTTTCCTAGTTCAACACTGTATGTAGAGGCACTGGCAATACACACCTAAGCTCCTGTCTGCTGACAATCTTCTCAGCCCTCCTCACAGCATCCTTCACTCATGGTTTGGCAGCTGCCTGGCATCAGTTTCCCACATAGACACTTTCCCCTTAACTTTAAATGGACCATAGACAGATCACCTTCAATACCACTATTAGCATTTAAACTGCTCACAGAATGGCAGTAGGGGAAAACTAAAGACAGAAGCTGAAGGGGAAACGCAGAACAACAATAAAAAAACAGAGCTGTTCTTCTCCACTAAATGCCACTGTATCTGAAGACATACATTAGCAACTTGAATAGCTTGAAGAGACTTGGGAGAGGGAAGGACAAAGACAGCAGCTGCAGTAGATATAAGTAATTGGACCTTGAATGTGAGCAGAGTGAGCGGAGAGAGTCAAAACGGTTGCAGAAATATGGGAAAACACTATTCTTTAGTTTTCTTTGGTCAACAGCACCTTTTTAAATGAATTAAAATGGACATTATGCAAGAGAAAAAGAGGATCAAATAACGCTTATGTTATTATCGATGGTTGAATTTTCTGATATCAAAGAAAGAAATAAACCTTGACTTAGTTACAACATCAACCAAGAGTCCTTGTATGGAAAATACAAGAAATCTAGCAAGGTGCTATAGTTTTCTAACTAGGTGCAATGTTGGCTGCAATCATATCTTTTCCCTTCACTGAAGCTTTCAGCATATCTGGGTCCTGTTGGTGTTGGCTGAACTGGGACAAACTTCTACAAATAAAAAAATTACTTGGGATTGAGAAGACAGACGTGTGTGCATACTGAGCAGGACAGAATACATATAATTAAAGTAGTTTCAAATATATTCATCATTATTACTGTGTTCCTATATAAATATATATGTAAAAATGATAACAGAACAGAGATGAACAGAGATCTGTGCATCTTGTGTGTGTGTTCATGTTCTGACTTAATTCTTTATCTTGATGCAGAAAAGTGTGCCAGACCTTCGGGTGACAGGACAAATGAATGTCACTAGCGACAATACAATAATGAGAAACAAAACTAAGATACTCTAAAAGATAGTTCAGTTTTCTAAAGGAACTATAAACATTCAGATACGAAAAAGCCTGTATTTTCATTAACAGGAAAAGTATGGCCTCTAAATTCTGTCATCTTCACATTATCTTTGCAATGTTAACTTTTTATCTTCTTAATTGCCTTTTGGTTTTGATTTTACATAAATGAGGGAATTTATATAGAGGTTAATAAAAATCACAAAAAAACAGGAAACATTACCAAATCTATAGGATTTTAAATGTGCACATTAATACTTTTTATCCCTCCTCCTATTAAATCTCTCATAATAGATTTGTGTATGTGAATAAATATTTTCAACAGAAAGTGATAGAACAACCTTCGCTTTCTTCTCAGGTGGACTATTTTAACATGACTATACACATCAAAGAATAGTGTTTTCCTACAGCAAGGCCAACAGATTTCTTGTTAAGTAATGGAAAACAGAAGTCAGGTTAATACAAAAACTGGGTTTTCAAAAGGTAAAACCCTTTTGTACCACTCGAGTTTCTTAAATAATCTCAATACACAGATTCCTCACAGGAAGAGAAGATCCTAGTAAACACTTGGCCCCAGTCCTCTCACTGTAAGGGAAAATGATGAGATAAGCTGTTGTAAACCCTGCTCCTTCCATCTTGGCTTGGGAATACATGAATGTTTAATCCCAATCTCAGAAATCAGGACTGTTCAGGAAAAATGTAAGCTATTCCCAGATTTGGCACCTACAGTCTTATCTTATAGGTTCACTCCACTTCATGGATAAGAAGAATTTTTACACAGGGTAAAATCGGCCTCCTGCATTATCAGTGTATAAACACACCCCCATGTGAGTGTGCTGAGCCATGTGCTAAGAGCAGCTGCTGGATGAGAGGGAAGTATTTGAGAAAAGGATAATCTTCCTGTGCTGAAAGACATGCCACTTCAGGAAGACAGTTCTAACAGGAAAGCAGCCTGGATGCTGGCTGATTTATTCATGATTCATACACTTCAAACAGTCCTGCATAAACAGACACAGTTATTAAAAGATAGATGCATAATGTTTCCATTCACAAGATTTTTTTTTTATTTGCCTTCTGTTTTTACTCATGAAGGAGACATTTTCTCCGTTAAGAATAATTCTATACTTTCATCTGCAGTACCACCAAAGTAAGTTCCTCTATTCTGGCTCCTCAATATGGAGTCATCCATCAGCATCATCCCTGAAACATTTTAAACACTTCCTACTTGAAGAAAGACTACGACTAAAGAAGAGACTTTGTTTTGTTCAGACTGGTTTCAGAGTCCTGGCTCTTTTTAGTTTGTTTTGATACTACTGATGCTGTCAAAATAAAGACTTAGTGCCAGAAGATATAAATTGCTATAAAGACACACAATGTAATTATATTACACAGAAAGCCCAAAACATGAAAGTTAGAAGAGAGAAAATAAGACAAAGCATATTTTAAAGGTATTTCTTGTAAGAACAAGCTAAAGAATTTAAACTGTCCCTTTTAAAAATGGAGGAAATGGTCTGTCAGATTTTACTATGTCAAAGCTATATGAACTGCAATTTTTCTAGCAAAAGTTTTATTCTATTTATTTCAACTTCAGTGATTCTAAATTATGGCAAGAAATATAGATGATGGGAGCACTGCGCAAGTGGGTCATTTGCCTTACATTCAGTTATCACAGTTTTGATGTATTAGAGATGCAACAGAGGGAGGGAATATGAGTTTTCTGTTACATATCCCAGGTAATTACCAAGTTGCCAATGATACGTGCATGGATCAGGTAAGCACATATCTATTCTTCTGGTTATGCATGAATGCCTGTAAGTGGCAGCTTCAGCATAAAATCTTGTTTGGAGAATAAGGTGGCTATTGTTCTAGAATTTCTGTGGTCTACTGCAGCGGTATCTGTATGCAAGTTCGTTATTCCGGGCTCCCTTAGACCTACACAATATAAAGGTGCCAAGGTTGCAGGCCTCATCTAAATGCACCATAAAAGTAGATATTAACTTCTGATCATGTGAATTGCATCTCTGATTACACTGGCTACCCAGAGTGACTTCCTCAGATGTGTGTACACTGTTGTTGTATTATTTATTCAGCTGAATCCCACTCAAATGATAGATAGGTACTTTATAACCAGCATAGATTTGCCTTCTCTGTATCTATTTTACTGCTGTCTAGTTGATTTGCTGCAGTTATAGTGCCTGCAGACTAGCTGCAAGGCTAACACAGACAACAAATCTGGCTCCTCTCCTGCGGATAGGCATGCACTTCCCTCATATTTATCTTTTTTTTTTTAATCTCTGTCAGTTCTTGCATATACATAGATTAAAGGTTCTTCAGGAAAGCAACTATTTTTGCACTGCATAGTGTTCTAAAATACAAGAAATAACATAGACTGTTTCATTGAAAAGTCTAAGCGGATCATTCTTAAGAAATTACTAAATCATCAGGAGCAACTGAATGCAAAACAACTGATAAATGCAAATAGACATGAACTAGATAAGAGTATGGAACCTTTTTTTTCCTTATAGTAAAGACCAGTAGTCTGTTTAAAAACAAATGTTTCAACTGGCTTTATTAAGCACATATAATAAGAAAAAAGGGAAGTGAAACAAAAAGAAATGAACATATGAAAGTGTTGCTAACCTGCATTTGCTTTGCAAGAATGGAAATTTGGCAAGGTAAAGCTGTCTATAATCTTACAAGCAGCCAAACTGCCTTCAAACAGCTTTCAGACTCAAGCAGGAACATCTGCAGTCATAACAATCCTGTAAAAATGAGACAGAGCTGATACATCTACTGTGTGTAAATACTGAAAATTACTCACTTCTTCTGAAAGGCCACAACCCACTGATAAAGCACAAGCAGGAGGGTTTTGTGTTTGGTAGGCCAATGAAATCACTCAGAAAAGTAGCTCAATAAGAGAAGATTCACTGACCTTTTGAAAAAAGTTGTAAGCTATTTATACATCTTCCCTGTTCATTACTTGTACTTGGTGACGCATCCTGCCACTGATGAAGGCTAGTGCTTTATAGGTTCTCCTTTGTACATACACGTATCTCTAAAACAACAAGGAACAGAAGGATGCAACAGAAGCTTGAACTTGACTTCGATACCTTTACTCTTTGAGTTGGGATGACTCCACCATTGTGCTCGGTTCAACTCACAGCTAAACTTCACATCTTTGCTATCTCCTGTGAAAGCTATTTAGTATTTTGGTTATTTTTCATGATGAATAACAGGCATTTATTATCTTTAAAAGTTCTCATTTGCATTCGAACTTTGCAGTTTAAGCTCTCTTACTGCAGAAGAGACTGCAGTAGGGGCTATCCACTTCCACCTTACCACTAAACTCGTCACTAATATTTATCTTACTCCCTGTATGATACTTTTGACACTACAGTTTTTCTGTACACTACAGGAGATGTCTCAAATATAATAAAATAGGTAAACACTCAATTGAGCTACACACAATTAAGCTTTCCCTATCTGCTTGTGAAATATTTGGTGTTTTCTGATCATTTTCCTATCACAAAACCTGTGGCAGTCATACTAACCTAAAACCAAAGATGAAACCGCAAGATCTAGAAATACCGCAAACAAGCAGACATGAAGTATTCCAAATAACAGGTAATGCAAATAATTTACAATTTAGCATTCAGATGCCTTGGCTAAGATTACTTTTAAATCATTGAATCCTGCTTTTTTATGCCATCTGAATGTCAGAGCTTCAGAATGCCACGTTTCACTTGAAACATGCCATTTCGCATAAGGAGATGAATATTTTCCACAGTTCTGCATAAAAGACAACTCTTTCATAGCAATTTATGGAAAAAACTAAGCACATTACCTTTGCAACCACTAAATAGTGCTTTCCAATATCGTGGTGGTAACAAAATGCAAGATGCACAAGAGTAGGAAACAGTTTTTACATTGTTGCTGTCTGTATAATAAGTTGTTGCCATAATCAGCAATTCTTGTAATAACTGATAGAGACACAGAATTCACAGATTTTAGTGGCTTACTCAGATCACTAATTTAATTTACAGACAAAGGGCAACTCTCTCTCAAGGGCCCCCTTCCCATCCCTCTGCAGAGGTAACTAGCAGTCCTGTCTCACTCTGAGCTCACATGTAATTCTGTCAGGATTGCTTGCACAGTGGCAAAAGAAGGGGACGCTGGCAGCCTGTATCCTGAGAACATCATACCCAGAGTATATCTCAACATGCTATTCAAATAAATACAAAAAAGCTGGAGAGAGAATAAATGCTTTTCACAGTAAATATTATATACAGAATAATGATAAATTGTTTAGATATTATTACTTGATGGTACCCTTAAAGTACACCTAGAGTAGATGACACGATTAATTCCACAGTGCCAAGATGTCATGATGATTAATCATTGCCATGATTAATCTTGTGATGACTCTGTAATTTTGCCAGTGTGAGTCTGAGCATTACTGGTGAGCAATCTTAAAAATTTAACTCAGTCTAAAAAGAAAAGAAAGATATATAAGACAGATTAAAAGTAACTGCAGTGGTATAAAGCTGAGACATTAAGGTGGTAAAATAGAGCTGTGATTACAGAATAAACCCTATGCCACATCAGTGAAACGAGGTGCATGCAAAGAAGGAATATTTGGCAGTTTAGGGACCATTCACTGTAGCCTGTATTTTGCCCACAGTCTGATGAGGAAGGACACAGAGATGCCACAAGCGAAACGCAAGGGAGAGGGTGAAAGATGACAGCCACATAGCCTTTGCTCTCTGAATACAAATTCGTGCCCACTGCATGATGTGTTAGTGTGGAGCTGCTATTAACTGAAGCAGCCAGAACCTTGGAAAGGAACTGAGAAGCAGCCTAAAACAGGAACAAGAGGATAATTAAGCCTGAAAGGACCTTTGCTTTGTTATGTCTTCAGAGTCTGCCCTCACTGAATATTATGTTGAATATTTCCGAAGAAAACTTTGAGGGAAAAAAAATCCCAATCTTATTTGCAGACCACCTTATATTGCATGCAGTCTTTTGGTTAAAAATTCATAAATCCTTAGCACTCAAAATTCTCAAGCAGTCCTACTTTTACCACACTTCACATTGAGTTGGCCTTATTTTTAAAAACAACCAGTAAAATTTCACCCTTCAACTTATCCTGTGCTAAGGATAAGCTCCTGAATCCTGAGCTACCATCATTTGCAATTTAAAAGGAGAAAAAAATCTGTCAAAATTAGCTATCTGTTAATTACATTTCAACAAATGGGACTTGAGAGGATGTGGAGAAAGAATGGGAAAGTATGAAGATAATTATTTGCATTCTTAATTATTTACACAATGTCACAGATACACAGAGAAAAAAAATAGAGAAGCAAAAAGATTGGCCCATGCCCTAAGGATTTGATAGTCTATAAAATTTAAGTCCACACGACCGCAGCATTTCACAGCCTCTTGTGACTGCAAGTGAAAACTGCTGCTGAAAAACAATACCTAGGTGATGGTTATTGTTCTTGTTTATAATAATCCAAATTCACACACAGAAAAAACCCCTGGGGAGGAATCACAGATTTGCATTGATTTTAATCAAATTTGACTTTTTTTTTAAATCTGAAACATTTCGATAGTTTCTGAATAACACCTTCAGACTTTTCATTTTTGAAACAACAGGCTTCATTTACCAACTGATCAGACTTACAAATAAATTACCACTCTACCTGGGTGCCTCAGGAGGCCTGCTCTCAAATGCTAGGAATCACAGAACTATTACAGGTTGCTGCTCACCCGGCCTTGCTGCTCAGCCCTCAGCAGCTATTTCGCCTAAGGCTGCATTAAGACTGGGCCCCTCCTCACAGCACTGTAAATATTCAGATACACTATGAATTTCCAAGCAGTTAAAAAATGATGCCTAATAAGGGGGATGCCATGGAAAGCAATTCCTCGGGCTTCTTTCAAACTCCAGCCATGGTAGTAATCGCTATCCCAGGCTGCAAGCCTGTCATTTAATCTGATTGCAGTAAAAAGGGCTGTTTTTTTCAGGTCAATTTTCATAGCTACATTGGTCAGGCATACTTGTCTATAATTGAAAATCAACGTACACAATGATCAGAAGGAACTGAATTGAGCTACCACTATCTAGAGCATTTTGAATCAAATCAAAACCAATTATCTTGGCCATCTCACCATGCAGACAATGGATTCAAGGTGCATCTTTTGCAATATTTTTACTTATTTTTACATCATAGTATTAATTCCTTTTATGATTCTCATTGTTCTGAAAATTATCAAAATCTGTTTTCATACTCCAGAGATGAATTAAGTATAATCTATTAAAAACTGTGTGTATATATACGTACATACATAATACACATACACCCTCTAACATACTTATACACCTTTTATATTTACACCGCCTTTTGTAATCCTGGGTGATGCTTTGTTTTTTCCTTAAGAGAAGAACTACAAAGGGAATGCTGCTGGGACAGGCTGCATGCAGATGTAAGAGAGTTTTGTCTGCTCAGAGCAATCTGAAGGTCACGCAGCCAAGGCTAGAAGAAAGATTACAGAGCTCAGCACCAAGCTACGGTGGCTACAAGACTTCACATCAAATGAAGATTCTGTCTGACAGAAAAGCTCAAGGAGACATATACGACTAACTTATTTCCTCTCTGCCGCTTACTCATTTATTCTTGTATGTTTAGAATTCTCCACTGTTTTTGAATGCACTTGTTATTTGCAGAATAATCTCCATAATAAATCCCTGATCTGCCATTTCCTAATGGATTAGGGTAGATATCTGATATTCAAAATCTGAGCCATCCTGGTTAGCATTAATTATATTGCAGGACAATATTGCAGACTGTGAATACCACTGGTTGGGAGCAAAATAAAATAAAATAAAAAGTATCAATTAGCATTTATTGTGGTGCTTCCCTGAGCCAATCTTGAACAGTTGGTGGTTTACAACCTAGGCAGTTTCTTCTGCTGTATTTCTTACATGTGCCAATAGAAAGCAGAGAAATATGATTTGCCCTCTAAAAGAAGTCTCCTGAGTGACATGAAAAATATTGTAATTGCTGCAACAAACCACAAAAGACAGTATATCATCTAACAATTTAAAATTTTAAAGAATTTTTGAAGGATAATTTACAATCAAATAGGTGGCTACAGGTTCTCCTCTACAACATCATAATAAACATCATCAACATACCTTTAAAGGAGATGGATGTCAGGAGTTTTAGAGTTTGATACAAGCCCCAAATCCTTTTTTTGAACTGTAAATTTTCAATTGAATTCTCTGCATATAGCACACACGTTCAAGTCTTTCAAATAAACAGCATTTAATTTAGCAGAAATTGCAAAGGTATATTTTGGAACTAGCACTGCATTTATCTAGACATATTCATGTACTTACAAGTTGCAGCTTTGTGTACAGCACCTTCCATGAGTGCTGTATGTATTACTATTACACCCAAGAGGTATGGACACATACAGCTCTGTAACATACAGTAGATGTGGTTGGGTAGGGTCCCTTTATAGTAATAGTACATGATGTTTGATCAGCAATGTACCTTGCTGCTATGGAGGGAATCTCATGGGGACCTATCAGTGCAGTTGAAACCTGAGAAGCCTCTGATGTTTTGGAACATACCTGATCACTTTAAAAACCTGGGATCACACAGTAAGTGCCAAGTTTCAGAGAAAAAGGTTTGCTGTTATCCTAGATAACAATTCCCATCAATATTTTAGCAGCTCTGTGTGAGAAGGTATGAAAGCTCCTGTTAGGAACCTAACTAAAGACCATAGAGAATCATTAAGTTCTCAAGACCAGTGGTGACAGGTAAAGTCAATAGTGGCGCTTGCTTTCTCCTAACTAAGCAAACCCAAGGTAAAGAAATTACTTTTAACTGTTTGAGAACTTTAGGGATGTGTCATAATAAAAATATGTATACGTACCACAAAAGGTAACATTAAAAAAATATAAACATATGTGGTCTGGTATGCCAATTATTCAGAATTCAGAGTGAAAACATGTTACTATGTACTTTGAAATGCCAGTCTTACTGACTTAGAGATTTGGGGCAAAAGAAACTTAATTCGTCAAGTATCCATTTGTGAAGCTTAGGCCAGGATGACACAGAATCTGGGCCTTGCTTTTACCAACTTATTCTCCTACTAAGCTGTTATGTTTTATTATTAAGCCAGGTGAACCAGGATGCCTGTAATAAACAAGGACTTTTGTCTGTGTAGTGGCAAAGGATCCAAAGAAAAGGGCATGAGCTCACAGCCCTCGGTAAGTGTATTACAGAACAACATGGAAGTAAGGAATGTTTCTTACTAAATTCCAAAGGCCAATAGTGAAGAATGGTATTGTTGCATGAGGTTTTATGGAAAATTTTTGTTCAACAAATATGAAAAAATGTTTCTCTACCAAGGAGCAAGATGCCAAGAAATGGCCTATACTACTGCAAGTGAAAGGGAACTCTGGAAGTGGGAAGTCAACTTCTCATAAAAGCTTATACATATATATATATGACTACACATACCCAAGAAGACGCCTCTCTCTGAATTCTCTGTATCCTCAAGATTTTGCAGAAATCCCAACAAATGACTGTTAATATTAAGTAAATAGCAGGCATGTAAACTATGATTGATTTAAACTGTATAGATGGCCATGCTTGTTCATATCCATTTTTATAAATGAACCAAAGAGATTTTTGTTTGATAAGAAACATCCAGACAGAATACACATTTGAAGAAAACAATAAAAGGGAAAAATATTATATTGGTTTTAAAAATATAAAACATAAACATGGATACTGATTTCTATTTGTTACTGAGTCTTTAACCTTATGATTTCAAAACTCTGTCTGAAATCAGCAAGGCTAAAAATTTGACTTTTTAATGGAAGGCAAGGCTTTTAGGTCATTCCATTACTCCAGCACCTCAAGAGATAAGAAAAACAGCCCATAACTGAGATTCATAATGAAAGAATTGTCAACCGCAAAGATCTTACAGAAATATTAAGGAAAGTGCTAGAAAGAGATGAGATGTCAAGAATATAATAGAGAAAAGAGGGGAGAAAACATCATCATGGAAAGAATCTTACCTAATTTATGACTCAGACTGACCTTAATAGCATTATCTGAAGAGACAATAAAGCTTATTCATTTTACTCCTCAACCCATAAAAGCACTTAAATACATACAGGCCTTCTAACACATGAGTAGCCCAAGTGAAATCACATCTCTCTGACTTCTGGTTATGAGCTCTGTTAATTTTTAAAGATATTATTAAATTATGTACTAAACTCTAGCTCACTTGATTTCATTACAACTTATACAGTCCAAGAAACATACCTCTTCTTTTTCAAGTGCTAAGCAGCTGATGAATGTGGCCTGTGTGGTAGGTTTGAGATCCCCAAATGTGTACCCAGCGAGTATAATAGCTCTGCAGCAGCACTGGGAAAAGTATTATTTATGTAATTAAATACACATATAAATATATAACATACATATATATTACATGAATGGAATAGCAGCAGTCCAGACTGAATCCAGCAGTCATGGTCATGCAATGAAAACTCTTCAGCCTCTACTGCCCAGTACTACAGATTTCTGTGCACACCCACCACCAGTCTGGTGCTGTGCCCTTCCTATCCTTATAGCTAACATAAAAGAATAAATATCTTCACATACATTTTCTTCCTCATTATCAAGTACACACTGTACATTATGGTTTTTCTGATGCCTAATGTAGCACTTACTGTGTTCCCACAGGGTATGAGGCAGTTGTGTTCAGTACACATGGTGAGTTTGCCAAAACAGTTTATTACTATATTAATTAATAGCTGTATTTTTTTAATATGGCTAATATATGCCCTTGGAGCATCCTTCCATTGCAGTTTCCCATCATCTATTCTAAAACAGCCATTTTTGTCCACCATTTTTTATTTCAGCTACTCTGCCTCCATTGGGATGGGTTGGGGACAGGTGGGGGCTGCAAGAGGGACACAGCCTCAGGGCTGTTAGAGCCCAGGCATCTCTTAATTGTCCTGCTTCTGAAACTTGGTTAACACAGCTGTGAGAGCACTTGAGCACTTGAAATCGAGGGACTCCCTGCTTCTGAGGGAAAAAAATTGCTTCTGAAATACCCTGCAAATGTCATGCTTATCATCTATGAAGGAGTTTTCCTGATTCCACAGAGGAAAAAAAAAACACCACTTGAGATCCTACCAATCTGTCTCCAGACCTACTGAATATACGGAGGCCATGTGGGCAATATCCCTTTCTAACTACCTTTCCTCATCATTAGCACAGTACTGGTCTGACTGTATTCAAGATCTGTGTTAGCCCCAGATTGTCTAAGAGCAAAAACAAAAACAAAGCAAACAGCTATGGGTCATCTGTCAGACTTCTTGCTCTGCACGGAACTTCTCTCTCCATTAAACTGTAGTTTGTTTTCTCATAGGGATTTGGTGTTTTCAGACTGCACTAAGTCACCAGAAATGTCAGACTCATTCATATTATGGATGGCTTATCTGCTCTCACTTTTGGATCAAGAGGTCCCTAATTCATAATCTACATGTTATTAGTCTATTCAAGTCCAAGAAAATATTACATTTTTCACATACTTCAACTTTACTCTTACGCGACACCTGTCTTTTATACTTTTGTGCCTCTCTCTCTCTCTAGTCACATAGAGGTTCTTTTTGATCTCATTCTTCTATCAAGATTTCTCTTCCTTGGTAGCAGCACAGGACTGGATTTGAGAACTCAGAATTCCTCTGCTGCTCTAATGAATTCAAGGTTGCTGCAGGGTGATTTTTCCTCGGCACACACCATCGTTAATTGCTGTAATTGTTCTCTTTCTTGTATTATTGATACTCTTACATTTACTGCTCTAGTGCTAATAACACTTAAATTCTGGGTCACAGATACACCTGCTAAAACTAATGTTTTAGGTCAAAGATTAGAAGTTAAATGGGGGCCCTTAGGATCTTGTCAACTTTGAAATTTGAAAGTAGAATCTATCATCTTACCAGAAGGTAATTTCCAACACTAAAATAACTTTTTTTCTTCTTAGTCTCTTAAGAGTAAGAATGACTCATTTTTCCCATTTTAATACTATTGATTGTTTTCTTTATAGCTTCCTCTGGCTGGTCATTTCTAATTCATTTCCTCCAGCAAAGGCTACAAACGTTCCTCTTCATTTTCTATAATTAAGTTTTCATTAACCCATACACATTTACACAAAATGCATTGCAGTTTCCCTCCAAGAGGACACAAACGACTCTCTTGATTTGCTGTAATACCCATTAGTTGATGATGACAAATTTGCAGATAGCACATGGTGTTATGCGCTGTCTGCATTCAGTCACAACTTCCAAACTCCTATACTCACCAGTGGCTTCAAATAGTAAGTGCTCCCTGAGACGCCTCCCTGCTCGGCCTCTCTGTACCTCCCTGGTAGCAGGGCTTTAACTACCTTAAAAAGCTTTATCAGTAATTCTCAATCTAAAATGCTAATCTAATTTGCATAATAACAAAAATTCTAAAGGAAAGACTGTCTTTTAGTGATTTTTAAGCCTATGTCTGTTTTTTCAGATCCCTTTACAAGTAGTCTTTGCATAAATCACAGGCTTAAAATAACTGAAACGAATGGGAAACAATCCAAAAAACAAAAAATCAACCTAAATATGGAAAGGTTAGAATTTGTAATAAAATTTCTTTAAAAAACAATCCAGTAAAGCAGTCTCTCTGTAAATGAAACAGCTTTTTGTATAAACCAAAACCATCTAAAAAAGGCATCTGATTCTCTGAAAACTGAGATGGAATTCATCTTCAAATGTGCAGGTTTTGAGCTCCCCATATATACAGTATGCTGAGGCGCAGACTCCTCTTTGTTCTTTATCAAAGACCAGGCATCACCTCAGGAATCCCATGCCTGTGCTACTGGAGCTGCCTTCCTGGTCAGTTTAGATAACAGTTTTAATCACTTCGCCTCTGTAGGTAGTAACAATAGTCTGCTTTGCAGGTTTAGTCAATGAAAATTGCAGAACCTAAACCCGCTCTTTTGCTTTAAGTATGAATTCAATTATTTTAATTCTGATAAACTCTGCTCAGAATATTTTTGCAGATTAAAAACATGCCAAAGGCTCTAAACTTTTTCTGCAGATGCTCTCCCTATTTTTGCATGTTCTGTATAGGTATGTGCTGTCCTTTGAACACATTCCTGACAATGTACATATGCATTCTTACAGCCTCACACATGCCGATGACAGTAAGATGTTATTATGTTTTTGCTTTCTAATCAGGTAACTGACTTCGTAAATCGTCCTCTGTGTATTTGGTAGCTCAAACAAATCAGGATCATGGAACTAAAACACCTTTTAACAAATGTGCCTTTTTGCAGCAAATGATACACAGGGAAAGAGGTCCAGAAAAATCTCAAGATTCACAGTACTTGTAGTCATCGCTGCCAAAAAACAGCGCATCATTCTGTTACATGAAGTGATGATTCAAAAATACATTCCACATACATTCCAGCATTGCTGCCCACTAAGACATTGGAACTGCCTTTCAAAGAAGCTTCTTACCATTGTACAAAAATAGCAAGCATTGAATCTTGCTCGACTCCAAAGGGTTTAGGAAATGTTTTGTTATACACAGATTGGTTTCTGTTACATCTAGATTGGATTACAGTAATACTTTGTTTGCAGATTTGCCAGCATCTTGTTTACAGATACTGTAGTAGGGCCAAAACACAAGAAGAATGAAGGAATCTCCCACTTGGGGGAATAGGCTTTTTTAACCTCTTGCTCTAGCTACATTGTCTCATAGTTTTATCCTGCAATTTGAAAATTGGCTTTGGTGCTGTTCACTGAAGAATCTCATGTACTCGAGTCTGATATGTTATACTATTTATACTATACTATTTCCTCATATTTCAAAGACTCATCAAATATTGTTCACTATGAAAACACAAGATATTAGAGAAAAAACATTAATTTAAACTTATTCCACTGCAATAGAAATTCCTTCTTAAATATCACATACAATCTCTCCCTAAATATTTCAGAAGCATTCAACAAATGAAACTCCAGTACAAGCTGTTGGAAACTGTATGAAGTATTACAGTAATACATCAGAAAGCATAGAGACAAAAACACTAACTTACTGGCTTTACTGGAAAAAAAAACACTTCAGACAAATCTGATTTTGCAGGTAATTAGAACCCCAAAGTCTGGACTTTAAAAACAAATTTTCAGCTTAAGTCTCTTAATTGGGACAATATTGCATTTTATTTTAAATCTTCCATGTTTGTTTTACATTTTTCTGCACTATTATTTCTGCCTTTACAGAAAGCTTTTAAGCCATTTTATCATGATTTACTTGCATTTTATACATACTTTGTGCTCACTTAAGTGACTGTAGAAGATGCAAAGGAAATAAGAATGTGGTGCCCAGGGTCTTCTCTCCCTCTCCCTCTCCCTAGTACAACCTATTGGCTCCAAAGCTGTAAGAAACTCACAGGTACAATAAGAATCAGGGTTTCAAAAGGGATTATGTAAATTCTAATGAATGCAATGAGACTTCCATCAGAAAGATTATTTTCATTATCTTTCAGTAGCATTGAATTACCTAAGACATTTTGAAGATAGTCTTACTATTCTGTATGCTTAAGTCCTTCATTGCAACTTGTTCTCCTAAATCAATTGGACATTTCTGTAAGTGATGCCCTAACAGATTATCTTTGAGCTACTGTAGAAATTGTTTATATATAGACTGAGATTGTGTTTAGGTTTTCTTTTAATTAAATGATTACTGAATTACTAAATCATCTGATTAAGCAACTATGTAGGTAAAGCTCTTCTAAAATGATTTACTTGGAAACATAAGTGCATTATATGAAAAACAAATCATTTAAATAGGATTTCTCTCTTAATTGAAAATCTTTGTCTTTACTGTGATATAATTGACCGGAATGCCAGGAATTTCTAAACTCTCTTCATGAGTCACTACCTTAGATGACCAACAGACATATTTTAGAAGCAACTTTGTGCAACATTTTGCAGAAGTCAGTACATTTGCAAAGACTAGGAAGAAATATTGACTAAATAGCAAAACTCTAACTGTAGCTCTCTTTGAGCCATTCTATTAAATTAATAGATTTTCTTAAATACCATTATCAAGAGCATTTCACTACAAAAATATTCTGATAACAGTTTCATTGTCAAAAAAAAGCATTTTTATAGGATTTATTAGAATATTAGTATAACCCAGGGACCACTACACTTTATAGTTGCAAAAAATGTCCACTCACAATTAAACAGAATACTACGCAAAATAAATTCTACTTGAAGCTACTTGGTTCTGTGCAGTACTTACCATTTGATTTATTCTTATTTACTTGATAGCACCAAAAATGAGATTGGTTTCACCCTCTCAGAAATTAAAAGCAAACAGAACTCCTGCCAGAATTCATTTCAGACCTGGCATTGTCGAAGAGCAGTGAAAAAGGAAGGTCTGTTTGTGAGAAAGGGTTCAGAGTCACAGCTCCATTCGACTTTTGGAGAAGGATGTATGTCTTGAGAATTTTTACAGACGTAAACAAAATGGAGGTTTATAAATGTGACCCATACACTAACACTTTCTAGAGGAGTTCACAATTGCTATATATTTACAAAGAGAGAGGAGGAGACATGGAAAGATTTCTCTAAACTCACCTTTTGCTTCTGGTTCAGACTAGCTAAATTACATTTGTTATTGTTATTCATGTCCCTTCCTCTAAAATATACTTTTTTTTTTTTCCCACAAGCCCTCTCCTCTTCCTCCCTGAGATGGGCAGCTTGTATACTGCCCTCTGTATCAGGCAGTGCCCTATTCCGATGCTCCCTTCCAAATCCTCCCTCAGAATCTAGAAAAAAAATAGCCACAGTGTACATATTAAAAAGATAGAAGAACCCAGATAATAACTAGAAGAACAAACTTACATATCTACCTGATCACAGACTCACAGAATGCTTAAGGTTGGAAGGGACCTCTAGAGATCATTTAGTCCAACCCTCCTGCTCCAGCAGGGACACCTACAGCATGTGGCACAGGGTGGCATCCTGGTGGGTTTTGAAGACCCCCAGAGAAGGAGACTCCACAACCTCTCTGAGCACCCTCTTCCCTCACAGTAAAAAATTTCTTCCTCATAAGGAGGTGGAACTTCCTGTGTTTCAACTTGCACGCGTTACCACTTGTCCTGCACTTAGGGTCCTGATAAGTGCACATATAGTCCTCCGGGTAGGGAATGCCTCCCAGGAGTGGCCACGTGCCCAGCCAAGGAAAGCAAGTGAAGTCAGAACACACCCAGGCCTCCCTCCTGACTGCTTCTACTGTTCCCCCACCAGCCTCATGCACATGCTGCCTGCCCTCTGGTTGTCTAGTCTCTCTTTAAAAGTCAAATGTTTGAGTCAGGAATGATGTCCTGAAAAGTTGTATGGTGTTTATCATTTGTATATTTTGCCATTGCAAAGGCAAACCTGTTTCTTCTGTCACTACATAGTGACAGCTGATTATTTGTGGTGGTAAAAGTTCTAAGAAAAAAGCATTATTTCTGTCTTTACTGGCTCCAAGTCTACCTCTTCTACTTGGGAAAGAGCAGATTCTCCTCATCAGTCTGCATATTTGTGGAGAGTTTACTATCGCAGCCTCTCAGCCATGGCACGGCCCCTGCAGCTGTGGAGCAGAATCCCTCAGAGCCATTGCTCTCAGAAAGGCAAGCTCCCATGCAGGCCCATCTGCTTCTCTTTGTGAGTGGCGGACCTGAATGCAGATGCAGTGCAAAACATTCTTCTAGTGGCTGTTGTTATCAATAAGAAAAAAGCCACTTTCGAACACAGAAAGAGCCTAATGATACAAGAAGAAAGGTAAATAGTGCTGTGTTTGTGAGACAACTGCAGCAAGGGAGGGAAGTGTCTTTCAGAAACTTATGGGTTTGCATGAAAAATATGACTCCACCTGCATTAATAGCAATACAAGTTTCCAATGTTTTTCTCTCTGGCTGTCCCTGTCAAGCTCCTGTGTTATGTTCATATACTTTCATCTGTGTCCATCTGCATATTCATTCCTAAGCTTTCAGCATGAGAAAATAAAGGCTAAATCTTAGTTCTTCCTTATGGGTGAAGATCATGTATCCGAAACATACTCAACAAGTTATTTTTTTGTCTTCCTTTTTCTGAGAAGTGCAGGGCTGGTCTCCTGGTTTAACTCCCAGCAGCTGCCCATGCCTGCCAAATATGGAGCAACCAAGAGCTCTAAGCAGACTTCCTGAAGACCAAAACACGCACGATAATGGTCAATCCTCTGCACTGGACTGATTCTCCTGGATTATCTCTGTGTTATCTTACAGATGAATCTCCACTGACAGTTTTGTAGTTCCTAGCACACTCCAGGTTTCTAATTATGCATACCTACTAATGTGCTGGTTAATTTTCAATCTGCCACAAAGCAACCAGTTTTCTCAGAAAGTAAACTAGAACACAAGGGGAATACCTGCCTCCATTTGCTGCCATCATTCAGTTACAAATGTGTATAGATAGCAGTACCTTCATCTTGTCAATTTGCTTTGGGGTTGCTTTCTATTTGAGTCCAAACTCCTTGGTTGTTCACACTGTCTGCAGAGGGTCTGCTACCTCAGATCCTGCTCACACTCAAGCTCTGTCAGAAGGAAGCAACACTATCAGTAGCATTGACTCAGCTGGCTCGAACTGTTGAGCTCTCCAAACTCAGGCCAAGCTGTCAAGCACACTGTGGGCATAACCTTTGCAATGCCTTCCTAAGACAACTCTAAATAAAGCTTTCCAGTTTATCAACACAAATACAAAAGGTAAAAATCTGAACTTGCAGACAGACAATTAGAAACAGGATGGTACTAAGTTTGCCATGCCGACTAAGGAGCCGACGAAGAAAGGTGGGCTACTGGACCTCATACTAACAAATAGAGAGGGTCTTGTAGGAGACGTGAGGGTGGGGGATAGCCTCGGCTGCAGAGACCATGAGCTGGTGCAGTTCAGAATCCAACGAGGAGGAGGCAGGGCTGTAAGTAGGCTTGCAACCATGGACTTCAGAAGGGCCAACTTTAGCCTCTTCAGAGACCTCCTCGGAAGAATCCCATGGGCTAGAGCTCTAGAAGGGAAGGGGGCCCA
>JAWLRI010000126.1:1108003-1144042 GCA_034781795.1 Crypturellus tataupa | reverse complement strand
AAATGGCCACAAACTGAAGCATCAAAAGTTCCACAGGAACTTAAGGAAGAACTTCTTGACAGTGAGGGTGCCAGAGCACTGGAACGGGCTGCCCAGAGAGGTTGTGGAGCCTCCTTCTCTGGAGATCTTCAAGACCCGCTTGGATGCTGCCCTGTGCCACGTGCTCTAGGTGGCCCTGCGTATGCAGGGGGGTTGGACTAGATGACCCCTTCCAACCTTAGGCATTCTATGATTCTATTCTATGATTCTGTGCTAGAAATGTTCCCACTCTTGGTGACAATAGCCTTGGAATTTACAGGTCATTTCAGATAAAGCAGATAAAATGCTGGAGAGGTTACAAGTCAACCCTGCATGGCAGTAACAAAGATAACCTAAAATACTAATGCAGTGCTCAAGGGAAGTGTTTCTGGTAGATGCAGCTCACAGCAGAGCTGGAGAGCAATAATATCAAAGTCTCATAGCATTAAGATTAGAGATGGTTTTCTAGATGCCTCCTGTGCATACAAGTATCTTCCCCTTTGTGCCATCAGCTGCTCTATATTAGCCATAGACAATCTCTAAGGTACATTCCTCCCAATTCTTACACTGTCTGTGACATATTTAGAACACAAATATATCTGAAACTACATACAGTAATAGCCACATATGTATTCTATGACACCATGTTTTTAAACCAGGTTATTCATTAGCTACTTTTTCTTCCCCTTTTTACTCTGGTCAATTTTCATATCTATAAAAATACAATAGCTCATGCAAATAGGTGATTTATTTTTAAGGCTTATCTGTATCAATGTAGAAAAACAGGTGAGTAACTGGAAATAGAGCTCAAAGCCACGACCTAAAGTGTACGTATATCTGTTGAAATGCCTGCCACTTTTTTATTTCTAGATATAGCCTCTTTAAGAAACTACCATGTACTATTTGCTTTTAAAGTAGGTTCACTGCTCAAGCCAGGCTGAAAGCTCATTAGACAACATTTACAAAGAACTTTTCTACTCAAACTGCACAAAAGGAAGAACCTAAGGAAGAAATTCATTTGAAAGAGAAATATTCCAGAAAGGAAGAAGCACCTTACTTGTTTTCTAAAAACATTTTTTCTTGACCTGTCTTCCACCTAAGTTAGCACTTACAGAAATAACATATCCATGGTAACTGTCCTTTTGCTTCATTTTTAGAGATGCTGAAGAACCTCAGCTGCCACTGATTCAAAGAAATCTGCATATGCTTCATACTCCTGAAATTCATGTTGTATATATTTTCCAGTAAATTCATTCATTTTTTCATTTTCTGGCTTGTCCTCTTTAAATTCAATGAATATTTCTCACTGAAAAGTATCTGTGTCAGATTATTAAAAGGCAATGTATGCCTAAAGGTTTGGAGAAGTGGTAGATAAAATAACAAAAATATGCCCAACTCAGTGAGAAGTCAATGGTAGTTAGATGCCTATGAGCTTAGGAACATGGTACTGGGGATGCATTTGCATGTTCCAAGATTCAATATCTGAAGAAATCTGGCCTTAAATTTTAAAACAAAGATAGGTCCTAAGGTAAATATCAGCATAGCTCTGTGCTCAGCTGACCATACCAATTTCTATCTGCATAAAATCTGGCCCTAAATGCACTAGTTTTACAATTAACAACATTAGTTTTGTGACTATGAAATTCCACTGAAGTGTAATGGATCTCAGTTCAATTTCTGATACAATAAACCCAGATGGTTGTAGACACAAGCCTTAGGCTTTATAAGAGAAGAATTAAGTTCCAAAATAACCAAAATGCTTGCGAAGCAAATGACATAGTGCTTGGCGTTGCTGCAAAAGGAAAGCAAGCCCACGCACAAACAATGAACGAGAACCTCTGGGCCTTAAGTTTCCTCACCTACAAAAAGGGCATCATTATTTTCTTTATTTACAATATTTTTAGTAGGAAACATGAATGTACATGAGTTTCTTTGATTCAGGCATATCTTTTTACTCCTACAAAGAAAATAGTGCCACCTTTCTGTGAAAAAATGTTACCTGAAAAACAATTTATAGCTTTAGCTTTTTATTTTACTACATTTCTCCTTGCAGGATTCACAAGAGGGGCTTACTCTGGTTTTATATTCTTTTCAGAACATTTTAAATTCATTTTTCACCATAACCCCTAAGTTATTATTTTACTACATTATAACATTTCCCTGGTGGTTCACAGGGAAATGTGGTAGAGCTTAATTTCCATATCATTCCAAAAGATAATCTTTTTCTTCTGATGTTTTTTGGACGTTTCAAACACCATGAAAAGCATTTTACAAAACAAAAGGAAATGATTATGGATGAAAAGTCAATGACACCTTAGAAATTATATCAAAAACAATGGTTCCTCTTGAGTTGCTTAATTCATTGTCATAAACATCCCATTTAATATTATTTCCCAGTGTATAATGTATAAAATGTATGTTCCACTCAAATTGAGACTGACTAGTGAAATCACTAGGTACAGTAGGCAGGAATTACCTTACAGCATTTCACTCGGAATAGAGCTCAGTGGTTATTATGCCCCGTTTATAGCAATATCTTACTTAGAAAAGTGATTATGGTCTGTAGCAATGGCATTAACTTTGTTCTCAAGACATAATAGAATGCATTTCTAAAATGACAGGTGAAATATGTAGTCAAACGTGAATTAAAACTGTAGGTGACTTACATGGTAGTTCCAATATAAATAAGAAACCCCAAACGCTTATTACTTCAGAGAATTAGCCTGTCTCTTAGCTAGTGGACTGAGTATAGAATAGGGAATAAGAACTTGATGTTTTAATGTATTCCATTTCATATGGAAGTTTTGGGCAAGTCTTTTGTTATTTCCAGTTATCAAAAAATGAACTGGTAGCCTTCCTCCAAAAGTAAAAGGGAAAGCAAGAGAGAAAGTAAAAGGGAAGCCATTATCAGCAATTGATCACTATCATTCTCGGGACAGCATGTAACATTCTACATGAAGTCACTGAATGAGCTGATATCCCTCTTACATTCTTTGCCCATTAAAATCCCTGGCTGAAAAATATATTGGCAGCAGTTTTGAAGAAACTGAATAAGTTAAATGAGTGAGACCAGGTTTATGGGTTTTTTTTAATTTTTAAGTATCTTTTTACAAAGACATTTTCCTTTTGTTTTCCTTGTTTTTCTAATGTAACTCCAATGGAAATCTAAGCAAGATGTTAAAGATCCAGATTTTGGTGCAATAACCACCATTCACTTGTGAATTTCAAACACTATTAATTTATTTATATATCTAATTAAATTATCTGCTTAAGATCAATTTGGCAATAACCTGGTCACTTAGAGCTTTACGTGATTTACAGTTAGATTATAATCTGTCCCTGCTGCAGTTTTCACAAAAAAAGTTGATTTTTATTCAATTAAAAGGTTTACCAATTTCCTCAGTGTACAAGTAGGAGTACAAAATCACATTATTCTTAGGTCACTGGGCCTTTTTTTCATCATAAGCAGCAAAAAAGGCCCTGTTGCTAGGCCAAAGCTTGTTATTTAATGTTATATTACATCCCCTAAGGTTGATACAGCAATGCAGTGTTGACTTTAATGGCAATGCGGTGCTTTTTCTGATATTTTTTCCTGCTGTGGGATGACTGATTCATCCCAGGCTGAAGACTCTTTGTGCAATTGTTCTCCCATTACTTTACCATTTCCTCATCCTCATCCAAAGTCCTCCCTCACTTTGTCTATTTTTGCTTGACTCAGTTTGATTCATTCTCTCCCTCAGCTCTCCTTCCCCCACCCCTTCTGCCTTTCATTTCCAACCCAGTCACCACTGCCCTCTGCTTTGGTCTCTGTGCAGAAAGCAGCACAACACCTGCTGCAAGGGCAGGCTGAGGTGGACTAGGGTCCTAACAGACAGTAGCCAGGATTTATATTACAACAAACAGTAGCTAGGATTCATAAACAAATAAACAAACATCAAGTGTGCCCAATCTATCTCGCAGTCCCCTTCTCCTCCTAGCTTTAGCATCTGTCTCCTGGACTCTGCTGCCCACTCAGCTCTCCTCCTTTGATTTCTCCCTAATGTAGCTTTATAATGTCACCAGATAATATTTATATAAGAAAAAAAAAATCATACTACCATATAAATAGCTCTTAACATAGTCATTTTAAATAACTGGGATGGAGAGCAATCAGAAAAATAAGATGGCAGAACTAGAAGATAGTGGGGATAGATGCAGCAGACTGACCCCATAGCTTGTAGGAGGAATTTCTCTACCTGAATTCTCAGCAGCCAGATGGAGAGAATAGCTTACAGGATTGTGCAATATTTTATAGTAGTAAGACATGGCTATGCCTATTCTGTTAAAAAGAATTTTGGGTAGCAGTCATCATTCTGATGGCCAGATAACAAATACCAGTACAGTGCAATACAAGAGAATAAAGGCACATAATAAAGGCACATCTACTCTAAAATCATGTGCCTCCCCTTCCTGATCCAGTAAGGAACAGCACAGTAACAGAACTCTGAGAAGAGAAAAAGTATAGCAAGCAATCCCTTACACAAGGCAACTTAGGTAGCAAAGCCTATGCCCTTGTCCAGTTAATAGAAACAAGAATATACACGTTCTGCTAGAAGCTTTAAAAGTTCTTTTCTGAACACTGTTGCCTAGGGGTGAGAATTACATTTGCCAAGTTTATCCTGAAGTATGTTAGATGTAAATTATATTCCTCTGTATTTATTGTGTTATTTAATTACAATGTTGAGCAGTCTGACTCTGCAACTTGTGCCTTTTTCCATACTCATGTCCAAGCAGGAAACTGCAAAGGTTTGATGAATTCCTATATGGTATTCAATCTAGCTTGCCCTACTAAAAGAAAAAAAGTCTACTGTCTATCTGCATTCTAAATAATCGTTGTATCTGGCAGGTGTGTGCAAATGTACGTATCCTGATTTCATACACAGAAGCAGCTTGTGTTACAAGGTTGAAACATATTTAATAACCAAAAGGATGTCGTCCATTTTAATCTCACAATAAAATCATGAGTCCATGAAACAACATGAAAAATGAAACTTTCCTAAGAGAAAAATATACTTCAAAAGATCAAATGATACTACACTACTTCTTTATGCAGCAGTCCATAAGGGCACAATAAATCCTATGATCGTATGGAGAAAAGCATTCCCAAAATTACTGCTGACAGTAACCAGTTTTCTCAAATTTCTGATGTTGTCTCTGTTCCGAAAAGTGTGTGTACATCTAGGTGAGACAACTCAGAGCAATAATAAATGAGTTTATAACCATAAAAAAGGAAAAAAGAAAACTCACAGAAGAAGGCATTAACAACTCCATTAACACTTTTATCTTCAAGATAATTTGTTTGCTATCTCCTAAACCTTGAAAATTCAGTCTTTTGAAAACCACATATATAAGACAGTTTAAAAAGAGATGGAACATTTAATTTGTAAGGGAGCAGACAGCCAAAGTTAGCCTTTTCAATACCTTTTACAATGTCAATACGACATAAAATCAGCTAAGGTTTACATATTGGATTAATTAAATAATTTTTTTCTCACAGAATACAAATCTTTCCAGTTCAGTAGCTTTCTAGCATTTTTAAGCCCTATTTTTAAAGCAAGAAACAAATATCTTTTCCCTTCTGCTGAGTCTTTCAGCAAGCCTGCTAATTATGATGAGGTTTTTAATACTATGCTCTTTCATTCTCACTCAAATAGGTCATGAGAAATCAGAGGATTATGATTTTGTCTCTTAATTCCCAGGTGATAACAAATCCCTCCAGTTGCTCACATAGCTTCCATGCCAGATTATCCCTCCTCCCCATCCCCAACCCTCTAGATTTTAATGAATGTAACCTCCAAATGCCTTTCTAATAACAGGAAGAGACTATTCTTCTCAACCTGAGAAGACAGCTATGCGTACAGGTTCAGTCAGTCCGGTACCCAGCTCCGTCAGGTTATCAGCATTACAAGGCTTCTCCTCTTTTGGTTGTGCTGTAATACTTAGAACGTAGTGGCAGGGAAAGACTTTTTGATGGTTTAAGTATTTCAGTTATTTGTGACCACACTGGAATTTGACTAGTACAGGAAAATCGGAAGAAACTGCATTTTTCATATCCAAGCCACTATAACTGTGAGGAAGATGGTAACCTTCTTCCTTTCTCATTCTTCTTAGCCACATTGTTTAACTTCTGTTCTTGCATTCACTCTTTTTCACCATCCTCATGCAACTGTTCAGCTCGGGAAAACTCTGATCTGAGAGCTAGATGCTGTACAAAATTCTAATTATGCAAATCTCACTCATGCTGACACTGTGCTGACTTTTTCATTGTGTCACTCTTCCTCCTTTTGGAAGTAATTTACTCCGGTTTAAATCAGTATAGCAATGCTTTGAATCCACTTTGAAAGGTGGAAAGCAACTAAGAATTGGGTCGACTTAAGCATTGTGGGCTCTGTAACATTTAAGTCTACAGGTTCGGGCCCAAGCACGGAGCTTGGTGTTGCCTTTTATTCCTGTATTCACACCTACATATGTATAGTATAGCAGATCATATGTGCACTATACTCTACAACCTTCTGCACTTTTCCATGTTTTCTTTCCACTTCAGTGTGAAGTCTGTTTCCATCTGTTCCTGTAGCTGTCAGCCTGCAGACATTCTAATTTTGTGATCACCTGTTCTTGTGCAATCCTCATTTCTTTCAGCATCACTTCTTCCTTTCTCAGAAAATCTATGTGCTTCTGACATCTGTTCCTTGCCATTATCTTTTATGAACTCCAAGGCAAAAACTCATTCTGAGGTGTTGTCAATGTCAAGTTGCTGTGTCAATATATTACACTTGGCACATCTGACACTGCAAAGTGCTGACCTTCATTATGCCAATGACCTTGAGCAATATCTTTCTATTTATTTCACAGTTCCTGTATGCACTGACTTTAGCTTTTCTTAAACAACAAATTCACTAACACAATCCAATAACCATTACTGAGTTGACCATCCCTCATATCAAATAGGAAATAACACAGTCTGAATTCAGTAGATGAAGAATTTAGTTAAATACAACCATAAGTACTGAAACCAAAATACACCTGAACTTCTTTTGATAGACTGAAATTTCCCTTGTCAAGATCACAGCATATGATCGTGTGTGGGATGTCAGATGGGACATAGACATTTCAAATTCCAACACCATGCCCTAGACATGATGTCAGAACTTCCTCTTTTGCTCTGTTAAGATGCAAACTATAAGTTTTCACTCCTGAAAGGAACAAATCTTTTTGTCATTTGTCAGGAAAATAACTTGGAAGTGAGCACATTCACAATCTTCCAGGCATAGGATTATATTACCTTGCACAAAACAAAGAAAAAAGTCAAATAAATATAGACTAATGCAGAAAACTTAATGTCTTACAGAAATAGAAGATTCAGCCATCTGTGTTATTATTTGCAAGCCTGTTGCTGAAACGATATTTCCCAAAGTTCCAAGCATACAGGGACACAAATATCTCCCCTTTCTCTTGCAGCTTGAAGCCCTGGGATTAAACGAGGCATAACCCAACCTATAAGCACTTCATTTGCAACTGTCAGGCTAATGAACAGTGAATTGCAAAAGATTTCTCTAACTGGCAGCCTAATTGACTCATAGTAAGTGATACTAAATGATCCCCTAGCACTTTTTATAACAATTAGTACTGTTGGGACATACTTATTCTAACAGAAATTTACCTATCTTCCCTGCAGCAACTGACCAGCCCCTGGCAATCTTTGCTTTATCTTAAGAATAACCACCATTCTATGATTGCCAGACTGGAAAAAAACATTTTTTTATATATATAAAATCTATGACACAGGCAGAGAAAATGTTATTAAATGCTTACATGCATATTAATGGAATCATTTTTTTTTATTAGAAAGATGTTTCCATTTTGCATTGCACTAAGATTCTTAGAAGGCTAATGGTGAATGCTTTCTGCACATCAGACCATACTGTATGCTTCCAATTACATATGTAAAATACCTTTCAGAATATACTTTCAGATATTTCAACAAAAAAAAAATAATGCTATTAGAGTAATTTTAACTACTGTAAGTAAAGAACAAAGCCTACTATTTTAATACTAATATAGAAATATAGATACAGTTATTTGTATTACTATAGATATTTTCATTAACATTTGAAACTGCTTTGCTGAAGGTCTTCTCATATATTTAAGAAAGAAACATATACTTCTTTCTCTAACATGCAGATTGCAATTGTCTCATATTAGGTATTGTAATTTATCAATGCTGATAAATAGCTGAATTGATAATCAACAAGAATAACAGTGAAAATGAAAGTCGAATCCCAATACTTTGCCCTTCTCAGTAGATGCAGCAAGGAAAGCTCCAGATCTAGCATTGATCACTGTCTCCCTCTTTCTTTCTCCATGTAGTGTACAAGTCCATGTTTCTGAGCAAAGGACAAGGTGACAAAGTAAAAAAGTTTTGTCTACTCTTTTTACATCGTGGTTCCAGGTCTGCCAAAGGAAACTGCTAGGAGATGGCTCAACTTACTACTGCTGTGTGTAGGAGTCTTATGGGCTTGGAACATCACCTTCTTAATTTCCAGGTGTGCAAGCGTACAGAGGTGTAAGAGATAAGCCTTTCATCATATCCTTTGGACTGTGACTTTCTCCACAGGCTTCTTTCTCTTTTTATACTGATACATTTCAAAAGTAGAATTTGGTTGTGTGTCCTTGTGGGAATATGGAAAAATCACCAAAGGTATAGCCCCTCTCTTCCAGGTAGATCACATTATGATGATGATGGCTCCTATTTATGCTTAAAAATCTGTATATTTATGACTCCGACCTCCTCAACTAAAGAGAGATCATTATGGCTTTCCATTCTTTTGATGGGCCTTGGTGGAACTCTTTTTTAGGACCTTGGGTGCTCTTTCAACATAGTAATGTATAGAGTTAAAGAAGAAAAAAAAAAAGGGGGGGGGGGGGGGGCCAAAATGAATTTGAAAATGCTTACAAGTTCTATTATTTATTAAGCTAACTGATATTACATGAAAGTTATTCCCTTCCGGTAGTGGACTATTTATGATAACGATCTCTCAGCAGGAATCTTTTTTATTGCTAATTGCTATAAGATATAGAAAAGATCAGATTTATTACTGTTACAAACTGTTTGTTTTAACAGAACAAAAATTCTGGCTACTTTTTAAGACAGACTTAAAATAGAGAAATAAATGTCAGCTGCAGAGCATCACTGAATGTGATTTGTACTTTAACCATCAAATTAAATCTTTTAATTAAAACTTATATAACAAACAGCAGTAATAGTAATGATGTAATCATCTTCAGATTTTCTGTATTTTTGTTCTAGCCTCCTTTACTTAGGGGAAACACTGTCATCCTATAGCCTTAGTCAAATCATTCCCTGAGCCTACAGTAAAGTCTTAATTACCTAATTTTAACTACTATTAAATGATAATCATGTTCACCTTATAAACAAAATAGGTTATTTTTTCTCATTGAGTATGTGTGAATATTAATGATGACTTGTTTACATATTCTGCCTGATTAACTAGCATGGATTGAAGAAAAAGATAAAAACACTACTTGATATGAATGAATGCAAAAAAGAGAAAAACAAACGCAAAAAATCGAGACACTTGCAAAAGACTAGGAATTTGGGGAGAGTTTGGGAGAAGTGCAGTAAGTACTTCCTAGGTACAGGACTCAAGTACATCTGCATGCTCTTTCTGTGTTTGCACATAAATGTATCAAATTAGCATCCTGCATTTATGCAGTAAACTTATCCTTTGCTGTCAGTAGCAGTAATGATGTCTGGTCCATCAATACCATAGCTTCCAGGCTAAAGCTATCATCAGGAAGACATATATGGATACCAATGGTCTAGAAAGGATGTACCATAAATACAAGTAATGCATGATGCTCTTATTTTCTAACTGATTATTTTCTAACTGATCTAACAGTTCTAATTCATGTGAAAACCATTTCATTTCTCTACAGAGACAGTAGTACTAGCAAACAGGTGTAGGTGTCTAATGTGGTGGTTCCAACTTAATATTCACTTACTCTCTGCACAGTCTTACGGAAGCCAGCATCATAACACGACTCTAGCACTAATATAGCCACAGCACATAAGTTTAGAAATGAAAAAAAATATGTAATCTCACTTCAAGGTTGAGGATGGAGCAATATTTTGCATGTATTTACATTGTATATCCTTCTACTATAACCAACTCATTCACATCATTACTTAAAGGCAGATTTTTCAGCTTTCCCCAAAACAAGCAATTTCATGGCCAAACAACTTTTTCATTCTGCAGCACAAAACTTCCATGTTAATAATATGGGTATGTATATTTTCGTACTTACATATACTCACTTGAAAGATAAAAATTCTGAGTTATTCTGATAAATGTATTAAAAACAAACACTGACACATTCCTCTTCCTCTTTGTTTCCACTATATTACAGATTTAGCTGGTGAGAAGTTGAGCATAATGAATGCTTTTTCATGTTCCTGAACATCCTTGGAAATAGATATTCAACAGACATTTTCTGGTTAAGTATTTGCTTAATAAATCAATAAATAGAGTAGGACAGCTTGACTGGCCACAACTTCAGAATTTCTCTGGACTTTGAATTACATTTCATCTAGACGTAATGTCTCCCCCCCGCAACTCGTTACTTTCCTTTAGTTGGAGCATTCAGTTTTCAAGTTTCAAAGATTTCATCACAGCAAACAGTACAGCTTTGACAATAAGGTTCTATTAACCTCTATTGTTTTAAAGCCTACATCAGAGATGAAATTTCAGAGCGTTAACAGTCAAAGGCTGAAAAAAAGTGACTGCTGCTTGTAATGAATATCTTAAAGATATTCAGCTGCATTTACCCTTAATACATGCAGTACTGAAGGAAGATAGAGATTTACAATAGTTGGAAATAGAAGATAAAAAAAAGCTGGAGTTATTTTTCATTTTCTCAGAAACCAGATCTTAATTTAAAAGGGAAAATTTTATAGTTAAACAACTTTCTATTCCCTTGATTCTTACTAAATAGAATAAAATACATTATGTAACTTCTGCCACTAGCTTACGTATCTAAAACTAAATAGCAGTCTCACCTTTTATTATGATGGGGAGGTAGGACATTTCATCAGGGGGTCCTTCTTACATTATCATCTGAACCACACTGAATGTCTCTCAGAAAGGAGAGCATCACAGATTGTTTTAAGAAGTAATAAATTGAGTGGGCCAGTGCCTTGAGGAGATAATGACCTGTATCTCATAAAACATCTTAACTTGTTTCCTACATATTTTCAGAGAACTCTCCAATGAAACCACCGATAATACCTGCCAAAGGGTTGCAGAAAGGTGCTTCTGTTGACACATACTGTAGAATCCTTTTCTGAAAGCAGATTTCAATCTACATTTTTGTGAAACCCCGGAAGAGGAGGAGGTTTAGGGATGCAGTATTAAGGAGGCCAAGAGGGTTAATGAAGTCAGGACAGTGGTCAGAGAGCTCTTTGTACATGGGGAAACTTTGATTGTAGCCCCTGGCTATTCTAATTAATGGGTTCTATTAAAAATGGGCACTATCTTCACCTCCTTTGAAAAGTGGGGGGAAGGCATGATTACAGGCTGTAATGGAGTTCAGTCCCGCTGGTCTAAATTTACTCACTAACCTGTAGCCACATATCACACAACCCACAGTAATTCACACAACAACTCCAAAATTTCACAGGCTACTGCTTGAGAATGCTAATCTTCCTATCATTGATAAGATACCAGTGCACTTTTTGAGCATTTTAATTTGTAAATTGTTGTCACCCTGGAGCTCAGTAAAAGCAATCTCTGCAGCCAGAGAAAATGGGTTGCAGTCTGCCCAGGATGTGATCTTACTGCTACACAGTGGCTGCAAGGAGAGAAGGGGATTCCTGTTTCCAGTCAAGCCGTTATCAGACTTCCCACTGATGGCAGCCTCAACAATCTGCACCTCAGATGAGAATATGGAAAAAATTCTCCTAGCCACTCTGCTTGGATGGGGGGGGCTCTGCACATCCAGCCCCTTTATAGCAGAGCAGCAAGTGAATATGAGCACCGTTAGTCCCAGGAAGAGACAACACAGTCAGGTCTGTCATGATTCCTTCTGCTTACAAGGATTCAAAGCAGGTGTTATACAAGGATTTAGACTGAGTAATTGCAATGGTCTCTTCATTGCTATCAACTATAAAGGGATGAATCACCCAGCAGTTGCCTGCTTGTCTCTTAATGCCTTTTGATATTTCTTTGCTATAATCAGTTGGTCCAAATATCAAATATATATGTATCATCTCGATACCATTCAGTTTATCACTTATGCTTGTATTTCCATCTGATAGCAATATAATTCTGAATTCTTATTTAATTTTGACTTGTCAGCTTGCTGACTTTTCATCAACAAAGAATTTTGCTCTCTCAGTCTGCCTTAGTTTAAAGCATTTGTGCATGATATGACCTGAAAGCTCCACCAAAGAAAACCTCTTGGAGGATAGTTGGTATCAAATGCTCCATCCCTCCAAGGACTGCATAGCTGGGGTCTTCCCAAGTGGCGTGTAAAGCTGAATATTTTCAGTAATCTGTACCAACACAAGAGCTTTGTTCCTATCCTTGTTTTAAAACCTTCCTTGCTGTTCCAGTGGCTGATGAGACTAAACGTAAGGCAATATTTGAATGACTTGCACCAAAATTGCAGTGCTTTAGCAAACAAAAACTTTCTTAATTGGAAAGGAGGCATTTTATAAACTTCTCATCTCAACAAATATACACAGTCAGGAATGGCCTAACTTAAAAGAGCTTGTGGGAAGATTCCAGGCCTATCCATATAGACCAAATCTGAAAGAGGTTATACTACCACCTAACAAATGGTTGCAGATGATTAATTTCTGTTAAGAACAATTGCAACAGCTTTTAGCGTACAGTCAGCAGGCTAGTTTTTTCAACTCTAGTTACAAGCAAAATAAGCAGTTCCCTAGGGCAAAGCTGTATGGTACTGTTCCTTGCTTTGGGAAGCCTCTGCTCGCTGGTGCTTCTGGTAGCCCCAAAGCAGGTACTAGTCACATGAAACAACTACTGCTACCCTTATTAGTGAGCATGTGTGAGCATGAAAAATCAGACAGAAAGAGAAAAGAAGTCCATGTCTTAAAGAAAATGCCAGCTTTTAATTTTTTTAATTCAAATTACTTTAAAAACAAAGTATTTTCAGGGGGCTTAAAGTCATGCTTCTATCTTCTATTCCTCACATTTTCGCCCTGCCTCATAAACTAATAAAATAAGGTATATGCATCCATGGTTTATTCAGTGACTGCATACAACTGCATACAACAGAAAAAAGAAAAATACCCCAAAGGAAAAAAAAAAAAAAACAGCATTTCCATCAGGACACAAATTGTGGGACACCCAAGCTGAATGAAGCCCTCAATCACAGAAGGCAGTTAAATAATGGTGCACTGAAATGCAAATCTAATCAATTCTACAAGAATTTCTGTGAATATCTTTTGAAGAAATTTAAAAAAAAAAAAAAAAGTATATCCTTTCTGCACAGAGTCATAGTAACACAATGCACATTACTGGCTTTTAACTGTAATTATGATTCGTAGAAAAACAGCACATGCCTTGGGAATTAATATGGCGACTGCTGTATTCTTTTATATGTAAAGCACTTTTCATTTTGATTTTAATCCTTCTTATTCCTACTTGCATGTTTTTGAGATTTATATTTACTAAAAGGAAACAGACTTTCAAGATGTCTGTGACAGCAAACAAACTAATAGGGAAAGACGTGAGTGTTGTATACTCTCCAGCATACTGCCAGTGGTAAGGTCTCACTCTGACCTGAGGGATCACCATGAACAAGGAAGCTTTGTGGATACTTGGAAATGTATCCACGTCCAATTTGGAAGCTTTCCTGGCTCTTAAAACTCCAATTTTTAACAGACATTACAGAAAAACATGTAACCTCTCTAAGCAGCTTTTTCACATCAGTAGCTTTACAGTCATGTACTTATAGTGACAGTGCATCAGAGTCCACATTCTCCAGCCCAACGTGGGAGCTGATGTCTTTGAATAAACACCGCCCCGCAGCCTGATTACATTCCCTGCATCCAGAGCAGTGCAAGTACAGATGAGAAGCAGGGGAGCTTCTCTCATAGGCTCTTTCTCCATGTCTGATAATTCATGCTTCTGTCTCGAACATACTACTCTCGCCTGACACTGTCTTTGGAATAGACTTGAATTTCACTGGCTACAAAATAAAGATCACCTGCCCACACTCTGCTTACAGTTTAGTAAACTGTCCTTATTATGTTAAGACCAGGAAGTCCTGGAAAAGAGCAGAGAAAAAGTGAATCAGAGAAAGTTAACCATAGGCATGGAAAAATAGTCATGTTGTTTTTTTTCATAAGAGAAATGGAGATTTGTGAACAAGAGCAGAAGAGTTGCTTCAGTTTGGTAGTTACAGGGGCTGCAAGTGACAAACGTACACATCTCTGTACACAAATTAAGCACTATTTCTGACAGCATAACCACGAACCACTCTGCGGAACATAACACCGGTAATTGGAAATACCCAGAGGATGAAATGGTCATTTTACTTAAGAAGTGAGACTTCAGAGTAAATAGTAATTCAAGCTCTGACTAAAAATTAAGTCTTCAAAATTTTAAAGCAGTACTAAAACATTGTCTGCAAATAAATTGTTAATACCTACTCTGATGTGAATCAGAAAATGTGAAATCAAAATGTTCCATTTTAAGTTGCTGGAGCTTTCAGTTTTCATCCTAAACAGAATATCAACAAGCACTCTTAATTTTTGGTATTACTGATGAAATATGTCCCTGTCCAAGTTTCAGTAAAATGAAGTTCTGCTGAAAGGCTGTAAGTCAATAACTCAAATTAAGTGAAATGATGTTTTTACATACTATTATATTTTAATGGCTTTCAGCAAAAGAAACAAGGGCAAAATTGCAAAAGGGCAATCGATTATTCTAAGCGTGGACAAAAAAGTGACCGATTCTAAATAATTCTGAAAATATATATATATAAAAATAATAATTTAGGTCCCTGGAGGTAATTCATGAAGATAAAGAAACAATAAAACTGGACATAAAACACATTTCTTCACCCAACCTGGGGACCTAATTTTTAGACCATCTTCTGATCTACTCAAATTATGCTAGAAATAGCCCCTGCCAGTCTGAAATCACATAAAGGTCCTGTGCTCTGGTCATCTCCCTGTTCCTAGGCAGCAGTCTCTTTTCCTACTTGTGCACCACTTCCCTGGATAACAGAAATCCCCTTTATGCATATATGAGTTAACTATTCTCTTATTACTACCAATCAGGAACAAAAAAAAATTCAAGGGGAAAAGTGAAACAGACTTCAAATCTTGAATATATAAACTGTTATTATCACAGCCTTTTGTGCCAGCATGGTACTTAACTGCATTAGAAGACATAAGCAATTCATTTATAACCCACATTGCTGAAGTCAATAAAAGTTAGATGTACAGAAGAATATAAATAGCTTAAAAAATTAATATAGTCTAAAAGTCATCACCAGTCTTGATTTGATCCTCAGTATACCAATAAATGAGTTGTTTCCTAAGAGGCTACTTCAATATCTGCTTAGCCCACAAATTATGCTGTAACTTTGGGTGTCCTAAGATTGCCACATCACAAAACATGACAAAACACCTACTCTAAGTTGCTTCTTTAGAAAAATGGTAAATACAAAGATATTGCATTTAAAAAGGCATTACTTTAGAGTAAAAGCACGAAGATGGGAAACACCAACCTTAGCATGAGTCATCCTCCAGGATGGTGACAGAGGTGCTTTGTGAGAGAGGGAGATGGAGGCATCACTGTTTGTTTTCCATAATATCCCTAAAATCCTAAGGATTAATATCCTTAATAATCCCTGTGCCCTGCCAAACAACTTTAGGAGACATTCATTGCGTTATTGGATATCTTCTCCATGACTTACCTCAGGGTCCCTTCTGTTCAAGCCATCTGTGTTTCCTCCACTGTCATCTCATGTCCTGGCTCAGTGTCTTGGTCACTTACCTTCGGTACATTATACATATATCTACCTACGTTATTTTTTCCAAAGATGCATGTATGATTTCAATAAACTAGATTAACAGACTCCTTCCTTCTCACCTCTTCTAGCCTGAGTCACTTTTTTCCTATTTAGATATTCTCAAAGGCGAACACCATCTCTTTACTAGGCTTGTGCATAAAGCTTAAAATGAATAGACCCTACATGGCTCCATATAGAGTGGAGCCTGAAGTCAGGCAAGAAATGCACAGCAAAATTAGTGACTGAAAGAAATCTTAGAAGATTCCCCTTCAATGAATCAGCGAAGTCATTCATCCTGCTAGAATGGACAACCAGCTATCGGTGTGATATACATACATACATACATACATACTGCTACAAAACTCAAACACTAAAGGAAAGGAAAAGTACTTACCTTGTTGTGACAAGGGTCAACATTCTCTCTTCTGTCAATATCGGAGAATTTTCTGTATTCCCGAGGAACTTCAAACTCTGTTCCACACCATAAATATATTCCTCTCTATTTTCTGCTGCTTTTGCTGTAAAGATAAGAAAATATCATGGTTATGGTTTGTACATATCATGACTTTGTTTTGTTCAACTTTTTCACATGAATTTGGAGCTTGTGTCTTCACAGGCACAATTTTTCAGGTTTCCCCTGAAACAGTGCAAATGACTTACATGAAACCCATGAGAGATGGTGTAATATTTCCTAGCTGTAACACTGTCATGGGTGTTGAATGTGCTCAGCCTTTTTGTAAATGTGAGAAGTTTGTTCCGTTCTACAAACTACTGGCACTGCAAATACCTGAATTCTATTCCAGGTAACACCTTAAAGGCCTAAAGAGAACATAAATATAATGCAAAAATTAAGTCTTTGCTCATTCTTAGCAGTTTCTAAAGGACCATCCTTGAGATCTTGGCAGCTAGTGAACGACCAGACTTGCTAGATTCTATTGGGCAAAGCTTTATATATGAACTCCTAACTGTCCAAAAGAATATCAACTAGCTTAAAAAAAATCAGCTGCTGATAGGGACATTTTTCATGCACATGATACTTTAACTTATGGGAATACTTTCAAACCAGAAAGAAGCAGAAATCCCTAAACTCCATCCATTGCAACCACTCATACAACTAACACTTGATAAATTTTACAGTTCCATGCTAAATATTTACCCATAACTTAAAATAATTCCAGAAAAACATAAGTATCTTTAATATCCCTATTTACCTAAGAAAATTTAGGTAAAGAATAACCCAGGATCATGAAGGCCTGTCGCTAATTCTACAAGAGATTTATAGAATCTCTCTAAGGAAAATCTATTCCTGCTTAACTATAGTCTCCTGTGAACTAATTTAACTTTCTTGATTTCTGTTTCCCCACCAGTGAGAAAGACACTCTAATACCTGATTACTTGCAGCACAAAAGTAGATATTCCTTAGCTGCCCTCTTTAATCCAAAACTGCCAATCAGTTTGCTGGTTCCCACATTTGGTGACCGAGTTGATTAATTAGTTCACAGAACTGGTTAAAACTAGTCAGGAGAGAAGAGTGATGGGAATAAATTGCTAATACCTATCTTTTGAAAAGATTGAGGGCTCTGATTCATGAACATTGATGGCTGGTATTGCGACGGCAGTCATGAAATTCCTGCTTCCACGTGTACTGCAGATTCACTGGGAAAATCAGCTACTTGGTGGCAGCTACTGAATGACCACAAATTACAGCTTCATGTATTATAGAAAACCAAAGGACGGTTTTGGTTTACCTCAATACACTATACTCTGAAACCGTGATGTTTCAAGTTCTGCTTCCTAAGCAGCTGGCATAAGCAAGGCAAACAGTGGGGAGGGGCACAGTCACCAGATACCCTACAGGATGTGCCTTGCTTCTGTAATAATCATGTAGATGCCTTAAATTTCCAAATATTTGTAGTTCTATTTTTTAAAACTGCAATATTTAAAATGAATCATTACATAAGACAAAAAAAAACTTATAATAAAAAACTTAAAACACTACTTTTTAAGAAGTTAACTATAATACAGATTTTACCAGAGTGCTACTGAAACATAGTATTTCTCTCTGCAACACAAGATCTCCGCAAGGCTCCATAGCCTGTTATTTCATGACTACGATGCATAAGAAAAACTAATAATAATAAAAAGCTCATGTATTCAGCATTAACCCCTTACTTTGTCTTATGTAGACCTCCATTTTTATATGCATAACACACAGATCTACCATTTCCTGAGACAGATAAATACTTGAAGTACAACTGCATGCTACATTTAACAGAAGCTAATAAAACCATACATTTTTAAAGGTGAAATTACTTTCCTTGCTGCCAAGTTGTCAGTTACAAGTGTGTCTCATAGTGCATCTTCTCACACTGTTCTCATGAAATTAAAATGGTAATTACTATTAGAATTCTCCCACACACTGGCAGAACTTGCTTCTGAATACTACAATTACAATACAAAACATCACATCTCTAGATGATGGAACAAGCATCACCTATGATTTGAAGTCCTAATTGTAACAGATTTGGTAAGCCCAGCATGTTCTTAATGAACTGTATCCCACATTGCTGAAACTTTCACACAGCTGGCAGAGACGACAGCCAGAACATCATACGGTTGTCATTCATGCATACCTTCTTTAAACAAAGCAGAGAGAGAGGCCTGGAAACCTACATATGGTACATGCTAATTACTCAGTATCACAGCTACTAATAGGAATTCGTTTACTTTGACACCATGTGCACAGAAGAGCTTTCTGGAGGCAGTGTTTCCCAGATCGGTATAGTATTAATAGAACAGATATTGTGAAGCTGGAATACTTCTGAAATGATGGCATAGATAAAAATGATAAGGTATAGAATAGATCCATTTAATAACACCTGCAAATCACCATCCATAGGTATTTACTCTCACATCTCTGCAATGCAGTTTCTCAGAAGAAAACATTTGAATTCCCCCAATTCAAGAAATGTATCAACAGTAGGCCTAATTAACAAGTAACACTCTTAGCCAAACCTACTCAAGCAAGTTCTGACAATAAGGGCTAGGATTTTCTTCCCTCTGGCACATCCTAATGCTCATTTGAACAATATTCAGTCAAAGAGAGAGATCTGAATTCTAATTTAAGTTCTATTTTTCTGCCTTCTTTCTGAGAGTTAATACTGCTGGGCTTGACCAAAAGCAGACCAGAGAGAACATGATATTGTCAAGAAAGGAGTTTTGCAGTATTACCCCCTGGAAACAGAACTGGAAGTACTATGTGATGGGCTTCTTTTTTTTTTCTTTTTGACATAGGAAACGACAAACTCTTGTGAGATTTGCAGAACTATTCTGCAGATCTCAGAGGACCAACTACTTAGTATTCAGGTGATTTTTAGATGATATCTAAAAGCGACCACAGTGAATCTGAAACATCCCTGCTCCTAATTCTAAAGCACTCAATAGTTTAGGTCATAACTCAGAAATCTATATTGTGTACTATGCATCTGAAAACTAAACATCTTCCAGTATCTTTGGAGAAGAACTGGGTAAGAAAATTGTGTCTTCATGCACTACCTTAAAATATCTTAAGGTAAGAAAATAAGTTTGAATGAAAATAGTTCTCGACTGATTATGATTAGGTTTGCAAAGCAGAGTAATCTTTGGTAGGAAATTTGAAAGAAATTAACATCACATCGTTATCTTACAGATAATATCAAGAGTTATTCAATAAACGCAGGTTTGAAATTGTCTAAATAACGCAGGAAGAGGTAAGTATTTTCAATTTAACATCTATCACTTTGGCAGAGTATGTTTCAGGGAAGAAACAACAGATTCTACTATCGTCACTCCATATTATCTATTACTGACTCATCAATATCTCCACTATAAAGAAGACAGTAATTGACTTAAACCTATCAAGATCTGTTATGGACTTTCCTGTTGACATAGAATGAAAAGAAATAGGAAACCTTTCTTACTTTCTATTAAATACAGAATGATTGCAGAAATGAAGGGCAGAGCGATACCAAGCAGTACCCTGAACAATACACAAGATAGCCATCTAACTGTAGGAGCACACTTACTATATTTCATTATCTTTGCACATACATTATGTTAACTTAGTGTTCTAGACTCCCTTCCCCTCGGCTAATGCCAGTTAAGCAGGACTTTTACAAAGTTACTGAAGATAGTACATTGTTTTTGCACATCCTGGGGGACGGCCATACACACACAGAGGAGACTGTTAATGACTCAAGGTGGTATTCACCCCATGACATTGCATTTGGCAGATGATCTATGACTACAGGGATCTTTTGCCTCTACTTATAGCTCATTCTGACTTCCTCTCTTTCTTCCTGCTCTGCAAATGAAGCACTGCAGAGTGCTGCTTCATTATCCTGACACCTTCCACCAGCTCACTGCATTGTCAGCCACAGCTCCCAATATCTGAAATATAGCTGCTTCTGCTGCCTTAGCACTCTAGTGATACACATAAAAGTAAAAGGAAAGGGACAAACAAGATTTTGTTGCAAATATGTAATATATTGGTTATTTAAACATAAATGCAATGAATGAAAACAATGCTTTCATTCTCACGCTTCTTTTTCCAAAGGATATAGGGAAACACTGCAGCACTTTTCCTGAGCTGAAGCTCATTATGGTTTGGGAATACAAACCCTGAGAATATCCACTGCGCATCAGTCTCATGGCAGCTACAAACATCCAGACAGAAATTATTTATAATAGCCGTCATCCTCCACATAAACATTTCTCTCTCACATGATGCATTTCTCATATAATTTAGCTGTTTAAGAAAATAATCTGGTTTAGTTTGGGAAAACAAATAATAAATTGCTTTAATCACAGTGGGACTTTAAATTGTCTTTAAATTCTATTTTAAAGGAACTTGGGAAAAAATGACATTTTCTTTTCCAAGAAAGCTTTTCAATTACTTTCCAGTATACCTCACTTTTGCTTGCAGAAAATGTTAAGATTCTTATAAATGTTTCATTCATCATGTATCACCAGTTAGTTCCTCAAGATCTCCTAATCACACAGTCATTACAGTATGACGCTTATTTCCAAGTGAGAGTTTCAGTTTGCAACAGCATTATTCCGTTACTCTATTAGATTAATAGTAAAAAATTCTGGAGAACTTTTTACTGTCATTTATCTTTTGTTCAAGGGCTCACTTTACGTTGTTCTCTCATTTTAGTACTGTATTATGCTCATATTAAGATTAGAGATGTGGAAGTGTTATTTTTTTCCTACAGATTTCCTGTCAAATGACATCAGAAAAACAAGCAGTCTTTTATAAGGCGACCACATATATGTAACATTAATCATCCACCTTGGTTACACAGAAGGAGACTCACTCCTCCACATACAGTACACAGGTATCAAGTAGCAAAAAAGACAGAAAGATTTGCATTTATAGCTCATAGGGAGCCTGAAATGAACAACTTGTTTAATGTTGAGCAGTACCCTTAACACTGAAAACCATACATCACATTACAGACATATGAAGCAAGACCCAAGATCTCGCAGAGCAGCTACTACTTCCTTTTGAGAAGTCCTTGTGGATAAAGCAACTTCCTTAATCCCACCCCAACACTACAGGCAAATCACTTCGTAGTTTATAGAGTATGTTTAAAACACACTCACCACTAAAAGGGAAAATAAATATGGAACACTTAATTAAAAGCGTCTTTGAATTCATTTTTTTTTAAGCTTTCTGTAAGGTTATAGTGACAACCTCTTTAAATGCTAACTCATTTTATTTCACAAAACTTTGTAAAATATTCTTGTAATATATACTCAGTTTTAGAGAATCTTTATTAGTATATATGAAAATAACTGTCAGACTTTTTGGAAGTGTTCAAGATTTGTCATTACCAAGCCCACTTGTTCAATGATCATATAAGCTATATTAAAGGAACTAATTTTCTCTTGCAGGAGGATGATTTCTCCAGCAAACCGAAATGACAACATGACTGCAGAAATCTTTGTGATTATCTTTCTTTATAATGTTATGATCTTCATTAAACAGAGACAGCTCCATCAAAGCCAGTGAAGTGTTTTTTTTTTAGTGTGTGTTGTTTTCTAACAAAAGTCATGCAGAAAGCTACAACTCCATATGAATAAGCAAGCAACACAGAGCACGCTGCAAACCACCCATCCTTCCTTGTGCTTAATGGCAGCTCTAACTCACTGCTGATGGATAAGAAAGTTGACAAGATGAAGACTGAAGGAACAATGGTGGAAATCAAAGAACTCAAATTAGTATCTATTGTAATTTCTCTTGAGCAGCAGTCATTATCTATGCTGTTTATGTCAAACTCTCAAATTCTTCTGAAACTAAGATTTTCGCACAATCTCTGAGACGGTGCATCAACTTACCTGAGATGATGCAGCAACTGCCACCTCCTGCTACATTCTTTGAGATGAAATTTGCACTGAGCTTAATGTAAATTTGGTAGCCAAGGAGGTTAGTTGTTAGTTTATGGCTCTGGAGACTGACTTCAACGGTCTGTTTTGTTTGTTCTGCTTCCTTAGCTTTTTGGAACTGGTGTGACTTGTGAGGTTGCTAAAATTCTTCCCACTGTGACCTAAGTAATGTGCATCATTTCACAACTTAATTGAATTCATTAGTTAGCGTTCATTAAGCTTCTAATATCTTGTAGGGGCAATTCACTACTTATCACTGAGTGGGATTTTTACTTCCTTCTCTGCCCCTCCTATGGGAACTGATACAACAGGGAACTATGTTGTGCTTTCCTTTCTAATTAGATTGCAATTTATGTTTTATTATTTACATTTTCCTGTCAAAGTTGGAAAAAGAAAAAAATCACTGCCATGGTTAACAACTGTCATTGCATGGTAGCAGTTCATGCCTCCTGTTGGTTATAGGGTTATTTTTCAGTATCATGGCAATATCTTTCACTGGTTCTCAGTTTGTTGTGTGGCCTTTGTGCTACTGCATACAGCAGACACTAAAAGTAGCTTTTGGGTCTCAAATTGTAAGGTGGCAATTGTCACTGCATTCATTTCCAATTTATCTGTCTTGAACAAGAAATGTAACTGTGGCTGAGAAACAAAGGCAAGGTTTTAAGAACAGATGATCACTAAAGAACTCTCATTGAAGAACTCAAGCAAAGTATTCAGATTACAAAAAACAATGAATGTAATTAATAATTACTATTATTATATCCTATGAAGAGTATCCTTCAGTGAATATACATTTTTTAAAACGTTTTGAGGCCATTCTAACAAAGACTCAAGAAAACCGTTTTCCTTGCAGTCACCTGCTGTGCAGCACAGATGCCGTAAGCTTTGCACTCACGTTTAGCCCCTGCTGGAATTTTCCTTTGAGGCATTTTGCTGCGCGCTGCTTTTTGCTCTTTGAAATTGCCTCTTGCTGGTAGCGCTGAATATCTCTGATTTTCCCTAGCACTTGAGGCCTAAAGGCAGTCAGCTGGAAGTGAAACAGTTACATATTACAAACTAACTTGGAGAATCTGACATTTTATATTTCAATTCTGTCCTGTCATTGTTTGTTGATATCGAGAGTGCTGTCTTCTCATCTAGCATCCCATCTCCTCTCACAACCCACAGCCAAGGCCTTTTATTTTCAGCTCTGACAGAGAACTGAGCAATTCATAACATGATCAAATTGCAGAAAAAAGAACCAACATTATTCAAGGACAATATTTCTGGTAGGGTTCCAGCAAAAGACAACAATCATTCCTCTGACAGAACTCTTCCCTAAGAGCTCACTGGAATTAATACTCAAATCTGTGCTGAATTTTGTTACTTCTTTCCACAGAATAAATCTGCTATTCAGCAGAATTTATTAGGAAACAAACAAATAAACAAACAAACAACCCCCCCACACAACTTATTTTCAGAAAATTCAGCATTTTCTGAAACACACATGCACAAATGAAAGGCAGGCTAATGGCAGCACCTACTAGTCCCCTTCATCACAGCACTATGGATCTGAGTTTCAAAATAGTTATACAGAGGTATGAAAAATCTATACCTGTCTGTCACACCATGGCACTGTGGCGGTACAGTCACAGTAAAGAGAGGCTTTCATGTGCTTTTAACAGGCCTTTAAAATAAAGCTTGCATCCTGCAGCAGGCAAGAAAGCGAAAAAAAATTGGACATCTACTGTTATTTGTTCTTTGTTAATTAGCACTGAAAGTAAATTGCAACTTTAAAGCATGGAGCAATTTCATAAACACTGTGGAAAAAAAAAGCATTCCAATAGTATTTTCTTTCTGGTTTTCCTATATGCTTTGGGTATTTTTAACCATTTACCTCAAAAAATAAAAGGTAGTTTTGGCTAGAAGAGCCTTTAAAAGTTGTTTGCACTCTGCATAAATGGCAAAGTTGTAAAATTTCCACAAAAAAAAAATCATGAAACTGTCAGATTTTTATAGATAGAAATTGCATTAAATCTGATAGCTACACACAGCTCTGAATCTGTCATCTTAAAACATACTCATTCTATGTGTAGAAGTGGACGTATTTTAGAATAGGATAAAAATTAGATTATTTTATTGCTTATGAGTTTCATAGATTTGATGAGAATGCAATGGAAAAAAGTTTTCCTATTAATACTTTGTCTAAGCCCGCTTTGCAAAGGCAAAGACTTTTCTTAGTCTTCATCCCACACGTAACTGTATAAATTTTGCATGCTGAAAAATTATGTCAAAACATTTAATCCTTTCTCGCAATTGGGAACTGCATGTCCTTTGAGCCCTTTTCAGGAATTTTAAGTCATGTGGTCAAATCTTTTTGGCATCGAGGGCCTCAAGAAGACATTTCAAGTAAAACAGCAAGTGTTTGACTGGGCTGGAGGTCTATTCATTGTTCAAAGCCTTTGGCCCCTGATTTTACAGAAGAATCCAGAACTTGTTCACACCTATTCATTACAAATGTTCCTTTGGAAGTTTGTCCACTGTATGTTTCACTGATGTGATCAGTGACACAATTCATATACAAAAGCTCAGGAGATGCCCCTTTCATTTATATTTCTGGACATCACCTTCTCTGCTAGCCTGTTTTTACTTGGGGGAGAGAGAGATTGGAAAGAAGGTATTGTTGAAACAGTGGAAGAGAGGTTCTTTTCTGGAAGAGGTGGAAGTGACCTTTGGTTTAATTTTTTCTTGTTGGTTCACTAGGTTATTATGCTTCCATCTTAATACTGTTTCTGTCATTGTTAGTTGAATGTTGCTGTAATTAACTGCTACATTGCTTATAGCTGTACAAAATTTTTTGTGATGAAGTCCAAATGAATTAATTTCACACCAATACTGGCAGAGTGGAATTTGCCAGAAAAAAAAAAAATCTTTTGCATTCCATCAGCAGTTTCAAACACTTTCTTATTTAAGTCTTCCAGAGAAATAATTTTTAATAGGCAGACTGAAAGAGAAATAATTAAAATAATACGTTACTTTACAATTTTATTAGAGTATTGGATCATATACTTATATGACAACACAATTTTGGTTAATTTGGCTGTGGAAGACCATCGACCACTGGATGTCTCAAAGTGACGCTTTATTACATCTCATCCATAAATGTACAGAGGTCATGAGGGATCTCTATCACACTGTGTGCTCAAAAGGCAGGAAAACACAGAAGTGCATAACTTCAACTAGAGCTTAACATTAAGACCTTTTATTTCCTTAATCATAGATCACCACCACCTCTCTGACACAATAAATTCACTGAATGTGGTCATAGACTACAGGCTATCTTAATTTTCCCATTTATACTGTATCCCACACAGATTTTTTCTATCTCCTCAGGAAAAGAACCAATCTAGATTATTGCCTACCATTCTTTCGTAGTTATCTAAATTGCCATCAGACAGCAGCACCAGAACACCTGAAAACAGGACCAGGAAGAGATTGTGGTGCACAGTCCTGGGTTCAGGCTGGAATACAAGCAGCAAGGTGCACTTAAAGGCTTTCAGAAATAAAATATTGTAATGACTCAGTTCTGGAAAGGACTGACTCAAGGTTATCTCCCTTGGTAACTTGTGTTGGTAAGAAGCACTTTTTTCACCACTTTTCCAAGTGCCTGGATAGGTAAATGGACACGAATTAACTTTGCAGACAGGGTTCTTAAAATGGAGACCAAATCTGACATTCTTACGTATATGTGTATACAGGTGTGTGTATGTATGCTTACACTGTAAAAAATACATTAGTAGTTACCAACACAAAATCTCTGATTGTATTGAATACAGTAGAAACCTCTCGTCCTTCATAAGCCTGAAATGGCTTCTATTCACTCATACAAATCTGATACCACAGCCTTATAAGTCGAGTTGGTTATTAGTCAAGCAATTTCAAAGCAATTCAAGGGCACTAACTTCATTTTCCCCTCCCCTACACCTCAGTGCTTTTATTTAGGCACTCCCTGATCACAGCCACTCACACCCACCTCTCAACTCTCCTTTATCTACTTCACACCCCCTCCTCCACATCAAATCAAGTAACAGCATGCTCCACTACCCTAGTAACCCAGGTATACCACAGAAAGCACTTCGCATCAATAAAATCACACAGGCAGAAACTCCACAACGTGCTGTGAAGAAAAGCAGCCCATATACTCCCAGATAATTTCTATTAATGACTGAGATACTTAACACTCAAATAGGAAGGAACAATAAACCACCCATGGAGCCTGTTTTTTAGGAGACAATACACAACAGATGAAATAAATTAATTCAATTCCCAAGTGCAGGTATGTTGACAAATAACCCGGAATTAACCCTCCCACCCCCTTACAGGCTGACAGTCAGTCCCCTGCAGCACCAACATCTAGTTATTAGGCTAAATTAATCACAAAGGGATATTTGGTACGAGGTTGAGGTGAGGCAGAAAAGAAGCTTAAAATATAAATAAATATCCCCCAAAATAGAAATCAAGTACAACAAACATGCCAAAAAAATATATCAACCACATTAAAAAAAGAAAATCTTCAACCAAATGAAAAATCTGTGTCTCAGAAAGCTTCCCAAGAGTACATCCCTGCCCACTGAAATTAATGCATCTCCAAAGCAGCAAAGAGAGAAGAAGCAGGAGGATCTGTGCCCCAGAGACCTGCCTCATGTCAGTTGTTAGGAAAGAAAAGAAGATAAAAAGTTAAGAACATCTTCTCAAAAACAGCACTGACAGGTTAAAGAAAACATTCTGTTTTCACTGTTCCTTCATAACTAAATAAGTGGTCATGCAAACATGGAGACATTAGCTAGGCAAGCAAATAAATCTTTACCAGTTCTCTAAGCTTCTGACATATCCTGCTTAATGTCCATGGCACTGGGCACTGGCATTTTTCCCAAAAATCTCTCCAAGCATCATTTTTTTTCCCCACTCTCTGCCATGCACATAAACATACCACCTCTTCAATTCTTTCCCTTGTGCAGTGGTTTCAAATCAATAAAAATAATAATAATAAAAGTCAAGTTTGAAGATGGTAGAAAAAACTTTAAAGCACTAACTGCTTTAGGGGGGGAAAAGGGAAATAAAAAGAAATCTACATCCATCATTTGTTCAAAAATATCTGAATGTTTGCAACTAGTAAGATTTATCTAGAGGAAAATCAACAGCTGTGCAGATAACACAATATTGCTTCCTGTCGCAGGCAAATAGGAAGATGACTTATTTCTCCTCAGTCCCTAAACATGGGCACGTTAGGCTGCAGTCTGGCTCCAAAGAAGTTAAGAGAGCACTTTGTGTTCCTGAAACTAAAAACCAGCAAACCTGTGAGGTTCTTTCACATTTACTTTTACATATGGTGAATTGTTTTTGTTTTCACTAGTGTTCAGGACAGTCATCTTTGTTTCTGCATTAGCAGCAACTGTTCAAGTAATTTTGCTGCTTCCGATATAAATAAATATTTTCTTCTAGCTATAGCGGATGAAGTAAGTGCAGGTGTTTTAAATATATTTAAATGTATTTAGCACTCTCATGCAGTCTTCATGTTCCTCAAAGATTAAGGAACCTCCTAGATGATACTTTTTAATGCTATATAGGTGGACATTTATTTCTAGTGGCAGGTTATCCCATAATTCTAATGGAATTACACACAGTAATACCAAAATTGAATATCAAAAGAGTTTGTTATTACTGAAATGACTGAAGTGATTCTGTAAAAAGTAGTGGTCTAAACACTCTCAAATTCACACGTGATTTACACCAGCAAAGTGAAATAGAGCCAGACAGCACATGAATAGCTCAAAACACATAACCACTTCTCGAGAATTTACTAGGCATTTCTCCATTGAGACTAGTCATTACATGAGAATCTCAGTTCTTTTTCACCTCCCTCACCATTTTTTTCCTGTCAGTCTGACCTGGCCCTTATTCTTGACTTTGCAGTTGTCTTGACTAAATGGAGAAAAATCATGAAAAGTGTTGTGTTCTGTCATTCAGTGAAGCGGTTTGAATATTCTTGAACTCTTAAGTAACTGTTAAGCCACAAATCTTTATAACATTTAACCTAATGGCTCTATATGCAAATGCTACTATTACTGTGTCTGAACAGGATGAAACATACCGCTTTCTACCAGTGGTATCACCTTCACCACACAATTAATCTATAAATAATTAACACAAGTCATCACCCCATTTAGAGCTTAGTATTGCTGAACATTCCTGCGACTCCAGCCCAAGGAAGAATAAGTCTTGAAAGCATGTCCCTCGTTGTAATAAAAAGGGCAGAAAGGTTTGGAAATAGGCATTATATTGCAAAGAGAGGCTGGCAGGTGGTCAATCTGTCATGCATTAGAGTTTTTGCCACTTAAATAAATTGTAAATGGAACAGGGGAGGATTTTTAGGTGCACTGAATTACACTGAGCCATTTCAATGTTCTGTGATTAAAGGAATTATTTTGACCCTTAAGCAATTTGAGTATGGGAAAGGAATGGTGCTGTGCCAATCTACACAAACTTACCAGACAGTGACAGAAAACCCAAAGGGGGGCTAGCAAGCAGAAGCCAGCCTTTAATAATGTCACTCCTTTTAGAGTACAAATACTGCATGGTTTCTTTACTTCTCTTATATTGAATATCCTATAAAACTAGATCAATGACAACAAGTCAAACAGAAATTGTTTGATAAGTGGACTTGCTGCACATACTCAAGAGAGTTGGTCATTTTACCCATGTAATTGATGCTATTATTAGATGAATAAAAACAAACAAACAAACAAAAAACCACCAAAAAATGGATTTTTTTTGGTCAGGTATACAATTTTCATGGATTCTTTTACAGTGTCTCTAATGGAGGAGATCACTCACTGTTTTATATTTCACACTTGTCCATTAGATTATAAACATAGGAAAGCCTCTGAGAAGTCAAACCTGAAAACCGCAGTAAGGCTATGCTTTTGCTCATATGAGTACAGAAGTCTGGAAATCACAAGTTGATATCATTCCATGACTCTTGCAAATTATTCTGCCATTCAGTCTAGGGAGAAGCTGCAGTAGAATACTGAAGACATAAGTTATCCGGGAAAACTGACTTTAAATAAAGAACAGAGGTATCTGTTTTCCCAACAGAAATTCTTATCATGCAACAACATTGCATGCAATAAATCTTACATCAGAGTTTCTTATAACAGTCTTGATGGTCTCTTTGGAAACAGTGCTAAAAGTGTTATTTTACACTTTGTAGCCTTAGTCATTGTTAAAATTGATATAAATATTCATATGAACATTGCTTCCAAAGTATGCACAGAATAACTGGTTTGGTTAACACAAGTGCATAAGGAATCTTGGATGACAAGTGTTAAACAATTGTAATATTAAATTAGGCCAAATAGTAATCCTATTCTGAATGAGAAAAAGTATCAAAGCCCGTACAGTCTAAACTGTTCAGAGCAAGCCCAAGTTTAAAGGAACTCAGGCAGATAAGGTTCTCGCTTCCTTGCTACGACTAGTTTTCTTGCAAACCATTAAGTTGTTCAAGGGCATATGGCTCTCTCCACCTAAGGATCAATGGAAAGACTCACTCAACATAGGATCAATGGAAATCTAGCAATGAACTGTAGATCCATTATTATGTAGATTTATTTTAAAATATTTGGCTCACTGAAGTTTAATTGGGTTTTGCATAAATATGAACTCTGTACCTTGTCAGTATCTGTTATATATGCCAATTATGGCACATATACCTTTTACTGTTGTTCAACTTGATAAGTCAGTTCAGAGAACCAGTATGAAAGATCATATGGTCTGTAAATCTGGAAAGCAAAAACTATCAGCATACCTAAGGCCATCATCCAACAGTGCATGTCTACTTTAAAAGGACTATAATGGATATTAGAGTAAAAAATACCTGTTCTAAAAAACGTATTACACAGTGGTGCATAGCAATTCCCTTTCAGGGCTCTTTTCAGCTATTGAGTAACACCTGGCTTAAGTAACTCTAATTCCTTTGCTAGAAAGAAGAGTCATATGCAAATAATAGGAGTTGTTAAAAGTCCATACTTACATATTTGCAAACCAGATGATAATGAGCCCAAACAAGCTGCTGCAGTCTACTCTGCAAGTTCTCCTAGGTTACAAAATGGATTCTTTCATCTGTTCTTTGGAGTTTTATAATTTTAAGTATTAATAGCACAAAAATCAATGATTTCAACTTGCATTAAATTTTAAAAATGCAGAGAAATTTAGAGTCAAGAATAAAATGTAAAGTGACTTGTGTTATTAGATTTTGTTCTTTTTCTCATAATGATATAAGTTAAGTGTGGATTGCTTGGACTTTCTTTGCTTGTTGATTTAAAGGTGGGTCTTTCATGCCATTTACCTGCAGCACAGATTATTTTTCTATAGCTTCATGTGACCAGTTATGAGTAGTGCCTTTCCTGTTAACCACTGGACCCCTCCTTCTAGGTTTCTTAAGTAATAGGTTTATTTTTCTATGAAATAAATCAGCTCTCGCTGTACTTAAGCACAGGTACTTAAATGTCTATAGTATGGTAATGAAGGATTTATCCTTCTCTCCAATTAGGTATAACATAACAGATTCAGGTAATAGCTTTTGAGTAAGAGATTTAGGCTAATATAATTTGGATAGATTTAAAAATAGGTCTCTCAATTCAGTTTTCCAGTGATGTCTACTTTTGTCAATGTGGCTGATTCTCAGCATGCAAATATTAGTCTTTTAGGACTGTCATTGCAATGTCAGCCTGTGCATCTTTGATATATTCTTGATTTATTTCAAATAAAAGAGAATACCTTGTCACTGCATTAAAAGTTGACACGTGCTTACCATCTCCTTAACTTACTATGCAATTTTCTTAAAATTTAGGACAATTGAAGGCTCAAAATTATCTTACCCTTTGTTGCATTATTATTATTTTTAAAAAAAGTTTTTAAGTATATAATTATATTCTCTGTTTATTTCAGGAGTTTTCAAGTGAATCAGGTACTTTTGAAAAGTGCTCAGGATAAGACACCATGAATGGATGCAAGGAACTCAGGGCCTCAATGACACTGAATTTAGCTACCATGATGATGAGGCATTAAGGAAGAGCAAAAGGGCAGGGCTGAGCTGAGAGCTGACTGGCAGGGGAATGAGACCAAAGAGCTGAGCTTCTTGCAGTTGGTCATGGATACTGCAGCAAGCAGCAACAGTGGTCAGTAGTTCAGTAATCAGACCAAAATCTCACTTAGCCAAGGGAATCATTATAAAATAATATTGCCGTGGTGGAGGAGCAGTGGCCAGAAGATGCATAATCCACAAAATTAAAAGCACACTAATGGCTGTTAGCAACACCACAGGCCTAATTCTTCAGGTCTGTGAATCTTCTATAGCTGCTTAAATCTGTGCCAATAGAATACAAAATAATGCACGGGGCATCAAGAAATAGAGAATCCTCACTGGATCATGTATCATGAAATTTTTGCCCAGGTGAATTACAGACTCTTTGCAAGCAAATACCCAAAGGGCAAGAAAGTGGAGATTGGGGCCTATTACTTCATACGAAGCAAGTATAGAGCAATCATGATATTTTATTTTACTTTTCAGTCAATGCCTGATTCAACTATTTAGCTCTAGAAACTCATAGCTGACCACCTTTCTGACTGCTGTGTGTATTTTAGGCTCACAGACCTCTAAGCAGCCCCACAGGAGATAAGGCCACTAATTCTGAAGGATCAAAGGCTATCTGCATAATGAAAAAGCAAACATAGAGTAATTTCTGTTGTCAGGATGACTGTCATTCTTGTTATATTATTTTATGCACTGCTTGAAGCCTTGCATTACTCTGTCTGGACTGACATACCAACTTGTGATTAGATAGTAAATTTACTGTTTGAATAGGATAAGCATCAGAAAATGCCATCAACGGCAGTGTTCCAAATTCCAGTATAGTCTGGCACACTCCTCTTCATATGAGCATCTCTGAAGTAAAAAACTGTAGTTAAGCTTTCATCTTGCATGCATGCTGGTCTAAAATTCATAAGAACAGGAAAGAAATCCTCATAGAAATCCCAACTATTGCTCAAAATATTACTGCTTTATTCCTGGCAACATAACATATTTTGGTGCTTCTCAGTTCTATCTCTTTTCTTCTCTTTTTAAAATCACTGTCCACTTGGTAGCCTAGGAAACATGGTGCAGGGTAAAAATCTGTTTGGATAGGAAGTTTGACATCTTAAAGTGAAACTAAAGCACAGTAAATGGCAATGGCATAAAGCACAAAACAGTCTATTATAGCAACTACAGAGTAGTTATACTCCATAGATAGAATTTATGTAATGCATTGTGCATTGCTAGTAGAAACTGGAGAAGACAGTCATGTAAATGGAATTATTTTGTAGTATCAAAATGCTTAAGTAAATTTGCACTCTTGTTTGGTGACTCTCTATCTTCGGACTGATAAGGTATGTCCTTCACTGACCTCTATTAGTTTAGATCCAGAGATCTTGCTTCAGTTTCCATATGGAGAAAGACAAAAAAAAAAAAAAAAAAAAAAAAAAAAACAAGAAGTCAGCTATAAACCCCTCCAAATAAAAACCTCCCAGTCCCATCACATGAGCCTATGGTTATACAATAAATATATTCCACAGTTGAATATAGAAAACACTGGTGTCTACTATTGTCTACTTGTCTCCCTTTTAAAAAGACGATTATACTTATTTTCCCTCTGTTCTGAGTCAGTAACCTGGTTAACAAAACATATCAAGTGCTGATATAGGAACAGCAGAAGATGGCCTCAAAATTTTAAGTTACTATTTTAGGGTTATTCAGCTAGCTTCCTGCGATTCAATTTCATTAGGCCATTCTCCCCTAAACTGCCTTTTCTATATCCAATATGTTTTTTCTTTTGAAAATCCTCATACATTGTGGGGAGGAAAGAGGGAAGAGGAGGGGAAGCCATCTCTACCTTTCCTGTAGATTAACTAAGCAAGCTGACCTCTTTTGTCATTCTCCATAATATTCTCAAATACACCTACATACTTTTTGGGGTCATTTTTGCACTGCCAAAGATTTTTCCATATTCTTTTAAAAATATGACTGCTGTTCTGGAACGTCACACAGAATTTCAGTATCACTCTTACCACGGACAAACAGAAATTAAAGTTCCTTCTCACCACTCTCTACTGTAAACAGTCCAGGACTCCCGTAAACCTCTTGCTATAGCTCTGCCCTGGAAGTTGGTACTCTCTATCCACACTGACATCTGTTTCTTGCACAGTAACTGCTTTTTAGAGTCAATCCCCACCAAAAGCAGAAAGACTTTATATGAAGTTAATATCCACCACCCACAACAAATAAACTAATCAAATTATTTGATCAGCTAGGGACAGAACAACTAAGGATAGTTCATGCAGCTGCTGATCAAAAGAGTTGAGACTGCTTGGGATTTTGCAGCAACTTTTCTTCAGTACCATAAAACACTCTTAGCAGTTATATCATCTAAAAGTCAACAAGTTAATAAACCAGGGAGAGAGGGAAGAAGAGAATAACGACAAAGGCGCTAATAAAGGACTCTATTACACACCTGCCAAAAAAAGCTTTCTTGCTTAAATCTCAGCTTAGGCAATTTTTATAGACTCTGATGAAAACAGAATTCAGTGCATTTCTATAAAGAGCAATGAAGACTTTGTTATACTGGTCAGAAAAGCTAGGCCAGTACAGAGGGAAACTCAGAGGTATGATGAGAACCGCTTGGGTAACTTATTTCCTGTAGAACAAGAAATAAATGAGTACCATATTTTAACAGCAACTATATTTGCTTGCTACCTCTTTTTGAGAGGATCCAAGCTATTTTCACTAAAAAAGACTAGGGCATGAATAGCTTTCACAGATAGTGGCTTACTTAAGAGACTATACCAGCTTGATATAGCTTGCTGGAATCACTCATGAAATTAGTCTATGGAATAAGACATTAAACACTGTCAGAGATCTTTATATAGGCATTTCTTCTATTCTGTATTATTTTGACAAATTTAGAACAGCAAGGAGGCTTCAGTATTCCTTTACTTGCCTCCAAAGGGTCACCTGGGTCCCTAAAATCTGCCACAGACTGGCTTCATTTCATAATTTGTCACTTGTTGATGTTAAGCTTCAAGAGTTAATTCAAGCATTAATTTGAGCTCAGGGTGGAATCATTTAATGTTTAAGCAGATCTCAGCAGTTAACTATTATGAAGCAGAGAAATATGCAGGAAATATGCAATGCATCATGCTGTTAAGTTGCTGTGGTAACAGCTAAAAATGAATGAAGGATGAGATCAACTTGAGAAATATTTTGATTTCCTCTTTTTTAAGAGTACTTATTTTAAGTACTAGTCCTATCCAGTAATAATAATTCTATTGCTGCAGCTAATTGTCCATATTGGCTACACTGTCTACATGCTTCAGTAACATGGAAATTCTATGCTGAAGGTTCACTTCCACATGATCCTGACTGCTCTGTTTTGCCATCAGATGGTTTTGCAGCTGCAATGCTGAGCTCAACAGAGCATTCCTTATTGGAGCTATTGGATACATAAATAGTATCATATTTGAACCTATCAGCTTTTTAGCCACTAACTTCTTCAGATGCACAGTGATCCAATAAATAGGATCTGCAGTGGACTCAACATCTGACATTTGAAGAGTTATATCGTCACGAAAAACTAAATAGCAAAGGATACTAACAGACAAGCATAAAATATTCATCTTAATTACAAAACATGGATGATGAAACAGGATTAGCCTTTTTATTATCAAGACAAAAAGAAAGCAAGTTCATTAGGAAAGTAAAATAATTTCCTCTATCAATATTGACAAAGGAACAGTCTCTTCTTCCACTTCTCTTCCACACTTCCACACTTGTTGATACATTTAAAGAGGGGAAATAATCTAGCAGCAACAGCTACAAGTAAATTGACGTGTATTTTTCCTACAGATAAGACATAAAAAAGGGTCTCTCCTTCCTCTTGTATCAAGATTCGCAACAGCCCAGATTAAACTCTTGTGCGTAGAAGGAGAACATAGGAGTATAGTCCAGAACGGTCCTCAGAGCATTTAGTTCCTTTGGCATTTTCTGAAATTCTTATCTAGAACTGCACAGAGACAAGAGACAGATCAACAGATTCTGTCCAACACCATCATGCCATCCAGTCTTCTTCCTGGTGCTGTGAATGATGTTTTTCATGATGAAAAGTGTTACTGTCAAGGCAAAAGGTTTGCCAAATGTTTCGTCTGCATTTGCCACATACAGTGTGATTGTAGGCTGGCTGAAATGTGGCCATGTCATCATGGAAAGTATGGAGTAAGGAAAAGAGGAGTTCACTGGTTTCCTGGTGGGATTCTCAATACGTTCCCAAATCAGCTTTTGTTTTTCATAGAATCATAGAATGCCTAAGGTTGGAAGGGACCTCTAGAGGTCATCTAGTCCAACCCCCCTGCACACGC
>JAWLRI010000126.1:1095528-1107903 GCA_034781795.1 Crypturellus tataupa | reverse complement strand
TCCTTCTTGTACTGTGGGGCCCAGAACTGGACACAGTGCTCCAGATGTGGCCTCACCAGGGCTGAGTAGAGGGGTAAAATCACCTCTCTCGACCTGCTGGAGACACTCCTCTTAATGTACCCCATTATTCCTTGTTAATTCATCTAACTCCTCCCCTCTCTTTCCTATCCTGTTTGTCATACCACATCTGCCATGAGCACCCTCATAGCAAGGAAGGAATACATGCTTCTAACCTGCAAGAATTCAAACATTCTCAGAGTCCCAAGAACATGTAATCACCTGGTGTTATGAATACTAGTTAAGCCAACAGAATCTACTGCTCCCCATTATTCTTGGCCTCATCCTTTTACTTCTGCTATGGAAGGACAAGCTTTGCCACTCTCCACCAAGACAGATAATATGACTCCACAGAGAATTTCTGTGTGAAAGTGGTCGTCAGGGAGAGCAGGGACAAGTACCAGTAGACCTCACGAGGAGACAAACTGACAAGTGATCTGTGTTCAAGTAGACTATTTTTGAAACTGTACAAAGGAGAAACATTTTTTTCCATTTTTTCTCTTGCTATTTCTTTTCAATCTCTGTTCTACAAGCAACCAATTTGTCTGTTTACTTTCCCACCAGATTGGGAAGAATAAAAGAACTGTCTAAGCTAAAGCAACTGAGAATCTTTGTGTATCCTTTTCAGTGACCAAAGCAGAAGTAGCTTTCTGGAATTTCTTCCTCCAAGGTGGGAGAACCAAAAAACAGCTGTCCACCACAGAATAGACTTTTTCTCTGCCCAGGCCAAGTACCACTTCATCCCATTCTGGATTCTCTGAGTACAGTAGCAAGTTGCAGATCAGCAAGTGCATACCAAAGAAAAACACTGTCACTAGGAGAGTGCAGCACTGGAACAGGTGAGAGACAGTCTGAGAAACTTTCAGTTTGGAGGTTTTTCAAGACTCAGCTAACAAAGTCACAACTGACTTGTTCTGCTATTAGAAAAAGTCCTGACACCAGGACTTCCTTCCAGACAGATTTCTATGATTCTACATAATACCAGGCAGATCAGTTCTGAAAGAACTTTCTACTTTGACACATTTCAAAACCTCCTCTCAGACAGCAGCTGAAGTTGTAGTTTTCTGGTACAATCTGGACTTAGCGCAGTCAATCTACCTTTACACTACTATAATCAAGAACAGAGTATTTGTGCCTCAGTTTCTCTGAGTGTAAAATGAGATTAACATATTGCCAAGAGCAGACATCAGGATGACACAGCTAATGAGTGTTACATGCTTTGAAGTTTTAAATTGAGACTTTTTTTCAAAAGGAATTTGAAATCTCTGTCTGCATGTCACAGTACTGCTATTTTAACTGCTTGGGGGAAGAAAAATACTGCTTGGGAACAAAAGGATTTAAGGTGGCAAAGACTCTCTCTTCCTTGACCATCAGTAACACAGTAGAACACAATTTCTATTCCAGCTGTGGCTAACGGCTTATCTCAGAATATCCATGCAACCTGCCTGCGGTGTGTATTGCACAAAAATGACCTAGTTCATTTAAAGACTCTTCTTCATTAACAGCTGAATAGACTTGGCCAAAAAAGAAAAAAGGAGGAGAGTGGCAGGAAGGAGGCAAAATCAGCTGCCCTCTAAAGGGAAAGCAAAGGCTTTGGACAAAATTATTTGTTTGGAATTCTCTTATTTCTACTCATTACAGTCAGTTGCTAATATACAGGCAGCCAATGTAAAGAAGACACAAGAGGTATAATCTACTCATGATTGTTCAAAACCAGTCAGCAAATATGCCTCTGAGCTCTGAACAAGCATAAACACAGCAGCTACTCTGCTGGAAGCCTGTCTGAAGGGGAATTGCAACACATCAAGCACCGTGCTTACGGGGAGGATGCCTTGCAGTTCCAAGGTCAGCCTTGGATAGAAAAGAACAGGATGACCAAGTCGTACAGCCTGAGATATTTTCACACTATATCCAGCAAATCACACTTTCCATAGAAACAAACGGGAGTTATTAGACCCAAACATGACTTCTTTGCAACACGTGACAGATCAGCTAAAAAAGGACTGCTGCAATGGTAGCAAAATGCAATGAGTGAACTGCTACCCTCTTTGCGTACCTAGAGCACAATTGTTTGCACTGTGCTGTTCCTGCGTCCTTACAACACTGCATTGTAAGCCTGTCCGGGCAAGGAACATGTGTTTATGTACATGTTGAGCAAGACACTCTGACTGACCTTCCCTTGGCAGCAAGGCTAATGTTTTCATGAAGCTAAGAACAAATAATTTGTATGCCTACAGATGGCAATGTCATGTAAGCAATTCTCTAGAGCACAGATTAAACTCCATAGGGTAAAAGATACACAGCTGTGCATTACGAGAGTGCTGATGTTATTCTTTGCTGTGTTAGAAAACGATTTTGTCTAGAGGCTTCACATGTCCTTTGAACAACAAAGATTTGGAGACAGTTCCTTGAAAGATGTCGTGTTTCATATCTCTAGGCATTTTCTCTGCAGTTTGAGTATTTCTTCTTGTCCTTAAGAGGGAGTAAGTCCTGATGTACCTTCAGCATTTCTTAGTTGCTCAAAGAATTCCCCACGATAGGTCATATCATACGCTGCTGAAACATCAGATCCAAAATATCTAGATCTTTTGAATCTCCAGTTAAAAGAAAATAACTCAGTCTCACAGAACTGTCCCAAAAAGCTGCTGGTCTCTTAGAACCGAGGAAGAAACAAACACTTTTTCATGAACTGAAAAACCTAGGCAGCAACTAGTAAATAGTTCAGTGTTGAGAGATGGTTTCTGACTGAAATATCAAGATCCTTGTTAAAAGCAACCACAATTATTCCATACTACACTTTTAATATATCATGGTCCTATCAGTGTTTTCAAGCAGCTTGGGATGGGCAATAGTCATAACCACAAGCACTACACTGCTTATTAATCTTTCACTTATTTATTCATTCAAAGTCCATCATAATTGAACACATAACATTGAATGTATTCTTGCTTCAGGTTATTACGTATAGAATGCAGTAAATTTAAAGAAAAAAAAAGTGCTAAAAATAAGCAAGATCCATGCATAGGCACAACTTAGACACATCTGCATTACACTGTATCAAGAGCATAGTTTAAGCTTGAGTGCATATGGTCTACAAAAAACCCTATTGCAAACACTGAGCACAGGCACATTTAAATTCACTAAGGAGCATACACTTTACTTATGTAGCACTATACACATAAATGAAGATGCAAGAAAGGTATTATTGTTTACCTGATAAGAATACTAACATTCCAGTTGTGGGCTTTTTCAAGAAACTGTCTTTATTCTTTCTTTTTCATCTCATATCTAAATGTAGACCTTCTCTTACAGATTACGCTGAGGAACTGTTTGCAGGGGTAATTATTCTTGGTTAAAATAATTATTCTATCCATTATCTACCTTTGGTCCTGCTCTTTTCAAAGAAAAATGTACACAAATCTGAATTAGCTTACACTTCTTCGAAAGTGAAATAAGCCAATTCAGATAATATCCACATAGGAATAAATTAAGAAAAGTTAACCCACCTCTTACATACTAATAGTAACCACAATGGTCCCAATCCCAAAGTATTTCACACATTAATATTTTTTTCACAAAAATCTTGCCAATAGGACTGCTCAGGAAGCATCTACCTACAAGATTCAGGTGACACTTGTGAAGAAAATATTGTTCCCCTTTGTAGATGCATCTCCCATCTAGAACGCAGGGTAACATGCTGTGATGTCTTTAGCCACTCCAGCCATAGCTTTGTTCATTGTGCCATTATGTGTTCTATTTATATGTATGAAGTTTCTTTCAAATAAGCAATAGCATTAGTCATTAAAAGTATAATAGAAAGAGGTTCCACTGAAAATCAGTAAGGTTTTTATTCTGGTACTAGAGAGCAAAAGACTTCCTTTCCCTGCACAGTACAGCTTCTGCTGCCCTCAGCTCTTAAAGCGGTACAGCAGCATCCTGTAATGACTTGCAGTCTGAGACACATGCAGAATGCGTCCCTGTGATACTAAAATAAAATAATTTTAAAAGGAAAAGCAGAAGGGGAAGTTGTAGCAGGGAAACAGCTCTGCCAAGATGACAAGCTCAATTGTGCCACCTGCTGAGCAAAACTTCAAGCTATTTGTTCCTCCAACTGAAGTCAAGCAGTATATTCATACAGCACATCATTTTTCCCACTGCTTGCACTGCTCATCACCAGATCCTTACAAAGTCCTGCTTTGCATAGCTCACCGCAGTAAGGCTCCCACCCCCTGGCCAGGTTTCATCCTATTTTAGAGGTACAAGGCAGCAAACACAAACTAGGACAGCATCTGTCTGGCAGTTGCCTAGAAATCAGTTGCAGCTGAGGTGCAGAAGAGCTGTGGATTTAGAAGGTGGTGAATCATCCATCTGTTTTTTCCTCACTTTACAGCAGCAGGCTTAAATGATCTATGTATCTTCAAATCACTCTTTATTTTTAGCATGGCCTCTTTTCTTAGTAAATGCTAGTACAAGTAGTAGGTTCTCCCTTCTTTTGCTACATCTAACAGCTGTAATTTCAGGGAGAGATGCAACCAGGATGAAGGCAGGGAGGGGAGGGAAGCAGACACAAAGCAGTTTCTACTGTCAAGCTCATAAAACTGAAGAGACTACAGTACATACTGAATAAAAGATCTTCCCCAGTAGGCGAATATTTCTGTTTTCATATCAAAAGATCTCAACCTTTAAAACATCACTCAGCTTCAGGTCAGTCAATACAGTCTTCCTGTTAATCCTCGGGACAAAATTCTTACATTCAAGATCATATATTGGCAAAAAGCAAATGCTGAAAAATCCTATTTTTGTTTGGATAAGTGGAGAGAAAAGGCTAAAGCAACTATTTTTTTCCCCTCCTCTTCTCCCATGCCCACACAGAAACAGGAGAGGATGTCTTCTAGCACCAGAAAGAAATTCATCTATCTAAGGTGCTACCTATCTCCAGAAAATGTGGACTACTAGCAGTCAGGATGCAAGTGGTAAAGTCTTCTGCTACAAGCAGATTGCTCTAAAGGAAATACTCTATTGTACCATATCTCCTTTTTTATTTCTTTAAACACATGCAAGCAAATGTTATTATGGAAAAAGATGAGGCTATTTGTCCAACGCATAAACTTAATCCAGATGTGTTCCGGTCTGAACTAATCCTAATTTGTAAGTATTTTGTTGAAATATCATTTTCCTTTAGTGCCATAGGGAGGGGAAATTTTCCTACTATTATCACTCTTTCAATTTATTTCATCCTTGCAACTTGCAAATGTGCATATACAGGTGAATAAGGAATACATGCACTGAACTGACCAGCCAGACATGTTACCACTGATTTCTATACACTAATTTCTATGAGATGTTACCTTAAAGAATAAACTAACAAATCTATTCAGCTCCACATCAGAAGCAGTTAGAGCAAATTAGTGAACTCTATAGCCTAAATCACTGCTGGTAGAGAGCTGAAAGTAGAATCCAGAGAGCCTCATTTCCTCAAGACTTAAGTGAACTGGCATGTGCAAATGTAACCTGAAGTATTTTGATCAACAAGACCACACAATTTGCCCAGACAACTAAAATCAAATCACCAAAAGGAAAAAAATCCAAACAAACACACACACACACAAATATATAAAAACACCTCAACTTCAAGTCAGTGTTAATTTTCTTGAGGCTACTTAGACTTCCTTTACAAGACAGCTGCATACGCAGGACAACGATAGAGCAGCCTCATTAGTTTACCTCAGCTTGCTTTTCTTCTGCACTCAACAAGATTTTTAGAGTTGCATGGTACAATTCAGCAAGAAACAGAGGACAGAACTAAGGGAATTGCATCCAGAACAATAAGGATAGACAGAATCATCTTGTACAAATAATCATAGAAAATAATTCCCCAGTCATCTCCTTTATCCACTCCTTTTGTCTTCTTACACTTCTAAATGGAATAATATGATTTGTTTCAAGTTCAACTTTGTTGATTCATTTAATAGTGGAACAGTGGCAGAGTGAATGTTTTAAGCTTTTGCCTTTTGGAAAGAATTTTCTGCTGATAGTAACTTAAATGACATCAGCAAAGAAAAACCTCACTCATTTTTCAAGATAACATTTTTGCCTCTGGATGGTGCTGGCAGAAGGATTAAAATGCTTCTCTCTAAAGGATTTTAGCTCTGTGTGCTAGTGAGGCATGTGAGCAGGCTGATGAACACAGTCATAGAGTGTCTGTTCTTATTAACAGCCTTAACTTATTTAGACTTCCAAGAGAAACTGAAAAACATACACCAGGGAGACCAATGCTACTTATATAACAAACTGCCATGAAATGCAGACAGATTTTCTAATGCAGAATAGCAGTACTGATCATGTAAGTAGGCAGAACAGCTATGCATAGGTGACTGTCTACAGACACTTCAGTATTGGTATCCTGCCTTGTCATAGCACACGCTATCCATGCTATTCCCACATTACAAATGGAACTGATGCACAGAGAGTAAGTGATTTGTCACGGAGAATCAAACCTTTGACTATGACTTAAGCAAAGGCTGAGATTACTAAATTAGACTCCGGTTAGATTTCATCATCTATATCTCATGCATTTCAGCTGCATCTGGGAAAAGATACCTCTCTCAAGAAAGCTCTGTTCCTACTTTAAGGAAAATTGATGTCCCATTATGTTACTTGCACAATGCAATTATTAGGTGAAGTGTTCCCAAAAGCTAATTTTGGTCTGTAATCATTTAATATCATAAATCAAGTTAAGATACAAGCCATGGTTGCACTAATCCTCCAGCCCTTTTTTTTTTTTTTAATGCACCAATCACACTTTCCTTTGGAACCACCTGACAGCTTTGAATGTCTGCTTCTGATCAGATAGTAATTTCATGATCAATAACAAAAAAAAGGAAAACAAAACCTGTATTTGAAGGACAATGACTGAAGAAGCCGAGAATATTGAAAGTTCTAAGAAAAAGAAGTAAATCTATCTTGTTCTTTTATACATGTAGAGATAGATATTGATTACAAGAAATCTAGATCCAATCCCAAACTGTTTACAGAAGAACTCATTACTGTGTGCAGTTCTAGGCTCCTAAGGACAAGAGGGACATGGAACTTCTGGAAAGGGTCTAGCAGAGAGCGACAAAGATGATTAAGGGACTGAAGCATCTATCATATGAGGAAAGACTAAGTGATCTGGGCCTGTTTAGCCTGGAGAAGAGCAGACTGAGAGGGGGTCCTATCAATATGTACAAATACCTGAGAGGAGAATACAAAGAAAATGGTGGGCAGTGACAGGACAAAGGGCAATCGGTATAAATTAAAAAAAAAAAAAAAAAAAAAGGTTCAGCGCCATGTGAGGAAGCACTTCACTGTCAGGGTGACAGAGCCCTGGAACAGGCTGCTCAGAAACGCTGTGGAATCTTCCTCTTTGAGGATCTTACAAACCTGCCTGAAACTCTCTGCAAGGTTCTGTAGGGGTTGGACTACATGATCTCTAGAGGTCCCTTCCAACCTTTACCGCTCTGTGACCCTGTGATCTATTTTGTGTCCTATTCCAGGTTGAAAAACACAGACACAACAAAGAGTCATCAATCAACACAGCCAGCTTGTGCAAAAAAGTGAACAAACCTTTTAAGACAGCAAGAATGTTCATTTTGACAGTTAGATTTTTTCTAAATATGATGTTTCCTAGAAATTAAGAGATAAAACAATTCTATTTAAATGTTGTTTGACCTATCCTCTGGATTTTATTCAAAACTTTTTTTTCTTGTTATAAAATTTTATGTAATTAAAAAAAAATCCTAATGGATTTTGTTTAAGACCATAAGCATGTTGGCCTTATTTGCAGACGTAGAGAGCATGCCACTGGTTTCAGTGAGATGAGGTTTTTTTTTTTTTTTTTTTTAACATTTATCACTAAATCCTTTATAAAATGGTTTATTTCATCAAAATGAACACTGCCAGACTTCTCTATATTAAACATCCTGAATAATATTAGACTAGAATACAGATTTCAAAATTGTGCTGAGTAGGTGAAATGAATGTTTGATGTAAGGGAACCAGATGTTCTCATACCATCACCACCACAAAGGATGAGTGTCCAGTATGTACTGCATGCTAGGAAAGGGGTATAAGCAGTAAAGGTTATTAAATATGGGGATTAAACCAGCCAAGATAAGAGCAGTGTGATCTGTAGTCATGAAGACTTAGTACTTCAGCTCACACATTCATGTTAAAATAGTAGAACAACAACTGTTTTCCTAGTTTACAGGTCCTTCTAGATCAGCAACTCCTTAGGAACCTTATTTCGTACATATATTCCCTAGAAATTTCATATGCAACCAAAAAAACTTGTACTTCTGTTATAATTTAATTAGATGTCAACAGTGCTACCATTGTTTCTGCGGCCCCATAATCCACTGTTTTGACAGAGTGATCATCTGCCTAAAACATGGAAACAGTTCCCTTAGTCCAATTGCATTGGCAGTGGGTAAGAGAAGCAATATCTCAGGTACATATTATATATTCCAAAGTTTCATCCTTTGAGATATTATTGACTCTGCATTTGAGATTTATGGCTTGATTTGGATTTCTCCATTTCTAATATCATATACTTTCTCAAATCTCACTGAGGTTTGATGTTCTGGTTTTTGCTTGCTTGTTTGGTTTTTCCCCCCTCCAAACCCTGAGGAATCAAACTACCATGAAGACTTTTTCTGTATCAGTACTGACCTATGTTAATTGTTTGCTATAGCTTTTTTTCAGTATTATAAGTTTGTTTTTGTTGAACAGCTAAAAAAAAGATCTAACTGACTTTCAGGCTGTTTCTTCTGTGTGCCTGCACACAGAAGGCTGAATTGACTGAATTACAACACAGATTAAGTAAAATGCACAAGATTCTTCCTGATTTACTCTCAAAATTGTTAATCTCATTTTGCCATGTAACAACTTAATGGCAACTTCTCCATGAGAAGATTCAACCCAGCATGAAATCAGTTATACAGCATTTCTAGAGATTTGATTAAGGGCCTTGACCTTTAACCATAGAATTAGAGCTGCATGAAATAGGGAAAAACACTCAAGTTCCAATCACAGTAGAAGCAGCAAAGCCATCTCTCTCTATAATCATACACCTTTACAATTGTTGTTTTCAGGCATGCTCCAAGAATATACAAATAAAAAATACCCAGATTCCAATATACCTTTTTCGAGTACTAACATATGCATGGTGCTCAGAGCAATCCATAGGTAGTTACCATTTGCAATGACTTTATAAGAAAAATGCTGAACTCCTAATAAGATCACTTTCTAAAGTAAAATTTCTATTTCTATGCTTTAATAATCAGCTGAGTCCAGCAGAATTTACTCACCTTTAGTATTTTCATGATACATCTCTAATTTCCCAACTCACTAACCACAAAATTAGCCCAAAATATTTTGAACGTTATTAGCATATAGGTATTATTCTGAATGAGTACTCATTTAATTCACAGTGAGTGAATGTTCAGCAAAGTGTAAGGAAGAAAAAGTCTGAAATTTGACTGACCTGAGTCTGAAGAACTGCTGTTTTTATATTAATACTAGGACTGTTGTACACGGACCATTTCTTTTCTGTATTAAGCAGAAACACTATTCTCTAGGTTGGACATTTTCCTCTAGTTAATTTTATGAATAAGGGAAATTAATTTCACTTTGAGGCTTAAGTAATAGACCTCCTTCGTATAGACTAATAGAGACTCCAGACTGAAACTGAACAAAATGACTAGTTTCACCTGCAGGTCTCTGACATATGCCACAGTTGTCACAGCAGATTTTATACACATACATATACACACAATGCTTAGTGGAAAGTAAGGATGGCATAGTCTAAGTGAAGGCAACACAGAAATTTTTCGTGTTCCAACAAGCCACTTGGGATTAGAAAGGCTCTTGATTTAACTAAATACTATACTGCTAGCCTAAGTCAGTCCTCTCTTGCTATAATGCTATTCCTTTCTAAACTATTATTTGTAGTCCAAAACCAATCCAAAACCACAGGAGAAAAACCACAGGAGAAAAAGGTACTTTACTGCCACGGAAAAATCCTATACTTTTTTATTTAAAGATGAAAAGTTTTAAATAGCTTTTTGAAACTCTTTTCTCTTTTCTTCATCCCACATGCTTTACAAAGTCAAAAGAAAGTTCGCATTTTGTTGGAAGCATCAAATAAGATATTGTAGAATATGGCAATAATACTAGAGATAGTTAGATAATAATACTAGATAATAATAATGCTAAGGATAGTTAGATTCAGAAGTTCAAAAAAGCATGCCAATCAGAAAAGTAAAAAAGTCATGGTAGGAACAACAATTACAACCATAATAGGAAGATTTTTTAAGGCCTTTTACAAAGTTAGTTCATCAACTCAGCCTGTTATTACACATTAATACACCAATCACTGAAATAATTATAGGTCTTGTAAGTCCTTTGGCCCTTTTTCAGCTCTCATTCACCATTTTGTTATGATGGAGACAAGTCAGGTACATAGGCTTGTCCTTCTAAGTCATCTATTCACGGACAGCTCAGCTCAGTGTGATGTCTTAAGGAAGCTAATTTAAGATGAGCTGCCTTACATTAACAGGATTCCCAGTACACAGCTATGTAATCCCCAGACAAAAAGGCCTCAGCACAGATGCCCAAAGCATAGTGTCAAACTCACCCTCAGTCTTTAAAAATACAACAGAACCTGTAGATGAGCTATGTGGCAAAATGGTGCTAAACAGTCCAGCATCTTCTGCTCTTAGTCTGACACCAATGCCTATTGCTACAACCAATTTTTTTCTTGACTATCCATGTACATTTTCTGTGAACATAAAATAATCACTGTGTTTTTTCTCTATCAGCTTGCCTTCTCTCCCTGCTTCTGGTAACTCCTCTATAAAAAATATCAGTGAAAATTTTACTGTTGACTTATGTGGGAAGAAATCCTGCACTGGGTCCACCGAGTTACAACTTCCACACAAATAATATTAGAATGCTGTTGCGTTTAGTCAGCACAAGATGCAATTCTTTAAAGGATCATATATAACTAAGGCAACTGAACACAAGTTAGAGTTCAGTGACACTGAACATCAGTTACTAAAGCAGTGACTAATGAATGTCTTCTAGTATTCTAAGAAATGGAACAGTTTCATAAACAATAATGCATTCCTATTCATAAAATGAATGGTTTTTGAACACATACCAAAATTTTTCTTAATATGTTTATGATGATGAAAGATAGCAGATTAAAAAGATCTTCAAAAGGTTTCATTCCAAACACTATTAAAAATCAAATTCCTTTGCCCAACAGGAGTTTCTAAAGTCTTTAACTCAAATTCATTACACACGCAAAAAAACAAAGATCCCTCTTGCATTAAAATGTATTTTGCCTGCTGCTGATGGGATTGCTATAAGCTAAAAGGTTTGTGAAGATATGGATTTGAAAGTATTACAAATGCCTTTTTACTATATTTCAGTGCCATTTTATTGATAATGAGGGATTTGCTGACTATTTACCACTGACATTTTGAGAAGTTGTTCTATAATCCAAAATGATCTCCTAGTGTACAGCATTTATTTTTAAGCTATGATCCAGAGGGGAAAAAAAGTCGTCTTTCAGCACAAAGTGACATTCTGATATATTCCAAAGAGTCATTAAAGGACTTATCATCCAAAGTAGTAGGGTAGATTAAAAAATACATAAGGACATTTTCATTAGAGACTGACTGTTCTCAAGAAGTTCAGAAGTCTATATATATAGAAAACAAGAGTTTCAGACACTCGTCTAAGAATGTTTCAAGGAATTTAGGTCTTCTGGAACCATCAGATTTATTCACAGAAAAAAAAATGTTCTTTTGGGATTTCCCATTATTCATATATCTTCTTGTATCAGGTATTTAACAGGAAAAGTTGAAAAATTAAGATAAAAGCATATTTCCATATATTTACATACATTTTTGGATCGGGCAGACAGTACAAGGGCATTCTTTTAGCACTCTCAGTTTAAAACTAAATGCAAGACAGGAACTTGTGGGAGTCTAAGGAGAGGCTGGAAAGGAAGGTACTGAGCTTTTCTTAAACTTCAAAACAGTCGATTATAATTAAGGATAAAGACAGAAGATTCTTTAAATTCCTTTCCTTTAACTAAATTTTTTACTTGGGAGTTTCTCTTTCCTATTTTTCCACAGTTAGCAATTCTAAACTATTCCATCTCAGTTGCCAAAAAAAAAAAAAAAGGGACTAGAGAATGCTGGCTTTGGACAATCAAATTTTAAAACTATGACTATTTCACTTAGTATCCCCCTCCCCCCCCCAAAAAAA
>JAWLRI010000126.1:1076056-1095071 GCA_034781795.1 Crypturellus tataupa | reverse complement strand
AAAATAAAATTTTAAAACTATGAATATTTAAATTAGTATCCCCCTCCCCCCCCCCCCAAAAAAAAAAAAAAAGAAAATCCATAGCATAACACAATGTTAAACACACTCCTTTAGGAAATAAATAAATAAATAAATAAAACAAGATGATTTCACACTGCCTGAAAGATTCACTACCTGAAATGGTATATCTGCATCAAGGACGTTAGTAACATTGGTCTACTAGCCTTCCTGAGACAAGACAGCACTCAGATGCTAATATTAATTCATTGGGTAGCAGTATGTCTATTGCAATATTTATTTGTTTTCCTGCTGACAATAGTAACAAATTGTTTCCTTCACGTTCTTTGGTTAGAAATGAACTGCATGTTTTTGTTGGTGTTGTGTACTTCGCAGCACTCCATACACAGTTTCCCAGTCATCTGCAGCCATTACAGAAATCATAGCAGTAGGGTTTCTATGAGACATGCAGTCACGGTAAAATACAAACTTAAAGAAAAAAGCCCAGCAATGGATTCATATCCAAGGGGACTTTGTAGGCTAACAGGAAACAGCCAACAAATCCCCAGATATCCCACTAAACAGTTCAAAAGAAAGACTCTATTGCTTTAATACATACATAGTAACAACTTCAATACTGCTAAAAAGAAACATGAACAAGATTCTCCAATTGGCTTCCAGAAACAGTGCTTTTGTACCCCTTTCAGTTGAACATTTCCCTGTATTCACACATTGCAGGTTCCAGCATCTCTATGCATAGGAGATACTACAATCTAGGTTTAATCTAGCCTCAGAAACAATAACATGCAATAAATTTGCAACACAATATGGACTAATATAGACAGATCAGCTAGTTAGACATCAAGTATGGTTTCACCTTACCACAAACTAGATGGAGAGGTGAAAAGGCAGGAAAAAGCAAAGGATGCTTGAAAGATTAAAAATAAAAACAGAAACAGGACAATCTTCACACATGCCACAGGAAAGACTTTCAAAAATATTGGTAAAAACATGACCTCCAGAGACTCCCTACAACCAAATAATTCCATTAGTCCAGTCTCTCCTGAACTAAAATGACTTCCTTTATTTTAAGATATAAAGCAATTTTTTTAACCTGTACTGCAGTGCAATACCAAAAGCCCCTTTGTGGGTCAGCTTAGAGCAAAAACAAGGAATAGCAGAGCATTCTCCATCTTTTAGCTACTCTTCCTAATCACCCAGAATTGCTGTATCACATCACTACATTTTCTCTTTTGGAATCTTTCATTCATTGAAAACTAAGTTACTATTAAAAAAAAAAAAAAAAATCAAAAACCAGACACATCATTTGAACTGTTCTAGAAAATATTAATTTGACTTAAATACGTTATCTATTCGTTTTGTTCATCTGTTGTGAAAGGATGTGTTTTACCAAAACAAACAAAAACATTCCTTACAAAATTCTTTGCCATGCAATTTCTATTCCATTACACATTTAACATTACTTCAGTATGAATTAAATAGTCAGAATTTTCTAAATTGTTTCACTGTGCATCACATAAAATCAGCCAGAACAGAGTCAACAGTTTGCCCACTTTCTACACTATTTTTGACATTTTTAGGATTTCAGTTTTCCCTCTCATGTATCTAAAACTGCGTGTTTAGTGTTACATGGAAAAAGGTGCTGGTAACAACACTTATATTTACAATTTCAGAGGCTCAGCACCTTTCATAGAAGGCCCAATAACCTTTTTAAAAATATATTTTTAATAATTATATTTTTTTAAATTTAAATTTAATTTATATTTTTTATTTTTAATAGTTTGGACTTTCCCATCCTAAACACTGGTCAGTATGTTATGTTGCCAAGCTTAGGCAGCTAAGCCAAATACCAACAACAAAAAACAGTCCTTACCTAGCACTCTTCACTACGCCACTCCTACTGAAGGAGAGCAGCCCGCTCAGCTGTTGGGCGTGGAGGCGGGGGCAACATAGCAGCTTTCTTGTAGCCCTTTGCACTTCTACTGCCCCGCCAAAAGGGGCAGAGTGGAGTTAGCCCTCTTCAGCAAACGAAGAATCCTTAGAGCGCAGTAGCGAAATCGCCACAAATTCCCTACTGCCACTTGAATTCGACGAAACGCTAAGTTATGTGGGACCTTCAGCATGAGGAATTGGCAGCAGATAAATCATGAAGAAGTTTCATTAACCCTGCACTTGAGCCCAGGTTCAGATACAGCCAGTAAACGGGCCCTCCTGGAGATGACAAAGGCTACCGGGGCTTCCTCCAGCAAAGCTACACGGCTGGGAAGGGCCACGAGCCCCTTCCCTGGCGCTCCTCCCTGCACGTTTGTGCAAACCGGCCAAAGAACGTGCCCGGTAGGAAGCGCCAGCTCCGGCACTCCCGCGTGACCCATACCGAAAGGCAGCAGCACTTTCTAAGGCCTCCTGCGCTCGCTGCTGCGAGCTGCGTTCGCAGCGCCGCGAACGAACGTCGAGGGGACCGTTAGAATGACCGTTAGGAGGGGCGCGCGGCGCAGCTGTGCCGAGCGACCGTTAGGAGGGGCGTGGCCGCCCGAGGCTGCCGTTTGAAGAGGCACGCGGGGCGCCAAGGCGCGGCCGGGAGGGGAGCCTCGAGAGCGCCCGTCTGGTCGGAGATGTCTCAAGCAAATGGTTGGACTAGAAACGGCCTCTGGAGACGGAGCTGTCCTCCCCGCCCCTAAGCACGGCGCTGTGATTCTGCCCCTTGTGCAGATCGTTTTGACCTCCCCAAAACGCCGCTTTCAACTTCACCAGTTGCCAAGAAAAACAAACTCACGAAATAAACAAGGAAATAAACAATGCAGGGATAAATCATTTCTTATCAAGTCCCATATGGCTTATGAATAATTTTAATTAAAGGTTTTATATTTTCCCATTCACTTTAGAACTTGAATGCGATCATAATAAAACAGTATATTTATTGCTTTGCTATAATAGAAAGATCACCAGGACTTTGTTAAATGAGTTTTGTCATCTCCAAGAGCCTATTAGCTCCAGGAATGTCACCAATAAATTTAAACCTTCGTTCACAAAATGATTGTGGAAAAAAAAAAAAAAAAAGGAGGGGGGGAGAAGATTGAAGTAGTTTGAAAAAGTTTGAGGCAAGAGTCATTCTGGCTCCTGCAGAAAATACAGAGAAGGGGCCTAAATCTGTGGGTTTGGACACTGGATTTCTAATGTGAATTTCTTGGGCTGAAGAATGTCTACTAAATTCTAGCATATCTGGTACATTTCACTGTTTTATCCAAAGGTAATCGCAAAATAACACAGAAATTTGGAATTCTTGATTTCATGAATAACTTAGAGAAGAAGGAAGATTGAAACAGGGAGAAAAGAAGGTGATTTTGATAATTATAAGTAGCTGATAAGTCCTTCCAAAATCAGAAACTACGTGGAGGCTGATCGATTTTGCTGTCACCGACAGCTTGCTGACACAAGTGTTGTACAATAACAGCAGGAGAACACAGATCACAATGTTCGTTTGGGGCTGATCGTAACAGAGCTAAGGAGTTGTGCTAGACACAAAGCAGGTGTCCGAGGCGGCGCGATCAAAACTTCATTTGCAGGTTTTCAGAGCTGAAGACAGGCAGCCTTTGATCAACACCGAGCTTCAGACAAACAGGGAAGGTTAATTTCGCTGACAGTAGGTGAGAAGGAAATAGAGAACCCAAGACTACATAAGCAAAATTTACAGCACAAAAATATAGCAGAGTGCAACCAGATGGATGTAGAGAGATGTAGATCAGATAGAATGTATCTTGATTATAGACTTTTTTTTTCCCCTTAGAAAGTTAAAAACTTAAGCAGTGTCTCCGATAAGGGGCTTTTAAGATTCCCCTCTTCAAACACCTCTGTGTTAATAAGAATTCCCTGGTAACTAGCATGTATGCACAGGTTTGATTTTTCATCTCACACTTTACACGTACACGGCGTTTTCGCAGGCTGTGTCTGATGTTGTGACTCACTGTCGTCTTGTCAGCAGGAACAGCTGGTTCCCCCGCGCGCACCTCATAAAAAAACACACAAACAGCCTCAGCTCCAGCATGCATGAGAGAGCTACTCGAAACACAAGCCTTGAGCAAAATTGTCAGAAGGCCTCTATTTCTTCCTCGTCTATTTAAGTTAGTGCAGAAACAAATCTCTTTTGCCCTATGATATTTAGCCACTTATAGTAGTGAAAAATAACATGAAATGCTGCTGAAATTAGTCCATATGACTTACAAGACAATGGAGAAATCCTTTCTCTGAGGGAGTAAAATAGTTTTATTATTCTGCTGAACAGCTGACTTCAAGACAACGTGAAAGGTTGTTGGACGCTGGATCCTTCAGCTCATCTTGTGTTGAGCAGAGAGAAGGGCAGGGTTTATGCACCGAGAACGCCAGGGCTCTCTCTGAGCTGCGTTCACAGCAGGGGTCAATATTCCACAGGCCTTTATGGTTTGGATGCTCTGGTTGATACTATAGCTGCAGTGCCGTGGGATTATGCTGATTGCACTGCAGGTTCCTGCTGGAGCTTTAAGGAGCTCATGACCTTGTGGTGCTTCCTGTGCATACATAATTATTGCCCTGCTCTGGAGATTTTTAAACCAATTAAGACTTTCTCCTTACCCGGCTCCCCATCTAGTATCCTAGACGCACAGTTAATGTGTTCTTTGTAACGTCTCTATGACATTTACATTCTGCTTGATCATGGATCCAGCTGTGGGCTCCAAACTATGCTTTCTTTCCAAACTAAGTTTATTAATGCACTTAATTTTTATTACAGCTTATCACAAGGATGCCACCATCGTGCAGAAACAAAGCTATCAAAGGAATAATCGGAAGACCCATTACCCTTCCAGACTTTGAAAACTTTACTTGTTATGGAAACAGGTAAAGCAACGTTAATTCAGTCTGAAGTAGATCACTCTGTTCCATTAAAATTTCATTGATTTGCTGCAGATATAAAATGAACCACAAAAGACATTGATAAAAAAGCTTTATAAAAGGATATAGCAAGTGATCATCAATTACTAAAGTGTAGTCTGAATTGAATTTTAGCACCATGGGCAGGTGCAGACACAGTATTATAAACATAATATTAGCTGGCAGGCAGGTTTTTCCTTGATTGTTATGAATTTGGTACATAATTAATAGGTCTGGGAGAGGAGGAGGATGGGGACAGAAAAGCCCTGATACCTCTTAATTTATCTGCAGACTGTGGCCCAAAGTAAAAGCCTCCAAGCCTTTTAAAATCACCTTGACTGTCTCCTTGGTAGACAGAATATTTTTAGTCCATTGGATTGTGAACAACTTTCGAGAACAGATGGATTAGCCCTTCAAGAGTGTATGTGTGGTGCTGCAGAAAAGAATTAAAAAAATAAATAAAGAAAAACAGCTGTGACATTCTTGATCCCAATTTACTTCCTGTTGACTTCAACAAACTCTGCAAATACCTGCTTACCAATGGGAAAAAGATGACTGCAACAGTTTCATATGTCCTTCTTTATTTTTCCTCTGCAAGCTGACTCTCATTTAGCCAGGCATGAGGGTTTTTTTTTTTTTATCATGGAAGTATTTTAATAATTCAAAAGTTTTCACACTCTCCCCTGACATGACATCTCCTCAAAGAATCAGTGATCTTTGACAGAGTAGATACTCTTGGTACATTTTCCTGGAACTGCGGATGAAGTCAAACTTCAAATTTGACTTTTGGTGAAAAATTGGAGGCCAAGCTATTCATTTGTTTTTATATACCAATGGCTATACCATGGATTGTATATCTATATACATGTATGTATGTATACATATATATACACATACACAACACATATAAAAAAAATGCTTTTGGTTTGTTTTTAATATTTCATTTGCATGTAGTTAGTTCATTACAAATGTTTCAATTTAGTATTTGAGCATTTAGTCAGACCTCTGCTTTTCTTGTGATCCTCATTCAGGAGGAGAGTTTTGTTGTGATTAGTCACAATGAAAACTTTGAAAATTAGACTTCAACTTTGAAAATTAGGCCTGAAAAGTTAATGAACTAGCTTAGCCTTCTACATCAGCATAGCGCAGTTAGAAATAAAGCACCCTTTTCAGATTAATTGAAATAGCAAACTTTATTTTAAATATATATTTTTATTATTCTCCTTAATTTTAAGCTCTCAAACTTTTTTTGTAGCATATACATGGAAATCTAACTGAGAAGATGCAAATGTGCACCATAAATCCATACTCAAAATCATGATCGATATTAATCGGTTCTTTTTCTCTGAACCACCTTGCTACCTTGATTTTTTGTTTGTTTACTTCCTCCAGAGAAAACATTATCTGGAGTTGTATTTAAACTTTCATAAATTTATTTAAGCTTGACACTTTGAATAATTATTCTTGGGAATTTACATTCCTCCTTAAACAGCAAGTAGCATTAATGGAGAGAATAAATACCTAATGAAACATCAGAAGCACACAAAAGCTTTTAAGGCTGACTTAAAAGTGGTAATTTTGTGATAAATTCTTGTGTATTTTTCTTTTTTTTTCTGCCTTTGATACTTTAGATTTAAAGATACTAATTTAGTTGTAAAAATTGAAACTTTTTAAAGGAATCTTGTATTTTGAAAACAGGACATTTCTTCCACTAAAAAAAAAATGGAAGATTTTTAAGAACAGCTCAATTCCCTTTCGATAGATGGGAAAAGTGATTTCAAATGACAGTGCTTATAAATAATTCTTACAATTATCAACCATGGACTAGTTTTCAGTGACATATAAACTTCAGTCAATGTTGTGGGGCCTAAGCATGAGAATTGGGTACACATTTCAAACCACAGAACAGCCCATTCACAGATTTTCATTACTGTGCTGTTTAAAAACAGAGGTATTTTCCGGCATATAGTACACTGAAATTTAAAAATTAAAAAATTAAAAAGGATGCACCAGTTAATACAGCCCCAAAGAGACAACAAAATATTACCTAGCAGTCAGACCAGGACTAAGTCTAGTCATTGTTATTCCTATTTTTTTCCTTTTTTTTCCCTGGGATTCTCTGAAAGAAACACTTATTCACTTCGAGGGTGGTAAAGAATAGGTTGACCAGAGAGACTGGAAAGTCTCCATCCTTGAGGGGATTCAAAACCTGATGGGACTTGGTCCTCAGCAGTCTGCTCCAGGTGATCCTGCTTGTGCAGAGCACTTGGACTAGGTATCTTCAGAGGTCCCTTCCAAACTCTGTGATTCTGTGAGAGCATTCATGGCAAAAAATCACAACTATTCTTATACACATTATTAACTCTTCCATAAAGTACAAGCTGAATTATTGTTTTTACTGAAAGCATACTTAGTAGTGCCAGGCTATCACAAGCAACAGCAATTTGAGAGCAAGAAGAAACATGAGGGTACGAGGTTATCTTACTAAATGGAATGCACAGACTGCTCTGAAATGATTTTCTATAATTAAGTCCATTATTAAGTTTCAACTTCTAGATGGGGAGACGTTTTCTTGCTTATATTATTGACAACATTTCCTACAAGAGGATGAACTCTGCTTTCCACATAAAGCATGGTTAACTTTGCAACACAATTTTTATAGCGCATAAGAATCAGCAAACAATAGACCTACCCAGTTATGTTGAAAAGTTAATTATGTTTTATGTGGCAAGCAGTGTTCATTCTCTACCTTCTTCAAATCACAACAGCAATGTATAATGCATTCAAAAAATCTTTTATTCCACATATCCTGCAAGAATGCATAATAACTTGTCCAAAACTAGTATTTCTGTTTTTCTTTTCAGGAGATTCAGGTTCATTCAGGTTCACAGGAGAGGAACTGATGCTGAGTCTTCTTTTTCTCTTCTCTTTTTCTAACAAGTCAATATTCCAACTGATTTCTACCAATAAGAATTTGCAGACACTTGTAATTTTACATACCTACAATATACAATATGTCTTCACCATATTCTGTATCAAATCATTTCTGCTAGCATGCAAACTATGCAAACTTCCCTTTTTTTTTTTTTTTTTTTTTTACCTATGTGCTACTTCTATACTTCTATACTGTTCTGTTCCTGGGGCACTGTAATGTTAATGACTCAACTCCATTTGGGACATCTTCACACACAGTATGAATATTTTCTTACCTTTTGCTGTTGTGGTAAGGGAAAAATAATCGTAGTCTCAGCCTAGACTGCCTGAATGTTAAGCAGAAGCAATGTCTCAGAAAATAATTAATTCAACTTTTGTCAGTTGTTACATGTAAAATTCCACAAAGACACTTCTCCCTTTTCTCTTCATTGCTTGTGAGTGCATGACCTTCTCATTAAAACTGAGAAACAGGGGAGAAATAGCAGCTAAACTTTAAAAGCAAAATTAACATGCTAAGCTCAGTGTTTTCTTTGCACACAGATCAAAGTGACAATGGAGCTATATTTTTCTCTTCAAAAAAATCACATATGAATGCTTAATAAACATACCATAAAGTGACAGAACTTTAATTTAAAACTACCAGAAGGGAATCCAATAAAGAAACCAAACTGACCAAAGGCTCCAGCCTAGTAGAAAATATGCATTAGCTATGGGCCATAATGTAAATATACAAGCTACAGGACTAATCACTACCAGTAAACAAATATTTGAAGAGAATGTTTCACACAGCACTTGCATGGCAAGAAATTAGCTATAAAAATCAATTATGCATCATTATCATCAGACAGTATGTATCCAGAAAATTCACCTCAGGAAACACAAATCAAACCTCTGTTCAAGTGCAGACACCTCATTCAGCAACTGAAAGCCTGGCCAGAGACATTGTTACTTCAGAGGGACTACTAACCCCATCCTGCTGGGGAGGAAAAAAGGAATCTTAAAGCAAAAACAAGAGAAAATCAGTCCTTGGCAACCTGAAAATCAGAATCCAGAGTGTAAGTGATGCAAATATACATATTCTTACAGAGAAACAGAAGTATATACTCCATAGTGAATACCTACATTTCACCCTGGAAGCAAGTTCTGCTATGGTATTAATTATGTAAAGAGAATAATTTAAACTTCAGTGAAATGTAGTGCAGCACAGCTCTATGTGCTATACACAGGTTTGTGGGGAAGAAAGAGGGGAGTGTCAGATCCTTAATTCCTAAAACGTAGTAGTTTTAGCATAGTCGATGTGTATATAAACTCTGATTTACTCTGGCAGAGAGGCAGGTTTTACGAACTTGATTCAAAGTCATTGGAAATTAGTGGAAATTCTTACTCTGAGTTTAAGGTCTTTGGAAGCAATTACTACACAGGAAGTCTGAAAACTGTAATCTTTACTGTAATTAACATTTTTAAGTAGACATCTCTTTCTTGAGGCAGAAACTATGTAGTGTTCAACACAATAGAGATTCAGTACTTAATAGTTGACTTAGATTATGCCTTTATATGTCTAATAATATGCAAATATTCCCACAACATAATTATTTAATTGCAGTAATTAGATGATAAACTGGCATCTATATGCTTTCAACAAGCTTGAAAATTTATCCATTATTGGATAATGGATGTCACTTTTTTGTTTGTTTTTTTTTGCTGAAAAGACAGCACTATTAAATTGGAGAGCTATGTATATGTACATATAATAGATTAAAACAAAATCAGAAGAGAAACATCTATAGATCCAAGCAGCAGCAAGAATAAATCCACAAGAGCTGCTTTTGCAAAGATGCATACAAACTTAGAAACTTGTATACCATATTTTATTACTCTGAAACAGATGTAAAGAAAGGTTCAATTCAGTTAAGAATTTTAAAGTTCCTGTTGCTGTAACTTGTTTCCCTATGAAATGGAATTACCATAATAGGTCTCACTCTATTCACGGTGGTCTTATTGACACAAAATATTCTCAGGAAATCTTATAATGAAAATGTATAATCTGCACCTCTTCTGACTCAACAAGAGCTAGTACTAGAAAAATAGATCAGGAAGCAAGATTTGAAGGTCACTGTATAATAGAGGAATAAAAAAGCTGGCCATTACAAACAATGGAACAGCAGCATCAGAAAGAATATATAGATAACAGCTTCAGACAGCACTAAACATTAAAGGCAGACAGGTTTGGAACAGACCCAGCATTCAGGGCTGAAATATGGACCAGCTCAACTGTTGTGTGTGTGAAATCTAATGCCAAGCAAGAAAGCTCAAGCACATTTTACAGCTGAAATTTCCAAGCAGTGTCAAGTCTCCCTCCCAGGGCAGCAAAAGTCAAGCAAAATGCTTTTTAAAATGATGGAATAAGCACATTTTCCCTTTTTCATTTTCTCCATTTTCCATGTTTACTCCCTCTCCCCTTTCCTTTTCTTCCTCTTAGTAAATGGTTATCTTTTCATAGTCCATTTATTTTCTGGAAGGAAACAAGAAGTATTTGTTCACTTAGAAGATATTGCCTCCACGCTTGTACTTTCTCCACTGCCCTCCAGTGTATTGGCAGCAGCTGCACATCTTTACCAAGGAAAGCTTCTGTTCTTCTTAATTTCTGCTTGCTATGATCTCCTTTTGTTTCTCTTGAAATTTATCTTCAGTTAAGTTGCACTGGTTTTTTATTGCCACTGCTTCTGGTTATATATTGTTGAGTTTTTCTTTGCTGGTACTCTATGAATTGGCTGGCTGTTTTTCATTATTTCTCTATGAAAAAAAAAAAAAAAGCTATTCTTTTATTTGAGAATCCTGACATTTATTAGCATAATAAAACTCTCAAGATAAAATTGCGGTTTTCCAGACAGTAATTTCATTTGCAAGGGAACTTACAAGGAATTTATTCTAAAGTCAGGTAAAACCTAATATGAGAAAGGAATGGAATACCAACAGAAAAAAAATTAGAAAATTAAGAGAACTGTATTTTTAAGAAAAGAAAATGATGCTGCTGCTTTATGCATGTTAATTAAATAGAAGCAGGACACACTAGCTGAAGAGCTGGCTTTCCAAGGCTCCTTATCCATGAAACAAAATGTAGACAGTTGCTGAGATTATATCACTAGATATAAAAAGCTGGACTATTATCACTGTCTATAAATGTGAATTCCTTATAGAAAAACGTTCTTCTATATTCTGTCTAAAAACATTCCCAAAATTGTGTACAGTAGCTTAAGTAATATGCCAAAGAGGGGAAGGTGCTTTGCCTTTTTTAGACTTCATAAATGCAAAATACTAGTCTGCAAAGATGTCCAGGTGTGTAAATACCACCTTATGTACCCAGAAGTCTTTAGACTCTGAGTCCTCATTCACCTCATTCACGGGCTCAGTTGCTGCTGTCTAGCCCCAGAAATCTATGGATACTTAAACATTTTTTAAGGTTAAGTGAAGTATTTAAAGTAGTTAAAGGTCCATTTCTTCTGTGACGAAACAGATGCAGCTGTGAATACCAGTAAGAGGATGAGCTGGATCTTAGATTCCTGTGGAGCAGGAGCAAGCGCAGAGCTATCTTTTTGGAGGAAGACATTGGGGCTCCCTGGAGGGAGGCAACTAGCACTTAGCAAATCTTCTACTAGAAAAAGCAACTTTCTCATTCACTGTGATGGATTTTTCAGTTTCCAAGTCTGAAAAGCAAAGTGAGTGGTTGCTCTGCACCATTCTGGTAGCTGGATTCAAGTGTCTGTGTACACCTATACTAGGTATACTGCAATACCTGGTCAGACCTATCTCTTTAGGTTTCTCTTCAGGAAGGAGTCTTTGTGTCTAACAGAGGCTATAGATATTACTAGAGACCTAAATATGTGTTACTATGTTCAGAATTACAGAGCTGTATTTCCTTTTAAAGATCCAGCCCCAGGTAATCTCCAGAAAACCAGTTTAACAAAATTCCAAGGCAACTCTGATATCTACATCCAGATGGGTCTGGGCCCAGCTGCAGGATCACTTTGCTTCTCAAGCTATCAGACATAGCTGAAAAATGTCCTAATTCTGTAAATAAATCTAATCAGCATGAAAAGATCAGTTGTATTCATCTCTGAGCATTACACACTAGGAACCTCATCTAATAAACATTGCTAATTTGCTGTGTCCTGACTTCCTTTGTTATGAGCTGTTACCATTTAAAAATCTTGAACCAGTCCTGTAAAAGATTCAGAAAATGTCCATCTGAAAATAGTACCAAGAAAGTGCCTACCAGAGGCATGACTATGAGCCTAGCCAGTGGGCACACAGCTATTTCCCTCGTGTCACACTGCACTCTTGAAACAAATCGGTTACATACAAAACTGTCACAACATAGTTTTTTGAAAAACTGCTCTGCACATTAAATGTTTGGAGCTGAAATGTTTGGAGCATTTCTATGTGGGCATTCATTGGAAGAGAGCAAGATGCAGAGAAAGGCAGTAGTATCTGTTGTGCAACTATTTCACTATTTATATTTTATAAATTGGCTATCTCAGTAGCATCCAGCTGACCAAGGAAACAATGCAGGATTACACTTATACAACTCACTGATCTCTGGGCTGCCAGGTCACACACTTCAGGAGGCCAAATTAACTGTTGTGATTAGTTTGCTTATAGTCCAAACACTGAGCAACTACTTTATATACATCTACAGCCTTCAGATCTAGTCTCACGTTTTTCAGTTTGTAGAGGTATTGCAAATGCATCAAGAATGCATTATGCTTATGAAAGGATAAAATTGCATGAAAGTGATGTTATTACTTGTACCTTTTCTAGGGATGTACATCCCACCCCGTCCTTTACTGGTAGCTCATCTACAAAAATTATTTGGAACTATGGCCAAGGAAAACCAGGGCTCTTGAGCATGCATCTGGCAAGGCAGAAATCTCAGAACAAAACAAGGTCAGTGTGAATTGTGATGACTGGTACAAATCAAACCAGAATGAACTGCACATCTTAATGCACTGCTTTAAACTTCAAATCTACTCCCATTCAGGAAAACTTTATTTCCACCACTGAGTGATTTGTAAACTTTTTGTTCTTCTTAGTAACTGCTTCTGTTAGGCTAACTACTTCAGAGTAAACTAACTAAAATTATTCCAAGACAGCTGGGCTGCATAAGACCTTAAACAAACCTTATTCTGACTAGTGTGCTACAGCAAACTTGTAGACCTCAGTTCAAAAGCAGAATAACAAGTTTCTAGCTATACCTAATCATTTTAAAGCAATCATAAATTACCAAGTGACGTTTTATGAGTGTTCTTTGTTACCATAGGTGTATCACTGTGATGAGGCTGTCATTGGAAATGAAGAAACCTTGCATTGAGAAAATATACTGTTCAATGATATTGATACTTCATACAATACTCTATGAATATTTCCCATAGTTCTTGCTGTTAGAAGTATGTAACTTTTCATTTTAAATATTAGACATTAGGTGAAAATTAAGATAGTACCTTTGCTTTCAATGCAACTGTCCACAAACCCTGAAAAAAATTCTGGGAATACTTCCCATTTGTTGTAGTCTGGCAGCAATTTATCACTTTCTTTCAGATATGAAATAGAAATATCTTCAATGTTCTAATGAGGATAGTTTTGGCCACAAAACAAGTGGCTTTGAAAGTTCATTTCCTTTTGTAATTTGCATTTATTTTTGTACCTATGCATTATTGTAGCTATCCAAAATTTATTCCTATTAGTCCTAGATCAGTTATTCAAATAAAGGGCTGTAGTCTGGTGGGCTCTTCTGCTGCCCACATGGCTCCAACAGTAACTCCCCACCTGAAGATGTGATGATTTCCTCCTAGAAAGACAAAAACAATTAAAGTAAGATTCACAGATGTCTACATATGTGCTTGTCTTCTAAAAAAAGTAACCGATAAAAATAAAAACCATAATTCAACTGTAACAGATAATCAAATGCTTGATAAAATGTACAGAGCAGTAAGAGAATCCTATCGACTATACATTTTCTTCTTGATTTATTTTGTATTTGTGCCATTGAAAATTTTTGCTAATATTAATTACTGGATTCAAATACATTAATACATTAATGTGCCAAAAATACTGTGATTTGAACTACCTGTAGGTTGCTATGCAAAGAGAAAGAAAATTTTTATAGGTGACTAAAAGAGAAAAGCAGTATCAAAATATGAAAAAGATGGAGAAGGACATATAAGAACATAAAACAACACAGTATTAGAGAGTGCTGCCTTTTAGTCAGAGTTGGGCAAATAGGAAATATGAGTCAGAGGCAAGTAATTCAGACCCATCTAAAGTCACTGAAAAATCATAGCAAATGATTCCCTTACGACAGCTGTAAATAATAAGGAATGACTCTTTGCACATCTTTTAAAAAGAACCCTTTGATATTCTCTTTTTTACTATTGTGCCCCATTCCTATGCTTTTGCATGTTATGGCCCTCACATCAAAGGCTGAAACATGCTGAAATATCATTAAAAGTTCTTTCTTATGGTATTTCCAGTCCTATTTTGCAGAGAGAAGAGGCTCAAAAAGTTTTAGCTCTGTCAGCTCTTAGGCCATTTTTAAAGCAGGCATCGAGCGTAAGGATGTGGCACAAAGGTCACACAAATACATGCTCAAAGCCTGAAAGAATGCGAGAAACTTCTTGCTTCACTGCAAAAAATAAAATTAAAAAAAGCTCTAAATGTTTCACCTAGGCCTATTGTAGAAAACATATTTATGTATCTAAACAGACACACACATTTTCTCCCCACTATGCTTACTTCTGCTTTCCAGCTTGGTTTCCAATTACATGGTTCCTGTTTAAATTATTAATTCACTCCAGTCATCTATTGATCTCTGCCAGCAAGCATTACCTTGTGAAAATCAATAAGATCTGTGAGGGTTGCGTGTCGGTTTGGATCTACCCCTAAGAAGCTGTAGAAATCCCCCGAAGCGTCGACCAGAAAGTGTTTGAACCCACTTTGTTGGCGGTAAGACAACGCGTAGCCCCAGATCTTCTCACTGACTCGCACCAGAAAGGATCCTTCTGACTTATTCATTAACAGCTCTTCTGCCTCCTGGCGGCTGATAATACCTGCAAGAAAAACAACCCTGCAGTTCCGTGGATGACAGCTCTGGCAGAGCTTAGCAACAAATGAAGTAACGCAGAGCAGTGGCAAACTAAAATTGCATTAGCTTCTCAAATGTGCCGGTTTATACGAGGGGTTACAGCTACAGAGATCACTGTATTTTACTATATTTTAATTATTACCCAGTTTTTGGGAAAAAAAAAAAGAACCTTTAAGAGTTTTAATGAAGAGCTGATGAGGAAAAAAAATCACTTTTTAGAAGAGTGTCAAACACAATTAAGCCACCAAACAAGGGACTTCTGTACAAGAGATCGTTTAGCTGTACTAACATGGTTTGGTGTTACAATTTCAATTTGCAATACCTGGCTGATAATTGTAATTACATTGCAGTACTTCTGACCGAGTTCTTAGTGTTGTTTTACAGCTTTTTTAAGAAAAGAATATAAAGTGCCAGGCATTTGTCTGTTTTGTACATACATACATCCACACACACACAGAAACAGATGCATGTAGATACGTTGAAGCACAAAAATCAAATCTTGTAACTAATAGAGCTTCTAATAGAAATGAAATATGGTAGATTATCTGCTCAATTGCTTACATTTATAGGGAACATTGTTACAGAGTAAAACAAGAAACAAGATCACAGTCCTTTTCTTTTGGGATCTTTTAGATTGAATCTCAGAGTAATAGCCTCCTGTAGTTAAAATCTGTGTAGCTTTGGACTAACAAAGTACTAACAAAAAGAAAAAAGGATTGGATATTGTATTTGCTGAAGCGAGCTCATCTTTACAGTTCATGATGAGTTACGCACTTTGCTCCAGGACAAGAGAAGCCAAGAGTCCCTTGGGGCTTCTTGTATATAGCTGTTATGCTGTGACCCGATGATATCCTACGAGCCGGCCTCTCTGAACAATAGATCAGGGAACAAACTCCTTCCCCATGCCCTAATCGTTGAGTGGGTGTTTGATAGATGAATTCATTTCTTTGCTGTATGGCAAATACATTTCCCAGGTCAAAAGAAATATCACAAATTCAGATGTGCAGAGCAAACAAGGGATGAAGTTTAACAGAAACGGAGCTTTCAGATTTCCCAGTTTAGTTGTCTCTGTTGGAAAGATCATCTCTGTTTTTTTTTTTCCTGCTTTCCTTTCTGATTCTAGGGCACAATACTGGACCTGCCATAAGGACTTCTGCTTGCAAGCAGCATACAGTATAAATCCTGAAGTACCACGGAAAAGGTGTAATAGAATTGCACTCAGCACTGAGCTATGTTTTGCCATCCACGTAGAGTGCTTGGTTCCAATTTGTCTGGTAGGGGTAGAGGACAACCTTATGCCTCATAATTGCCTGTAAAATACCAGATGCTCACTTTAATCAGGAACAGATGTTGAATTAGGCCATTCTGCATGTGTATGTGGAACATGTGTCAATAAATAATATATGTACATGTACCAAAGTTCCTCCCTGTGAAGCTAAACTTTCTCAAAACAACCCATGTAATATTTAATGGAACTGTTTGTTATTGAAGAATCTACATGCATCCTAACAAACATTCCATGGAGTTCAAGTCCTGAAAGCCACGCGGGTTTTAGTTTAATGATAACCATATCCCAGGGATTACCGAATAGTACAAAGAAAGGTCTACCTAAAAGATCAAATTGTGGGATGCTAAGTTGGCATGGAAAATTGTGCATCTAGGAGACATTCTAAGCGACTAAGGAATCCAGATCCTAAAAGCAGGCACTGTGTCATGTGAGAAAAGCACAGTACTATTTTCTGGAGGGTATTGTATCATTTCTGCACCAGACATGCAAAACAGGTAGCACAGACATACGCATATGCAAAGATGCATATGTTCAGAAACAGCATGTAGTTATCAGATGACAATGTCAGCTACTGCAGCTTGCAAACTATAAACAAATTTACTGAAGGAATTCCGAGATAAATTGTTGAAAATAAATCTTGTTCAAATGAAAGACCATACTACTATGATAGAAGTGAGGAGGATGGGGCTGGCCTCTTTTCAGTGGTGGCTACTGACAGAACTAGAAGAAATGGCCACAAACTGAACAGACTTCCACAGGAACTTACGGAAAAAATTCTTGACAGTGAGGGTGCCAGAGCACTGGAACAGGCTGCCCAGAGAGGTTGTGGAGTCTCCTTCTTGAGAGATCTTCAAGACCCGCTTGGATACAGTCCTGTACCATGAGCTCTAGGTGGCCCTGCGTGTGCAGGGGGGTTGGACTAGATGACCTCGAGCCAACCTTAGGCATTCTGTGATTCTATGATTATGTGAAGTAGCATCATTAAATGTCAAAATCAGGTGCCATGTGCCCAAAACAACTAAAAACTGTTTCTGAAATCAAATCCAGTCTTCTCATTTGAATAAACAACAAGAGGGCTGAGCAGTGGTGTGATGCCTGCTTGCTACAAATCTCTGCTAGAAATAAACTTAGATGAGGTAGTTGCAACCAGCTCATGGCAAACATCAATCTGAGAAAGGATAAATTTTTAGTTCCAGCATCAGCAAAAACTGCATTAATTTCAATCATGAGTATTTATACTGTAGCTGTAGATTAAAAAATTACAATAATTTTGGGGAAAACAGCTGGGTGATGTTCCAGGTACCTATTCTCTGAGTGAGATGATAAGTGCTCTGCAATCCTAGGGAACCAAGTGGCCTAGACAATTCAACAACTGTCAAAACAGGGTTTGTAAGAAAACAGAGTTTATATTATATGGTGAACGTTATGCTTAGGATTTTTCCGGGATTTGAAAGACCATCACTATCAGAAATAAAATACCAAATAGATTTAGCATCAATTAGTTTAATGCAAAACAATCTGTTCACCTGCTCTCAACTCCTGCCAGTGGAGCTAAAACACTGCAGACTTCCAAATGAGGTTTTTTTCTTTGCCAGAGCTTATTTTTGTTCCTAGGCACTTTATATCATTGAGTAGGTGAGAGCTGCTACATTGCTCATAGCCAAGTTCTTTTTGTTTTAATTTTCTTTCCTCCTAAGGATGGTGTAATATATTTTCAGCCAGCTGCTTTTTTCCCTTTTTCTCTCTTGATACTGTTAACAGTTCACGAGAATCATCTCCTTTTCCCCCTCCTCTTGCCTCACTCCCTCTACCACCCAGTTTTATTTTATTTTTCTCTGGTTCAGTTCTTTAGCTGGTAGAGATTGCTGTAACAAAAGTGTCCCCTCATCCTTTCAAAACATGGTACTATTCTCAAGGCAACTAGAAAAAGAGTGGCACTGCTCACTCCCAAGACAGCTGTGGAGAAATAAACAACATCTGTGAAACTCCTACATGAACATTTTAAATTGTTTGAATTGAAGTCAAGAAACTTTGGTCTCCCCCAAGGCTGTCGCATAAGAGATTTAGAATCACCGATTGTCTTATTTGTGTTAGTTAGGATATTAATTAGAAATATTATCTGGGAAAGAAACCTCTGATGCTTTGAAAGTAATTTTTCCTCTCTTACTCTTATTAATCTCTTAAAACAAACAAACAAACAAACAAAACACAAACAAAATATCATCAGTTGCTGCAAATCTGTCCTGCACGACTGACTTCAGGTTATTGCACATTTCTTTATGCCAGCTCAGGGTCCACCCAGAGAATCAAAAGCAGCAGCTAACTCAGGTAAGAGGAACTTTAAAAAAAATCAGGTAAATACATACTTTGTTATTCAATCTATCAATATAATCATTTGAGCTCCTTACATGACCAAGTGCATAACAGTGGGAGAGCGGTGGATGTCATCTACCTTGACTTCACCAAGGCTTTTGACACCGTCCCTCACAACATCCACCTGGACAAGCTCTGGAGGTGTGGGATGGATGAGTGGACAGTAAGGTAGATTGGCAACTGGCTGCACGGCAGAGCTCAGAGGGTGATAATCAGTGGTGCAGAGTCTAGTTGGAGGCCTGTGTTGAGCGAAGCCCCCCAGGGGTCAGTCCTTGGTCCAGTCCGGTTCAATTTATTCATCAATGACCTGGATGAAGGCACAGAGTGCTCCCTCAGCAAGTTTGCAGATGATACGAAGCTGG
>JAWLRI010000126.1:1014689-1075956 GCA_034781795.1 Crypturellus tataupa | reverse complement strand
CTGGGCCTGTTCAGCCTGGAGAAGAGAAGGCTGAGAGGGGATCTAATTAGTGTCTATAAGTACCTCAAGGGAGGCAGGGAGGAGGATGGGGCCGGCCTCTTTTCAGTTTTGACCCCAAAAGCTGCAGTGTGTGAGGTTTCACTCATGGAGCAAATCTCACAGTTATTGGCATGAATAAATGTTAGTGAGAGCATTCCTGCTGAAAGGACTTTCACAACAATTATGAAAAGCTTTTTATTTAATGCAAAATTGATTCACTGAACAATTATGAATGTTCACAGGTCATCAATGAATAGGAAGAAAGACTCATCCCGTTTATGTATCTTAAGACATCTAACCAGGGAAATGTGTGATTTAGGAGAGCAATCAAAATTAGGGGAAAGGTCCAAAAAATACAGATAAACAATTGTAAAATTTCTGTTGTTTTAAAAGGGACTGGCTCAAGGTTCACATGACTATAAAAATAATCCTGGCAGTCATTACATGAACAATTCACAGGCTAAACTTTGTAGAAACTCATTATGTTTGCAGCAAGTGTAAACAGTAAGTAAATGAGCAAACACTAGGAATTATGAGGAATTAGCAGGTAACTCCAGATTAATGATAAGGAGTGAATTTGTCCAGTTCTACTGCCAGGTCTAATCTGTAATTCGAAAGATAATAATAAAATGGTCTAGGACTTAGAAGGACCAATGTCCTCAGAACTTCCCATCTTCTTTTTTCAGAACTGAAAAACTGAGTTGGAGAGAGATGCTGTTAGAACTATACCAGTTGAAGTGTAATGTTTTCCAAAGGGAAATAAACAAGAAGACAATGCAGGCTTTTCCAGAAAATTCTGAATCCATTCCATTTGAGGCTTAATTTGAGATTCAAAGGCTGGATCACCCCTCGCCTCATATAACAGCTGAAATGATTTCTGATTAAATACTATTAAAAACAACTTTGTATGAAACAGATTGAGGTAACTAGGATGTTTTTCATTAAAATAAAAAAGTTCTCGTTTAAGGGTAGGAAAATACCTCATAGACTTCTATGTCTACATTGTTTTTATTATTATGTATTGTTTGAGAGTTATTTGGAAGTACAGACTCAAGCTCCAGCAAAAATAGATGAAGGCAAGTAGTTTTGAAAGATCTTAGGAGAGGAATAAAGAAGGGATGAATGTGTAACTTTTAGGTGAGCCTACAACGATCCAGTTGTTCAAAAATCTTAGTGAAAATGTAGCAGCCAACATAAAATGAAAATACAAGTTCTCAAGGGAATTGTTTCAAACACACAATTCTCAACTCATACTTCGTAAAATATTACATGTTTATTAATATTACTTATTACATTAATAATATTTTTTGTTTTGTGTTAGTTTCACATAGCTTTTTGATCCTTACTTGGCTTTTCCTTATTTCTACCCTGCATTTTATACATCATATGTTGATAAATTCATCATAAATATCTGTTTAAGGATGGTTCCTCCAAAATATTGCCTTCATACATTTTTTGAACATTAAGAAAAAAAAAGTTTTCTTTCACAAAGCTTGAGAGGATTCAATTCAAAGAAAATGAAGAGAAAAGAAGATAACATGAACAAATACTTTGCAAGAATGAATTTCAGTTTTTTTACTTCAAAATATTATGTTCCTTAGCAGGCCTCTTCCAGATTCTTCTCACAAGCCTGGGATATTTTAACAAGCACTTGTGATATGCACTTTCTTTATTCCATGAACATAAGTAAAGATCCCCTCTAGCAAGCAAGAAACTACAAAAGCTAAGAAATGGGAAATCTGCCCTAACTTGCTTTTCAAGGAAAGAATAACCTCATACCATTCATGGAACTAAAAATAATAAACAAATACTTTAAAAATACATAGATTGGATAATATCATAAAAATCACTGTTGTGCTTTAAATGTAATAGTAAAATGGAAATAGCCAGTACTTGAGCCTACAGTAGCCATTAAAAGGGAGTATGAAATCATAAAGCAAACCGTGATTGCACCGAAGTTTAAGCACTGAAATCTATTACCAGACTAAAACACAGCAATGTGTCAGAGCACAGCAGCAAAACCAGAAAGTTTAAGGATTAAAAAAATAAAGATTTAATAAAACCCTTAGCAGTATAACCCTCTAGACATAGGAAATGGTCAGTATGTGTTCCCCATACACACTCAGGGGCACAGAAGAAATCTAAAGTATTCCAACAACAAACTGTTACAGCCACTTTGTCTATTTTTTTCTTAGCTTGGATGCAACATTAGCACAGGGCCTTGGCTCTCCTGAAGAACCTCCTGCTCTGTCTACAAGACAGTTCAGACTGGGTGAAGTTGTTTGTCAGCCTGCATTAGTATCCTCAGCTGACATGCAGACCAGCTGCTGGAAGTACAAGAACACCAGTTTGCAAGTATAGTTGCAAAATATTGCAAGTCGGGATATGAATCTAATGGAGGGAATCACAGTAAAGGAACATATATGTGAAGAACAAACAGTAGCTAATGTAACAACTGAAGACATGGAATAAAGCTCTAGAATAAATCCTACCTTTTTAGGTCCTATATTAAGGTGAGTGGGTAAAGGCTTGAAAATAATGTTAAAATGCACAATATCAGCACCCAAATCTCACCTAGGAAATGGAGACAAATCCAGCTCCTTCAATCAAGCAAAAATATCAAAAGCCTCAAAGCAGGGAAGGTGAAGTGACTGCTTCTCTGCAGAGAGGATCCCAGCACATATCATTTATGCTCTCAAGAAGAGCAGTCTCTACATCTCCAGAAGTAACAGCTCCATCAGATTGACTTTGCCAGCTCTTTCCCACAGGGAGAAGTCTGTATGTGAACTCTCAGTCTGACTGAACAAAGGTATGAGTTTTCACTGTGGAGATCACAAATCATCTGGGAAAACTATGTCTAGAATGAAGTCTTTATGTTATCCCTGAGACCATCAGCATCACACACAATTTACATGATTTGGTTATCAGCTAAGGTGGTTTATGAACCAATCTGCAACTGAAGAAGCAAAAGGAGAAGGTACAAAACCTAGGTTACACTTTGCAATTTCCTCAGGATTATGCTTTGAGAAGGATGCACAATTAAATACACACTCAAGTATTTGCAGCAATAGGATCTTACCAGTGTCACCCTATTACAAAGATTTCATCCTCTACCTCCCTTTCCCTCTAAAGTCACAATGCTTTTTCAGATGGTGCAAAAAAAAAAAAAAAAAAAAAAAAAAAAAAAAAAAGCAGTAGTGAAAGAAGAGATCAATAGTATCGTGTGAGAAAATATTGTGTGAGAACAGCAATGGCCAAGAGATAACAATAGCTCTGCCTCAGCTATTTCAGACTAGAAGCAATAAAGACTGAAAAGCGAGGCAAGGGAGTAAATCAAAGGCGGCTGGTAATAGAAACAAAGCTGTTGAAGCTACTTACCATCTGCTGTTAATGCAGGATAAACTCACATGGGACTAGATTTTCAGAAGAGCTCTGTTCTCATTTAGGAAGCAAAATAAATGACCTTTTTTAACAAAAAAAAAAAAAAAAAACACCACCAACAATAAAAAAAAAATCACACCGCACAATCCCAGCATGTTGAGTGTTTTTCGGAATCTGGCCACAATGTTACAACAAGAGCCAAAGGGTCCTCCTTTGAGCTCCTATGAAGGGCTCTTCCCACTTATCGCTAGAAGGAATGCCAACATTTCATGCTGGGCTGCATGCTGGTAATCTGATTTAAGTTATTAGCAAATAGCAAGGTGTCCAAAACCCTTATTGAAGAAGCTATTGCTATAGACAATCTCTGTGCTGATAATGGAGAAAAGAGGTACAATGTATCACAAAAAGATAACTCTAAAATGCAGTTAAAGAAACCAAAATCTTCCTGTTTGTGAAGAACTGCAATGAGAGAGATGCATAAAAAGCTGTGATACATAAAGAAACCGAGAGGTAGACTGGACATCTGAGGCAGAGTGGCCATTTCACAGACAGGTTATCTCAGTACTCAGGGATCTGTAAGGGGCTGCCTCCTCCTTTGAGCTACATTGGCAAAGAGAAATAATACTGGTTCATGAACCTCTGGGAAAACCTCTTCTGTGTTACAGATACACCACTGTGTTTCTGCACAAGCTGAGCAGCAACACACGGAGCAAAATGTCTGGGACAGAGATAAATCTGTACTGTGTAAAGGTGAGCAGAACTCCCACACCCATTCTTCTTCATCATTCCTCTCCTCATAACCATCCTCATAGATTTGAGATACACACAGAACAACACATCTGTGAATCTCAGCTACTTCCCCAGTGGGCCTGGCTCAGCATGGAAATTACGCTCTAGGCTAAATACAGCTATGTATAGAAATTCAAGGCCCAGAGGAGCAATGTTTTTCTGATGACAAGGGATCCCTTCAGGCAAGGATGAGACACATTGATAATGCAGCATGCCCCAAATAAGCTCTTCTTGAATACTTATATTGTGCACAGCACTATCCAGAGCATGGGAGAAATTCACCAAGGAAAGGAATCAGGTAAAAATATAATATGTATCATGGATTCATCTCTCTGTTCAGCCCAGATAGATCAGCCTTAGAATAAAGAAAAGTCAGACCTCAGAAGGTTTATTTATTCTTAGTTCCCTACGGCTAAGAATCCTTAAAGCAATTAAAAGCCTATTGAAATTCAGGAGGAGAAAGGTGCCTTACTCCCCAAGGGATCTTTGAAAACCCTGAGCAATGCAGTTAGAAGAGGCATTTTCCTTCAGGTTTACAAGAAATCAGATGTGCTACATCCCTTGTTGCCAGCATGGCTCACAGTTAATTCCCTAAGCACCCTGCCGGCACATACCCCTTAATTGTTTCCTTGTTTCATTCTATATCCGAACTATCAAATGCTGCAAACCCGCCTTTACTCACAGTCAAAATATTTACACCGTATTCACTAGCAAGCACAGCAGCACATAAAAGACTTGCATTACTTGTCTGAATACACCACTGGTATAATAGAGCTATAAATTTGTCTACTAATGTCTCCTCAAAGCAGAGTGTTGGTTTCTTTCATTCCTTCCTTCCAAATCAGCTTGTAGAATGCATTAACTAGGAGAAAAACAAAGATTTCAAACCAGTTGTTCGGGTTGCTGTGTGATACCCCTTGTTGTCTATTGGAGAAGTAAGAGGTAACAAAGGAGATCTTTTACCTTTCATGCCTCTCAGTTTCTCACATATTTAATGTCGTGCATCTTTCTTTAGAAATGGGCTCCTCTGAACTGAATTTCTCCCATTATATTGCTGCTAAATTCCATGAATTTATTTCTATTCTCATTCTATTTTCAGTGGTTTCTACAAACCAGACTTTGTAGGTCACTGTGTATGATTTGTTATTACTAAAACTTCAGGGGCCACCACGTTGCCTTGTTTGCACTGACCAAAGTTAGAATCCTACGTTCTTGTAAAACTGTTTGAACATCAACAACAGGAAAGTTCTAAGCACCTACCTAGCATAAACAGTGCAAATATTCTTGATAATTATATTTTCCTCTATACTGCTTAGAGGACTGAAAAAAATGGAAAGTTAAGAAATAAGCAAACAAAAAGATAGATCAATAATACTTGTGGGTCTGTGTAAGCATCCTAGATGCTGTTTTGAATAGCTGACATTCTGCAAATAGTATAGAAAGACATATTAATGGACGTGTCCTTAAATTCCAAGAAAGATAAACAGGCTTTGAGAAAACGTTTCTATTTTGTATGAGAACGCTAACTACATAGGCTATTTATAAACTTCTGTGACATATTCATGATGTAACATACATAAAACAGATATTAAGATCCTACAGTATCTTCTGAAACACTACAATATGCTTAAGGAGTGAAGCTCACAGAAATACCTCACTACAGCAGCCTGACAAGGCTAGAAACAGAGCAGTGCAGTAATACAAAAATGCTGCAGAGCAGAGCAGCTGATTTAAGCTCAGATCCTAACCCAGCAATCAAGAAGTAAATCTGTTCTGGTACACTAGTTTCTGATATTGTGTTCTGTGTAAAATTGAAAAGGTTGGTAGTTTTTTAGTTAGTGGTCAATATTCAGCATCCTTTCTCCACGCAGACAAACATCTGTATCACAGGCTTTGTCTTGCAGGCTGCAGAGGAAAAGGAGGAATTCTCACTCATGGGTATCATCTGCAAGCCCTCTGTCTTAATCATGTCACCCATTTATATTACCAAAATGTAACACACTTGCACTTACACTACTTAAATCCTCAAATTTTGCTGAATTTGAAAATGAAAGAGAAAATCTTCTACTACGTGATGAGATCTAGATCAAGGGAAAAGATGAGACAGTTGATGATCAGTGAGGGGTGAGGAGGAGAAAGCTAGAGCCCTCCTCCTGGGATATATTAACGTTTGCATAACTCCTACCATCCAAAGTCCTTGTGTTCCTCCTAAATACTCCTGAGGGCAGCATCAACATAGGGAAACTTGGAAGACTGAGCTTTTACCAAAGCAACTGGCAAAATAAATAAATTAAAAAAAAAAATCACAGTGAGATTTTATTCACTTCATATTTCTGCAATAGGCTGAAGCAGAATTCAGTGTTGAAGTTCTTTGTAGCCCCTTCCTGCCTTCATTTCAACCCATTCCGAAGCATCACTGCCAGACTGGACCTCAGCAGGTCCACACGGACCTGGAGCAGAGGCCGGGCTAGCGCTGCTCAACAGGCTGGCAAAGGTGTTCTTTCTGGAATCAAAGGTTCTTTTAAAACAAGATTTTAAATAATTGTAAATAGATTCAATATTTTTTATGTAAAAGTAGAAATGCTTTGCGATTTAAATTATCAGTCATTGGAGACATTTTTAAATGTTGAGGCATATTTAGAGTTGCGTACAACTTCTTTGATTTGACATGCAAAATGCATTTAGGAGCTTAAAAGTATAGACACCTCCTCACTTGCTTAGTGTGTATAAATGCTACCATTTCCCACTTTCCCTAAGTGGAAGACAATACACATGAAAAATCACAGTCGTTTAAACTGTACTGTCACTCTTAGAGGATTCTTTTGAAATAATGTCTCATTATTGAATTAGTGAAGAGGTGTCTACATGACATGTTTATAAATGATGCCAGGGTTATTACTCAAGAAGCCAGGTATTTAAATGCTTCCTTTAGAATGTGACATCAGGTATTACAGTTTCCAAAACCGGGAAAAAAATCATTGTTCTTATCCCAAGAAAAAAAATGAAATAAAATGTTAGTCTTAAAAAACTAGATTAATAGATTGATGATCCAAATAAATTTCAGGCCTAGTCAGTGAAAATATTTCATAATCTTAAAATATTTTTGCTTCAGCTTTTTTAATTTAAACCATTTTTAATTATAAACTAAATAAAATTTCAATGTAAAAAGTTGCCATTCAAAAAGAAATACTTTCATTTAAAAACTGACAAAAGGTTTTTTTTTTTATTCCTCACAAAAAACACCCCCACAAATAATTTGTAATTAACAGTCTGAATTTCAATAAAAAGTTTTCAAAATAAAAGTGTTTCACCAGAAAATCTGCAGAGAAATCCAACAATAGTCTAACCAAGAAAAAAAGACTTGTTCCTTTGGACATACAGAAGCTTCTGTCTCATAAGTATGTAGATAAACTTCTAACTAGGAGGATAGATCAAAAGGAGTGAAGTTACTCAGTCCTTTAAAAACAGTACTTGTATTACTAACTCTGAAATAAGCACTACTGACTGGAGTGTGGAATACTGTACAAAACACGCAATTCCCTAATCACTGGTTGAAAAATAAATGCTGAGATTTTAAAAATGATGCATTTCTTCAATTTGATTTTATTCTATTTCTATTTTATTCTTTTCTATTTAATATCTCTATCCTACACATTTTCACATATTACTTAGGGAGAATAAATTCTACCCTCAAGTTATTTTGACATAAGAAAAAGGCAATATGATAAAATCAATTACATATGGTTTCACTAACAGGTGTAAAGTAAAATCAAAATCATTTGATTTTGATATCTTTTTTTGTACTTCTGTATTGCGAATACGTGGGTGCTTCAGGAAACCATCATTTAAGTTTGCAAATGCAGACTGCAGATTCAACCCCCCTTCGAATGACGTGTCCACATTTAAAGCTGTAGAGAACGAAGAGCAATAGTGCGTGCTTCTTAAGAAAAATCCACTGTGGTTACCCCAACACTTATATGCTCTATCATGTACATACCACAGCTAGAAGAAAACGGGGGATTTAATTCACTTGGCCTGAGGTCTAAGCTGTGACATTATACCGAATAAATGACTTAATAAATCAGTGTAAGCTCTGGCAGAGTAGTCTGATCTGCTTTTGCCTTGTGTCTTGGGCAGTCATTTATTCTGGGGCAGTTTTGTGATACATTCTACCCATTTTTCTATCATGTAGTTGACTACAGAAAATAGAGAGCAATGAATAAACAGGCCCTTGTTCACACAGGCTGGACTGAGACAACCAGTCTGACTTCATGTAGGCTACAAAAAAGGGTTCTAATAAAAATAATGAACTACTGAGAGTTGGAATGTAACATGACTTTACATCAAAAGGAACTGATAACACTAACATGAAGCACAAGTTTTTCTATGCCACTATTTCCATAGCTGTAAATACCTACAAAGATATCCACCAGATTTACTAAATAACAAGAACAAGTTATGTAGATAATAGGAAACTGGTAAATTTCATAAAACCAACTGAGAAGTAGCAAAATGAGCAGTAAAAAGAAACTGTAATCATGAGTTAATTGCACTGGAGGCTGCAGAGGTTGACTACAAAAACACAAACAAAAATGAAGCAGACCTACCTGTATTTTATGGGGCACTCCCATAAAATCAGAGCATCACCAAAATACAAACCACACAAGAAACCCAGGAGGAAGAACTGCCCATTCAGTCATGTACTAAATTATTAAAAGTCTCCATTTTTTAAGGTTTAGATCTTTGAGAAACAAAACCAGCAGGTGCCACTTTCTCTCTGTATAGATCCATACATAATTACTGTTATGCAAATATCAAAGATTCTGTGAATAAACATCTTGAATAGTGAAATACAGGATACCTTGTGTGGGAAAGGTTTTGTAATTCTACTAATTAACTATAAATAGATGACAGGGAGATTGACCATATTTTTGAGAACTAGGACTGTGCAGAGTCTTCTGCGGAAGTCTTCCTGGTGTACTGCTAATTTAGCTTCCTTTATGTCATTCTGGTATTTATTTGTCATTCAACACCCTGGAAATGCATTATGAATATAATATCATTAATTCAGTGGTCTCACTGCAGGGACATTTCCCAATGAATGGACACTGAAACATCCACAAGTTAATTGAGTGGCATGATAGTAAACAAAATATCGCATTACAGCCTCTGACAAGTGGCTAATCTGCTGGAGTTAATGTTTTCCCCCAAGTCCTTTTATACTCACGTGCCCATGGTTTTTTTTCATTTGCTTTTCCACGGGAGGATATTGAAGGCAGATTTTGATTCTTCACGGCCCCAGCCAAGACCCGCTAAGCGTCTTCTTCAGCCTCTAGTGCCACAAGGGACAAATTGGTCCTTCTGACTCTGCTGCATCCTGCGCTGCTGGGGAGGGCGGCCCTGGCCCCAGCCCGGTCTACAGGCCCCAGCCGACTCCAGCTTCCCCCTCCCCACCAGACGGGACCTCGTACCTAAGGACAGAGCCGGCGCTCACTGCAGCCTCCCCGTATGAAACTATTCATCTCAGGAAGAAAGGTTATTAGACCATTATTATAAATTTGGTCCACAAAACTTAGCCAATCTGATGCACTATTGTGAATACAGAGTAAGATCAGCAGATCGCTGCAATTACGTAACTCAGCTGACTTTTCAACCACCACAAGTACTTGTGAGCATAATGTAAATAAGCCTTCTCATCAAACTTTAATGAGAATGTTTTTGATTGTAAAACAGACATAGAAAGAACAAAAGTAGCTGAATGCATTCTCAATTTGTTTTTAAACAATAAAAAAAAAAACTTTAGTTTTTACAAAAATACCTCCTGCACTCCAATATAACCAGCTAACCCCTCTTGTTTTCATAAACAAGTGAACAAATCTAAAAAGAATTCATTCATATATATACAGGTATATTTTCATGCCCATGATGGTCTTAAAAAAACACACATTTTACAGCTTACACAGAACATTAGAAATCACGGATGTTGAATAAACTATCAAGATATATTTTCGTTCTGTAAAACTCAATGATAACCTCTATCATAGTAAATCATAGTGACAGAAGAGCTCATTCAATATGAAAAGGAAAAAAAAAAAAAAAAGGAGCCCCAAAATTTAGATTTTACAACTGGACAGGTAACTGGCCATAAAATACACTATGTTCCTTAATTTTCATATATCTTTTTCACAGATGAAAGAAAATATTTTTGCTTTGGTCAAATATATTCCATTTATATATGGTTTAAGAACTGATATATTTTCTAGGTACAATATCAGTCTATCCCGTGGAAATCTTTCAGATAACTTCACTGGACTTTGGAGAAATCTTTCCACACACTTATTACATATTCACTGGGATTTTTTATTGCTAAAAGGGATTCAAATTTAAATCATGCTGTATTTAGAGTATTTTCCCATATACAAACTAAAATAGCAGCTCCGGATAGATTTCTACGAAGAGGTTTGACAGTTTTCTGTATTCAGCTAAGAAACTATACTTTTCTTTCCAACTCAAGGAAGAATAACGCAGGCATAATATGGGTAACTGATTTTTTATTTCACACACTTGCCTCAATTTGAGAACTTTAAGCTACCTCCGTTAATTACCGTGCATTCTATCTACTTGTCACGTTCTTGCACATTGATTAGTGCAATGTTCCTGAGGGGAAAAAAGTTAGCTTTAATCACTTAATAAAGTGAACCAGACACTAAGGCGCTGTTGAAAGTCAAATAAGAATAACATTAAGCGAAGGTAAAGCCTTCACATTGAATGAGAGGCAGTATAATAACTATGTGCAGCTCATACAATGATCCAGGTTGGGATTCCTCTGGAGTTTGATCCAGTTCTCAGTTAAGCCAGTACAAATGCTCGCTAGATGGTTGTATTTCCTACCAACACTTCGAATAAGATAAATGAGCTAGCAACGAGGCTCAAATTGACAGAAAGATGATCTGAAAAAGTTAGAGAGAAGAAAACAGAAAAAAAAAAATCACTCAATTTCTAATATAAAGTCTAGTATAAAAAATCCTTCATTTATCCTAAATCTCATCAATGGACTATTCCAGTTTTCAAGAGAAGAACATCTGGACACAGACTGCAAGTGCACAGAATTGTTTGTTGCTACTTCCACACTAGGCTCTCTTAAAGCCCCCGCTCTGCCAACAATAGCAAGGTCAAGGGAGAAATCAGGACAGAGCTGTTGTGTGGCTGATGAACTATTGTTTTTTATTATCTTGGTTTGAAATACTTGTAAATTTTCACATCTGACTTCAAAACCAAAGAGTTCTTCAAAGGACACACACAAAGTTGCAAGTGTTCCATTGCAAGAATGCATCTCCCACGGTATAAAAATGTTGTGATGGGGAAAAAGCTCGAGTGCACAAAGAATAATGAAAAGACCTGGAAATGCAGTTAAAAATACAAAAATACAGTAATGAATTTTTGAGTGTAACCTGCCAAAATTTCTCTCATTTGTTCATCTCATAGCTGCTCTGCTTTCTACAAGCCTCCCTGCCCCTTTGTCTTCTACAAAAAAATCCTTTTCAATAATCCACAGTAACAACTGTTCCATTGTAATCATTTCACAGAAGCCACTTTCACTCAAGTTTCCTGCTGCATTTAATTGTAAGAAATAGCGGTAATATCAGTGTAAGTGTGTTTCATGAAACTATATGTAATTTACATTTGCATCCTCTATCTTATGGATTAAAGCTAATTACAAATGCTAACCTGGGATGCAAACATAGGCTGTAATCCAGGCAGAACCAATGCTACTTGGTATGTTAAACTGCATAGTTCTTTTGGAGTCATACTCTTAAAAATTGGACCTTTGAGTTTGTGATTTCCCGAACAGTTTTCAAAAAGATCAACCGACCTTTCTGAAGTCTGAGAAGAAAGGAAGCTGCCACTCCTAAGTTTAGCAAACGAAGGGAAAAATAATTTTTCACACACTAACTTCATTCTGCCTCAGTGCCAGCATCAGGTGGAGAAGCTGCACATACACACCAGTTGCCAGACTTGCAGAAGTCTCTTCCTCTGTTTTCATATCATGTCCTACTAGTTACTTGCTCTGCTGAAAGCAGGTTAAGTGCAACAATCTGCTCTATCTGGGTGACCTGGAGCTGTTGAGCTGAACCTACAACATAAATGTGCACAGTCACATCCTTCTCCCTACTACATGAAAGCTTCGTGTTTCAAAGGAGCTGATAGACTCATAACTTGCCAGCTCTTGCCTGGAGGCTGGATCAACAGGGCCTTGGTTTCAATACTTTGCATAGCCAGATAGCAGGATCAGTGAGACAGCATCTGCTGGAAGATCCGTAAAATTTTCTGACCTTGAATCTATGCAAGCTTTTGCTGTGCTTTAAACTGAAAATACTGCAGATAACCTAGCCTGATGAAAGCTGGGAAGAGATGTGGAAGACAGAAAAATATGAAGTTTACTAGTGTAACTGCGCACCCAAAGTAACAGGAGCTGGAGGCATGGCTGGTAAAGAGCTAAATATGGGCTCAAAATAAGCAGGATGGCCACAGTTCATCCAAGAGCAATGAGGTTCTCCACGGGACACCTGCAGTGTGCTACAGAGGTCATGTGCAGATTGGGGAACATCCCACAGAATGTTTTAAAAAATGTGCATCAGCTGAACATCTTGTACTACTAATAACTTAAGTGCAATTTGGGCATGGATAAACTAATCAACTAAAACATACATGACAAATCAAAAAAAGAAACCATGATCCACTGTCTTAGGCATGGACTACAACACATGTAAAAGGGATGCACAGCTCAGATTCAGGCTCTTGGACAGAAACCACTCTGCCTTCTCTTCAGTCACCATAAGCAGTCATAATTTCTTCTAGTCAGAGGACAACCAAGCTTTGTAGATGTTAGTTCTTTCTACTTTCAGCTAAGCTGCCTTATTTTCTCTAAAATGTATGTGTTTTAAGTCTTTATAGATGGTTTCTTCTTAATTCATGTTCTTATATCACTTTTTTTTAAGCAAATGATTTAGCATTTACAAACATGAACAGCAGTGCTTTCAGCTCAGAAGTATCTCTTTTCATTTCATGCAATGTAAAAAAAAGTCTGAAAGAGCTGCAGCAATAATTTGTCACCTACATTCTAGTTCAATAGGGGAACATGGAACAGTAATGTAAACTTACAGGTAAATAGACTAAGCCACCACTATGCCTATTAAATGCAATCATAATTGCTTACTATGTCTTGCTTTATAGGAGCACAAAAAAGGAAAGAAAATCATTAAAAGTGTTTTAAATAAAGGAAGCAAGGAGTTACCAGAATGAAAACCAATTTTAGTTTTAATAGCTAAATATTTTCTCTTATGAGATTAGTGAGTTCACCTGGAAGTAATCTTTATGAAAAAGTTGATACATATTTCTCACAAATATGTAGAATACTCTGGCACAAGCTTGAACTTGAAGGAACTTCTAGGGCGACTTAGAGGGTTGTTTTTTAGTGTGTGTGTTTTTTTTTTTTTTTTTTTTTAATGTGATAAAATGCAATATATAGACCCTGCACCTGACCTGTTTGTATCCTTGGAACTGCCAACATTTTGTCAAATTTGCTTCCACTACCATGGTCACACACTCTTTACAGTCTCTCTTTTTTACTGTTTATAAGATCTGTTTAGAAAAATTGCGTATTTGTCTCATCTACATCTTCAGAATATAGCTTCCAGTTAAAGAGCAGACAAGAAGGACAATATATTGTAAAAGAATAAGATAGCTCATTTCACATTAGTAATTAGCCTTTTTACATTAATTATTCAACTGCCTCATTCTACAATTTCCCTGCTGTTCTTTTGTGCTTCCTTTCTCCTTGCTATGTGCTGCAGCTCACATTACCTCACTTTTGATACTCCGTTCCGTTCCAAGGAGAGGCATGAGTCTAAAACATTTATTTTGTTTGCTAATAACCTGTCTGTGTAGACACTTTGCAACTGTAATGGCACTAGAAAAACAATTCCAAAGCCTTCAAAAGAACTGACAGACTAAAACAATCATTATGAGCTAAGTGGAGCAACCTGGTACCTATGAAGGATCATCTTATTTCAAGAACACAGCAAAACACCTCTCATTTCTTAGGGGAGAAGTTGAGAACTGAATTAGAGCTGATGAAGCATTCGAGTTTTGTCTTACGTTGCTAGTCTGACTTGACTGGAGATATCCATAACCAAATATTGGCATCCACCATAGGATTCAAACATTTAACTCCAAATACTGTGCTTCTTTGAAAAATACTATCAGATCTGTTTTGGTGACGTGAAATACCGTATATCATCTCACAGCAAATAAACAACTGATAAAGTCATTTATCCATAACTACTGGACTATTGGTAAATCTATCCATATAGAATACATATATATATATATATACACATATATATAACACTGCAAGCAAGCACAAACTGGTTCTTCTATACTAATCTGATAAAATGATGTGTATGTATGTTGCTACTTATAATTATTTACAAGTATAATTAAAGAATGATAACTATTTCAAGGCTGCAGTGCAACACTGAGCCTGGCACCTGTCCTGTGTTGGACGCTTGGATTTTCCAGCCTGATTTGTCTCCTTCGGTGAATAGCAACTACTTGATAGTGCAGAGGGCTAGCTGTGCAGAGGGCTCATATTCATCCCATGCAACTGCTGTGACAGGAACACTGCTCACCCCATGTCTGAATTCAGCCATGACAAACAGCAGCGGACCGGCGGCCTTGCAAACCGACGTGCTCTGCTGCACCGCAGAGCAGGAAGGGCAGTGCATGCTTCCCCACTCAGGCCTAGCAGGAGCCCTCAAATCCATTTGCTAACACAGAGCTACGTGACAAGAGCACAGTTTGGCGTCCAGGCTTGTTCCGTATCTGTTCTTACTGCTAAACTTCCCAGCAAAGGTAACATTTTTTTGAGAAATCCATATGGAACAGGAGTGATAACTAAAACTGAGGATAACCTATTTGTTACTTGTACTACACCAAACCAGGAATGTAGCAAACCCTGTCAAGCTGTGCTGATGTGGATCTAGCCCCTCAGCAGTCACAAGCCATCAGCTCGATGGATATTGCAAACTGCTGCCAGGACTGCACCAGCTCTTTCTCTTTGAGGACAGGCTGGCAGAGCAGACAGCAGACATTGTTCTGATAGCAGACTATTGTTTCAACAAAGACAGTAAGAAACAGTCTAATCTGTATTTGTCAGGCCAAAAGCCTTTCTTTTTTCTGTTCCCAGCTAATTAGTCAAAATAAATTTCATTATGATTGCTTTTTAAATCTCTCACTTTATGCATTTTCTTGCATAAAATAAAGACCCAGAACTGTCCTGCAAATGAATGAAAGGTACACTGTAATTGAGGACTTTTATTTTAACTCCTCTTATCATTTGATTTAGGTATTCTCCAATTCCTTTCCAGAGGCTTCTGGAGCTCAAGATACTTTAGATACCAAGATTTGCACAAAGCTATTTATTAGATGCCTCTTTCAAGGCCTGTGGAAGAAAGCAGAAAAGCTCTCACATAATTTAGAGGATTTTTTTTTTTTTTTACAAGATTATGTATCTTTCTCCCCATAAAGTACCTCTCAACAATAGTTCTGGAAGGGAGATAAAATCCCAGACCCCCTGGGGCTCAGTTCATACAGGCAGAGAATTATCTGTGCACTTTCTCAAACACAAGTAAAAGTTACATAATGATGAAGTAATGAATTGGAAAATAGATCATTAATATAAAAAAGGTTGTATTTCTGTTAGACAAGATTTGCTTCACATCTTCCTAAAGTCCATTTATTCAGTGAGGGAGAGGTTTTTCCTCTTGAGCAGAAGAAACAAAGTGTCCTTTTCTATTCAAAGTAGCAAACTATTGACTTTTAGATGTTTTTCAAACCAAATCATTGCTATACTTACTTCCCTCAGCAAATTCTACATACAAGCCAAATTTTACAAGCTGTATTTCTAATAGTTCAGCTATAGCTGCATGCCCAGTGTTGTTGCTGTTGGCAAACTCGAGGAAGAAGACTCAAGATATTTAGTCTAAAATCCTGTCACTTGACAATATCTGGTTTGTAAAACTATACTCTTTAAGCCAGAGTTTCCTCCTGGAGAAAAGAAAATAAGAAGTTTCTGCTTGAAAACAATATTAGTCTACGGAAATTAAACCTTGATCCCTTGACACTGGCGACATGATGTTGCTGAGCTGAAAATGGTCTTCCCTGGCTCCCCTGGCCTAGGGCTCACTCAGCTTCTGCTACTCAGCATTTTTCAGTCCATCCTGCAATTTGCCCTGACCAGCTCCCTCGCAGCGTGGCACTCCCTAGCCAGGAGCTGCTCTGCCACTTGACGTTTCCTGATTAAATACTTCTCAACAGCAGCCACACCGCTGCAATTATATTTTAAAGGTACAACCTGCAGGGCAACTTCTCCATGTTTTTGCATCTGTAATGTCAGCCTCTGGACTCTCAGTCTTAAATCAAGTAGAGATCTCACAGCAAATGCTTAGCAAACATCCATAGACTCACCACGCAGATAGATGATATATAAATTCCTCATTTTACCATATCACATTGCAGTTACTATATATATCTGAGAGATTCTGTTGATATAACATGGATAAACAACATCAACAATCATAAAATTTTAGTCTTAACTAAGCCTGGGAAAATATTTACAGTTCAAGTCTCCTGTGCAAACATTGACACTCTCCTACGTTCTCAGCAGAAAATAAACAAAAGCAGAACACAGTTAAAGGAGATTCCAACAAAACAGAAAGATTAAAGGACAAAGGAAAACAGAGCAAACAAATGGAAATATTATCACCTGTTTCAGTCTCCAGAATCCTTTTTATAGCACAGAAGAAAATTTACAAAAAGACAAAGCCTTTATTTTCATTGTCAAAAGGAATTCAACTGCCAATGACATATATCTGCAGGAATCTGAAAACTACAGTTGTCTGCTGATGTCTATGATAGAATTCGGCAAAATTCTTCAAAACATGGGGAAGATTGATAGCTTCCCATTTATTTGGCATGGCTTGAATAGAGTTTTGAAAGGAAAACTCCAGTTCAAAGAAAAGCTCTTCACCTTGTATTAGTCACATTTTTCCTGCCTGACTTCTTATTTTACAACAAGTAAACTTGGAATCAAAATATTCCTGTAAAACTTTAGTGATATAAGTCACAAAACATACTACTAAATTAGAATTAGGAACATCATATGCTAGTAATAAAAATGATGCAAAATTTTTGCTTCATGGGGCACCAGACCTCACAACCTCAGTATATATTCCTTTCTGTGAGGAAAGACAGTAAGATTAACTTCTTGAAAGTCTCCCCTCAGCTCTATTATGTGAGAAAATCGAGAGTAGTATTACCGTGAAACCACGTAGCAACCCTGTTGGAGTTCCTCTCAAACCCCGCACGTCGAGGAAGCTGCTCTTCTTTGAACCAGTGAATGATGACCTCTCGGGAAAAGGGCCTAGAAGGACGCTCCCAAATTTTACTGTATTAAAAAGGAAATAATTACAAAATACAGTCATCTAAAGCAGTGTACAAAATCAAGGGACAATCTACATTATATATATATATATATATATATACACACACACAAAACTTAGTTACAAAATAAAGGATATTCCTTATAACATCTATTCAGTATAGCTCTTTGAACAATTTTAACCCTGAAATATTTTCTAACATTCTTAGAATTAAAAACAGAATGTTTTGCTTTTACATTTGCAATGGAACATTAAATATTTTCTTAAGTAGAGAATTATAATTGAAAAAGAATTTACCACAAAATATGCAATGGACATTTCATTCAGGTTTCCTATTCCACCTCATTTTCATTCCAATTTACTGACACACAGAGTGTATTTTTCCTTAGCACAAGCAAGAAGTTCTGAACTGGAAGCAGCTATGTGCAACGAAACCACAGAACGTGATAGAGGGTTTTGTTTGAACTGTCTTGTACTCTTTGTGCATTCTCCATTTGTGAGTCTTCTTCATGCCTTCTACTACTTTATGTTCATTGTAATTTATTTAGCTAGTAGGAGGCATAGCAAGCAAAATATGAGGAAATGCACCTGGCTACCTTAGCTAAGAGTGTGTCTTGATTACACAAGTTCATTTTACTGAAAACAGTAATAAAAGGGAGTTTTTAGAATGGATTTCTCTACAGCTCTCTACAGAACCCACCATGGGTTTCTGGGGGTTCAGGTTGTTCGTCCAAATTACCAAATTTTCACTAGTGTTCTTCAGGTGAATTAGATGAAGGTGTACGTGGTTTGTCCACCAGTGCTACAATTACACTTCCATGTGATGAGACATGCACATTATCCACAGTGCCCAGTAGAGAAGCTGGCTGCATATTTTTTGCTCCTCTACTCCACCTGCCATGGAGCTGCCATTCCTACACAATGTAACACAGAACTAACACTAATATTTAAATATCAGGTCATAGGGAGCTAAATGACTCTAAACACAAGATACTCAAGAACCCTGAAAATCCATCAATATTTTGCAGTTAATGACAACAAGATTTCCTTTGGAAATACACAAAAGTAAAAAGATAGAAACTGAAAGAACTCCTTTGCATGTCACCATGAAGATCTGTCTTACTATTACTAAAACTAGTAATTCTGTTGATATCAAGTAATGACAAATTTGGTCAATATAATATAAAGTTATATAGTAAGTCTAAGTTATTGCTAAATTACACATCTTGTCAGTAGATGCTGACCTATATTTATCATAAAATCTGAAGATACAAAGATGAGCTTTGGGAATTCCCAAATCTTAGGGAACTGATTCTCCTTGGTGCTTAATAGACTGGTATGGAAAAGGAAAACAAACTTAAAGGAAATAGACTCTTTCATTTCTGAGCTCTTGCTCAGAATGGGCACCTGCATGAATAAATGAAATGTATGAAATGTAAATAGGAATGATTTATTGACTTTGCAGCATCTCATTTGCCAGGTTGGATTGTTTTGGTCTTCTGGAATCCATGGGGCTCCCTACATTGTCTTTTGCAAGGTCAGTAGACAAAAAAAAAGCAAAGACACCTTATTTTGCCTAAAGAAAACAAAAACAACCAACCTAAGACATGGGAGGTTGACTGCTCTCTGTAAAATGTGTCAATGAGCAGTTAAGCTGCAGCTATTATTAGGCTTGAGGGTTAAGACTTGCCCTTTCACTTTCTCCTCATCACAGCCTTGCTAATGATTGACTTTTTAAGGATTTCTCTCTTTGTGGCCTCTAAAAAAACTATCTAAAAATAAATAGCATTTTACTTTACATTAAAAAAAAATGTGCTTAAACATTCTCATTCTGGTCACAGTGTCACAGTCAAAAAATATGACTGTGAGAATTTCAACAACTGAAGAACAACACGCTGAAATGATAAGGCCTGGAATGGGAGCCATTCAGGAGAAATCTGTATTTCCAAGTCATCCCTGTAATCAACAAACCTGGATGGAGCAGAGAGAGACAGCAAAGCGCTTGGACTGTCGTTCAGCTTTGTCTCCGGCTCGTTATTCAGGCTCGTCCCCTTGAACAAGGTGCTCAGACCGGCCACTCGCCCCTTCTGGATGGCGCGCAGCGATTGCCGCCGGTACTCGTCCCGCGCCCGGCGCGCCTGGTGGCGCCTCTCCTCGTCCGCAGCTTTGGAGCGACGCACTGAAGGCGACGGAGGGAGACGAGGCAGGCAGGAAGGAAACGGAGACTTTAGAAACACAGACAGCGGCTGGTGGAACAGTTCGCTATCTCTGTTCTCTTTATTGCTTGATATTAAGAACATTCAAACTACAGTGCGCCATCAAACAGATGGAGAAGTGGATAAGCCTGTTTCGTATATGCAGGCCTAGCACTAGAAAAAAACACACCATCGAACCATCACCGGGCTCATCAGCACTGGCAATAACAGAGGCTGGATGTAATACAGATAAGCAAACACCACTGAGCCCCTCCATACTGCAATTAGATCCGACACTTGCTTTGGCTCTGTTAAGAGATTCTGCTTCAGGAAATCTTTTCCACTGCAGGTGTCCCAGGTTTTATGTTTCAGAAGAAAATACGAACTGTTGCTTAATTTTAAGCCTATGTTTTAGCAGAATTCATTGCAGCTATGCATTTAACTAGAACTTCAGGAGCTGTTTCATATACACACATGAAATATATACCGCTATTATATATGTATATAATTGTTTTTTTTTTTTTTTAGTAAGGACAGAAGATACTATCTGCGCTAAAGTGTTTAAAAAAGTCACAGAAGACTCCATTTTTAAAATTCCAATCTAAAAGAGGGTTGAGTAACAATAAGCAAATGAACAACCACTAGAAAGAGCGAGCTGGTGCTATGGATGAGGTTCTACTATATGAGTTTCCAAAACTAGATATATTAGAAATAAAAGAATGCGTACTGGAAGATTTAACACACACCTGTCATTGGCTGTGGCCATAGGTTCACATAAGTAAACCAAAGCTAATTTCCATAACCTCAAACAATGAGACTGCTGTCTTGGCCACAATGGATCAGGCATCTTTCACTACAGGGTTTTCGTTCGAAAACAAATGTACTAAAATCCTTACTTCAAAATGTGATAAGTTAAACGCACCAAGAAAAGTATTGCAAATATTTGTAATCTATCAGCTCTTTTCTAGTGCCTCAAATCCCCTTTTGATGATTTTCTGAGACACAAATAACTTCAGGCAGTCAAATTATTCCAGTGCAAAACAAACCTTTAACATCCAGTGAAGTGAATATTAAAAAAAGCCAAGCTATTGCCTCCAGTAGCAATTATCAATCCTGCCATGACTATCCCGGCTCAGATCATACCCAATTCATAATGCACACATGCTATTTATCCCTCTACCGTGCTTGTACCTGTGAGTAGGAATGCATGATATAGCAGCAGACAGCGACATTTCATTAGGCTGTTTGCATGCCTCGAAATAAAGCAATCTAAAGAAATGGGATTTACCCAAATTGTCAAAAGGTTTAATGGAACAAAGAAATAAAACAAAACAAAATGCTCTAGGTAAATGAGAGAATGAGGAAAAACCCTTGAGGTCTGCAGATATATAGGTAGGAAGGCATACAGAACTAAAAACCAACCAAGATACGGGAATAAATTCTAAATAGATGGTAGAATCATAGAATGCTTAAGGTTGGAAGGGACTTCTAGAGGTCATCTAGTCCAAGTGGTAGAATTTCAGTTTCACTTACTAAACATTTACCCTGCAGTTTTAGCTAAATCCAATAACAGGCTTGTTATGGGCATGAGAAAACTGAGAAACACTGTCCTAGAGGTCGTTATTTTTAGTGGTAAGGTTATCTCAGCCAAGTTACTTCAGTGGGTCAAGAGTATTACTTACAAGTTGCCCCTAATTTATCCTGTGCAAATGAGAAGCCAGACATTCAGTAATAACTGCCCTTTTTGTAATACGCATATACGCTATATATACGTACACGTGTCTGTGTAGGTCTAGGAAACCTGCATGTCTTTGATGCACATGTATACGTGTATATGAATTCTTTCATGTTATGAAGAATTCTTATTAAAGTTCAGTCACTTCCATTAAAGAGGAATCACATAATTGACCATAGGATGCCTAGGAGCTCTCAATCTAGTTTTCAATTCATAGAGGGCTTAGCCACTCCTTATAGCTGTTGCCAGAAGCCTCTCTGTCTCCTCACGACTCACTGTCTTCAGCAGATGCCTACTTTAGCTCACACTGTGGATCACTGCTGCCACAATACCCCAACCTAACTTTCCTTCAAACCTCTCTGCTCGAGGGACTTCATACGAGGTAACAGATCGAAGCCCCTGTCATCAATAACCAGGTTTGGTGGCTGGAAGTAGTAATGCAGATGAAGATTCACCCAGGCATTGCTGTCAACAATCTAAAATGCTTTTCCCTTGCACTCCAGGCAAGATGCTGTGTCGTGCGGGCTGCCTCCCGCACGCGCAGCTCCCACACGTTTGTGCGTAGCAAGACAGCCATTCCTTCAAGTCTTGACGTAAATTTGAAGATATTTCTCTAGCAGTTTTTTTGACAGGGGAATTCAGTGAATACTTACCTTTCTCTCTTTAAATTTCTCAGTCTCTCATTTTTTTTAGAAATGAAACCTGGATCAAATCTAGCGCAAATATTCTAAGACCATATGTACTGCTAACTCTGCATTTACTGTTATATTTCAGGATACATTGTAGCCTTTCTCACAAAAGGAAAGCAGGAGTAGTTAGGGCTTCTAGTACCATCTGAAGCAGGAATGGATTATTGTTCTTGACTAGCTGCCAGAAGACATCCTGTTTTACAGGGAGTATACTTCTGCCACAATGCCTGCGCAGGGCATCAAATTTTAGTCAATACTACCAGTGGAGGGATTAGATAACTGCATATTATCCCTTTCCTTCAAATACATGAATCATCACAATAGGCCCATCTATCTAGCACCAAGAATTACTACAAATAATTTATGTTATCTTCATCTTCCTTTTGCATTAGGACAGAATATCAAGATTGTCAAGACTTGGAAATGATGAATATAATTGATTTGAGTACTAAGCTTGCATAGGAAATTCCCATTTCAGCCTGTTTTCATGAATCCATGCCTATAACCAGTCTTTTATTCAAATATGGATGTACCAGTCGGGGACGCCCTCACACTCTCCTTCAATTCAGGTACAGTTAAGCACATTTCTACTCAAAAGTACTGTAACTTTGGAAGAAATACCTGGTCTAATTTAATTTATATTGATCATGTATGAGTAAGATGGTAGCTGCATTATTGCAGGCCTAAAAACGGGTTTAAAAACCTCCTGGAAAGCTGGTAAAAGCACCCAGACTGAGTCCTGGCCTGTCACAACTTATACTGTTGTAATTACTAGAGATGAATAGTTTTAATAGTTTAATATATATATATTTATTTATTTGTTACTATATAATATATATTATATATATTTATATAACACTTTAATAGCTTGGATACATCTACAAGATCTATAATGTGAACATACTATTAACAACCAAGAAGTTACAAAGTTTGTGTATGCAATAGTTGTTCTGATCCTACATGTCTTAATTTCTTCGGCGGTTTATGAGGCTCTACTATTTTTTATATACTTCGAGTAAAAGTGCAACTCTGCCTTCTCTCTTCCCATTTATGATTTAGAAATCTATCTGTAGTCCTAGCAGGGGTCTAATACCAAATCTTTTGACAGAGATGTGGATTAATGCATGCTGTACTGGGACTGAATTTGAGTGAGTCATATCATTTGTGGAAGATTAGGAGCTGTCCATTTTCCATAGTCTATTTTGTGTTTTAGAAGTGCTATGAGTTACAGTCAGAGCTGGGTGGATGCATAAAAAAAAAAAAACAGAAACGTGCCCCATGAACACATGTCCTCATTTTTGAATGATTTTGCTTCAGCTTTATGCTTGTTAATAATTCTTGATCTGAAGTTTGTTTATAAGCAATTGAAAATGTCTATGATTATAGACATGATTAATAGTCAAAATGATTAACAGACAAAATTCAAGGTCCAAATTTTGAGTGCACATGCAACTCACATGGTGATTTTCTGTTCTCTAACTGGAAAATAACTTCCCACAGATATTCTGCAATATGGTTCTAGTTTGTCAATCTTTTTATCTGAAAGCATCTGGATAATCCCATTCCTATTCAACAAAGCACTCTGAGACCTATTGAAGTCAATGAGCACACACTTAAGGTTAAGCATTTCCTTATTTAATGCATAGCTGAATTGGGGACTATTCACTTTAAATTCCAGTATTTCATCAAATGCTCTTGGCCAGTAAACAAACTCACTTGAATTCCTGTGGAAGGCAGGTACCAAAATAAACCCCTTAAATCCTGCAAAATTCAGATAAAAACAAATTTACAGGCACAGCTGTAGTAGAGTATAAATATAAGAGAAGCTGTAAGAGGTCAGCCTGGCATCCCATCTCCAACAGAGACCGAAAATGGGTGCTTAAGAAAACATGCACTTGCATAAACTCTGCTTATATTTCTACTGCAACAAGGACTGTCTGGAGATGAGTACAGCCGATCAGACAGTTTCTGAGCACTGCATTCCTTGATACAGTTGCAGGGATTTGTGAGTGTACTAGCAGAATGCCTCCTGCAATATTCAAGCCGATGAGGAGGTATACTGTGGTTTTTCCCATTAGGTTTTGCAAATCCTTTTCTGTTCTCATACAAAGGAAGGAGGTCACACTTGGACACGGTGGCATTTGGTATTGTTTACTGAGTGCTGAAAAATGGAACAAGTTGCAGAAAGGACCAAAACTAAGAAAAATACATACCCTAAGTTTAGCCTTGGCTCACTTCTCAGGGTCACAGAACAACAGCTTTCAACAGTTCCATTTTTGAATCAATCTTTCCACTGGTCATCTTCTCATTTGCAAACTAATACACCTACACCATATATCAGCTCATGACTGTCCTCTGTAACACCTGTATGTATCCCTTGTGTGACATCTAAGTATATAATTGCTCTTCCAAACTCATTTTTTCCTGGCAGTACTGATTACTCAAGTTACTCCACGTTTGTTATTCAGTATATTAAAAAGTACTAAAATTATGTATTAACACAGCAGTTCTAAGGGCTTTCATTGTTATTTGGCACAATCAGGCAAGACACAAAAGCAAGCTGAACTGAACAAAACAAACTAATATTAGCAATGCTCTGCTTATTGCCTTGGCAAAAACCTGCTGAGGGATAACGTGATGAGGAGATGAGTCCTCATCACATTTTAAATTCCATGTACTAAATAAATCAGTAGTGTCATCAATATCATTGCCACATTTGCTCTCCACAATAGCTACTCCAGCACTGCTGTTCCCCTTCAGTACCGACCCCAGCGCTGTTGAATACGAAGGGCTGACTTCAAGGAGGGAAGACACAAAGGAGCCTGGCCCTGTTCCGAACGTGCCATGTGGTTTTCATTGCACTTGTGTAGAGACAAAGGCACGTTAATGCTACATCTGCTTGTGCCTCTCTTATGTATTCATGCATCTACTTACTGCTTGCAAAAACAAATGACAAATCAACAGCTCTGCCTATCTTGACTAGACTTCCTCTCAGTGGTCCAAAGGAATATTTGAAGACAAAAAGAGGAGAGTACCATAAACCGCCTAGAACTGAATTCAATGTGAAAAGTCTGGTGAACCTAAGATACTTGTTCCTAGAAGTTTAAGATGTTCCGATTTCCGGTTATTTGTTATTGATGGTCTGTGGCAGTTCTGGCTTTCTCAGTTAACTTCAGGATACTGAAGCTGTGCACATTGCTCAGGTTTGATGCGAAGCCTGATGGCATCGTCTAAACCAGTGCAGGAAGTGGTCTGAGCTAAGGCATGAATATCTTAAATCGTCACACACATTTCCTAAGGGAAAACTGCTCGAAGTTCTCAAACCAGCTGGGATAAATTGAGAAGCCGAGTTGAGCTCAAGAGGATAAGCAACAACATGACACACTCTAGCTATTAGTCTATTAGCTATAGTTTAATGCTAAATCAGTTACTGATAACAGCACAAGCTCTGACAGCATAGGACTTGCAGCAGGCTGCAAAACCCAGCTGCGCACAGCCAGCTAGTGAGAGCTGAGCTCCTTGTGCCGGGGCAGCACTGCCCTATGGCCGGGCTGGACAGCTCCAGGTGACACGAGCGTCACCCAGGCGCCCCTTCAGTGACGAGCAGACTCGTCTGCAGGGAGCAAAGTGCAGACCATGGCGGGCAGAACACCACACAAGAGCTCGCAATTCCTTCCGAGCGTATGAAGTTGTCCAAAAAACGTGTCCCCAAGAAAAATTAAAGGTTGCAGGTGATACTTGTCAGAAGATGACGTAGTTGAAAGTGTTTTAACAGATCAAGAATGCCATTGCGGGAATCACGGTCAAAACATTTCATATCTCGTCGATTTTTTGGCTCCTACCACAGCACCACTACTGCATGACTCATATCTGCCCTTTAAAATCACCTCTCCTTGGAAAAAAAATGGAGAGAATGGTTTTAAAAGCTCAGTTACATCTTCGATGTGTAAAATAAGTACAAAAATAGCCATTTCTGGTATTTTTAATGATGTTTATGGAATTTCTGTTACCAATTTCTGTAATAAATAGGATGGCTCTTTTAATATCATGGTTACAAATGCACTCTCTTTCTTTAGCTACCTCCTGAAAAATGGTCAAGCACAACATCTGTGTGAGGTTGCCAAGTGATGTTAAGTCACGAAGCCTTATTCTCTATAAAACTAAAGGGCTATTTCTTTCCACCAACCCACTCTAAACACCCCGACTACAGAAGTCTACAGTTTTCCTTTCGGAGTAAACAGGTACATCTGGATTTAGGCAATTCTCTAGACTTCCCTTTACTGACAATATAATATACAGAGGTTTTATTGATCAAAAGTGTGGACAGCCTGCTATCAGCTTGCAAAATGGCAACAGTGTATCGTATTTGGATATAATTCATTTTGTACTGAATGATTCACTACCACATCAATATCAGGTAATAGGACTTGAGTAATTAGTCTTCAGCGACCCCTGAAATAATGACTAAAGTGATAAACTCATCACGTATCTTGATGTATTTCTTTTACTTTTGTCAGAAAATAAGTAACACTAAAGCAAGATTTCCTTCCTGCCTCATGAGGCATCTCATGGAACACAGATAACGCCAGCTCCCTGAAACTCCATTTTTAGCATTAGTTGATTAACCTCTGTCATATCTAATTAACACAATAACCCACATGAGCTAAAGCTTTCCTAACATTATATTCTTTGCAAACCTGCGCAATTCTTATTCCTAATAAAAATTTCATACTTTTAAAGTTAACTATGCAGCAGACTCCAAATGGAGTAGACTCACATTTTATGCATAGTAACCTCAGAAAACTGTATGTGCTATTGTGCACTTTACGTGCTTGGAAGATGACTGATGTACTTTTAAGTTAATTACAATAGTGATATCAATACAGAATTTCAGGGTGTCTAAAAATGAACAGAACCAGAGAGTATTCTTATAAGGACTTTTTCAGGGCAACAATCTAAGCAACCCTTTGAAACAACAGGAGTTAATCTGAGTGATATTACACTTGGTCACATCACCATACAGAGATAATTAAAATACAGATAAAGACAGATTTTACCTCTTCAGAGATGGCTAAGGACAAGCTATTTGAGCAAGTGTTCTAGATTTGTCATTGCTAAGCCAAAACATAACAACTTAGGTTAGATAAAATAAACTCAAGGACTATCACTACTGCTTAGAAAAAATTCTAGAAGGTATTGGCATAGATTCTTATTCAGAAAAGTAGGTAAAATTGGTAAACTAATAGCAATTCCCAGTTATAAGAGTAGTTTCCTGCAAAATAATGTATCATTTTTCACTCTTTTGTGTAGAAGATATCTGTGCCAACACCTCTTTCCACCCTATAGGTCGTCTTTTATTTGCTTTTAGAAATATGCTAATGCAGTGGAGGTGATTTTACTTACATTGTTCTTCCCACTCTTGGTCATCATCATTGTGTTGCCCATGCTGCTGCGCTTGCTTGAGGCTCAAATACAGCTCTCTTGCTCGGATTTCCTCCTGCTGTCGTATTTGTTCTTCGCCTTTTTGTCTTTCCTCTTCCTCTCTTTTCTAAGAAAATGAAGTAAAACAGAAGTGATTTAAGTGGAAGAACAAGACAAAAGTCAGGGCATTGTTTCAGCTGTTTCCTCTCATAGAGCAGCTATGTGACTTCGGATTAATCACTGTCTCTTCTGGTTTTGTGTTCTTTACCTGCCCCAAATAGAAGTTCCCCATCTCTTTGGGAATTTCTCAGGAAGATATTCCATCTGGTGTGAGATGCACAGGTATTAGAGGACTAACAGACACCTAAGTATCTAAGGCCTGGAGTTTATAAGGAAAATGTATTTTAGTTATGTGGCACTGGCTCTTTACCCATCACAGTCTGTAAGCAGCGCTCCTTCTCAGCCCAGGTGTTCCCTCCACTGGGGATGCTGCTCTCACTCAAACATTAGACACACTTTAGTAAGCCTGGCAGCTCCTTTTGAACTGCTTTATTGCTTATAATGCTTAGTTTAGCAACTGCCACCCATGTGTCATCATAGCCAGAGAATAATGTTTTCCATATATTAAGATCATTATGTTCATTTGTCATGTCATCAAATAAAATTATCCTAAACGACAAGCCTCATTATCTAACCTAAACAAGTATCCAAGTCCATAGTAGATGCGAGTCACTGTAAATGTTAATCCTAACACATTTCTAGGGTCAAGCAACTGACACGCAGGTGAATAAAATCTGGTGACATTGCCAGTTTAGTGGGAGATGTTTTTGTCTCTGCATAGTTCTTTGCCTGTTAAAGGCCGAAAATGGCATTTCAAAAGATCTCTGCACTGTCATAACTTTTCTCCTTTTAGAAGAGATTTTAATTTTTCACTGCAGTGGGACCAGCATTAGCTCAACACAGAGGAAAAACAACTGATTAGATTGGCAAACAATTTGCTCAAATGTACCAACATGTCTTATCAATCCACTGAGCTACTATATTTGAGTAAATGATTCTCAGCGACAAGACAGTGCACAAGTAATTTCTTTTTCTTAAGATGTGCTGTAAGGTAAAGCCTGAAAATTAGTTTCAGATGTGATTACTTTTTCTTTCAAAAGGAGAATTAGAAATATTTAGCTTCCTTTTTATTATACCATATTCATGCAACTCTGAACTTTGTGGAAAGGAATACTTTATAATTCTGAAAATAAATGTAACTTATTAGACATCATTGTAATTTCCATGACAGCAGGGTTCACAGCATTATCAAAGCAATCCACAATCTATGCCGCAATCTAGTCTTGAAAATGAGCGGAGTGTTTTTAAAAATGCAACTGATCTCTAGTATTTGTTATTTTCTAAAACTCGGTCTGTGGGCTCAGGAGATCTGTAGGCTCTGGAAATTCACAATAAAACATATGGCAAAACTTGCCAAGCTTTTCAAATATCATAACTAATCATGTAACTATTTTCAGGAACTGTTTTCCATCACATTCAGGTGTAGCTGAGGCTCTGCTGTACCAAGTTGGCATTCACCTGTACAGGCAAAAATTATCTGTATCATGGAAAAAAAAAAAGCTCAAGTGGAATTATGGAGCACCAGGGCAGACAAGAACCCCACACACACTTGTCATTTGCATTTGCAGAATTTCCAGAGCACTTCCATAGCTTTACTATGAACTGACAGAAATTGAATCACAATCACTGGTTACAAAGAGGGTTGCAGAATTTCCAGTTCCAGCACTGAGCTTTCCTGATGCCATGGACAAACCTGCAAAAAGCAGCTCTCACACTCAATTCTGCACAAGCAGATTCCTGCTCAGTGCTTGAAGACACTACCCTATGTGAATGCTCACGCTAGGTAGGAGTATTTGTTATAACTTGACCACCTGATCGCTGGCTGAGAAGTGCTGAATTACTCTAAACAGCATATTAATTCAGTAAAAGGAATGTATTGATTTAATAGCTATTCCTTCAAGTGAATGGCTTCATTTTGTTACACACAGGAAAAGTATTCATTTGAAAGTTGTCTGTCCTATCTGAACACCTGCCTGGAGACAAATACCGAAGGCAACAGGAATGTTGCAGTGTTGTTATTACAAAGGTCCAATATAGTATCGCAAGTCTCCAAACACTGATTTTGCCATTTAGCATCCATTAGAGGGACTCGTATGCACATTTTCCCAGAGGAGAAACAGGTGTTTGGATGCGTGCCTGGGAAACAGAAGCAACTTAGTCTCCACTACGGGAAAATAAGGGGCTTTTTAATTCTCTCCATCTCTGCAAAGGCGATTTGTCACTACTCTCTATCTTGAAACAAAAAAGATGGCATTTTTAACTCTTTTCAGAACACAGCTTTCCCCAAAACACTGCTGCACGTCATGTGTGGCATCTAGTAATTCGGGGAGGGCCAGAGGCCGCAGCAGTAGTCAGGACAGTTTTGTTGCTCTGGTCATGGATCACACAATGTCACGTTTAAGGAAGAATGACAACTTTTATTAGCAGGAAAATGGAAATAACAGTTTAAATCTGAGTGGGATAAACAAGGACAGATGCCTTGAGTTTCATAGGGATGGTTTGCTTAGTAGTAGTCAGCCAACAGACACTACTGTCTGTACTTTTGTCCACTGATATTTCAAAAAGATGGAAAAGAAGCAATTTGCTAATTACAAGAACCAGAGTGAGAAAATTGAACAAATGCTAATCCCCATCCTATGCAAGAATTCGACTGTTCTCCCATTTCTTTTAAGTAACATAAATCAACATTTCTTCATTTAGCTCAGCTGAGTTCCATCAATCCACAACAGCCGAGGATCTGTCTCCTTAATCAAACAAAATCAAAAGACCTGAAATACTGGATATTAATAATGATGTGCCTGTGTAGTGAATAATAGCTCCATATCACACATGATGAACAATAAATTAGTCTGCTCTTATTATTTCTGAAAAACAAATGCCTAGCATTCTTCTTCAGTCAATTTTTCATGTTCTAATACTGGTATCCTTTGATTATTTCTAACATCATCCTCTCATTATCTCAAGTTCTAGGAAGATTGAGTGGGCCACTCATTATTTTTGAAATGTCAGCACTTTTCAAAACCATTGTTTTCAAAAACAGCAGACTTTTCATAAAAATAAAAGTTTTACATTCTCTTTTTGCATATTCCATATAAAGTTGGTGACTTGATACTTCAGTTGTTAGTAAATTACTATGTTCCATGCAGCGTGGACAAAGAAATTAGCTATTCCTTATTCCTACGAGAAGAACATTGTCTGAGACAGCTTCACTGCTTACCAATCAAATACATCAGGGCCATCCCTTGAGGGAATCAGGCAGGAATAGGGGTAATCCCCATTTATCAAAATGTTTTCTTTCAACATAAACTACTAGGGAAAGCTTAATATGCAAAAACAAACAAAAAAATACACCTTCTGACAACAGCTTCCTTGAATTACACAAGAGATGTGTCACAGGTTTCATTTTCAAAACAGCTGTTGTTGAAGTATTTGTAGTAAAATAAAAGAAAGAATATGTCTGAAAGAATAAATAGAACTCATATTCTTAAAGGAATGCAATAATGACTGGGAAAACTGTCTTGTTTGTTTGTTTTGTAAGACGGAACAAGAAACTTTAAATCAAAGGCATAACTAAAAAATAACTACAATTCCACACAGCTGTGATCTAAACTCAGCATTTTAACAGTGCTTATCTTTTTAAAGAAAACATAAATTATATTTATTCAAATTAATGCATGGATGTATGTACAAATACATTTGGCAACATTAAAAGGGGGACCGAAAGAGGGGAGTTTGTATTTAAAATGAATAATTGAATGTTCATTCAATGAGTTGAATGATAGTTCTGTATTTAGTCTCCTAGAAAAATAATAGCAACTAGCATACCTGTCCCTTTGTACGAACCCAATCCTGCCCATCAAAGTCAAAAGCAGAAAGCTATAATAATCCTCAAGTATCACCTTCTGCATGACAGATAAGAGAGATCGTATCATATGCCATGACCCTTTCAGGTCTTCCAGAATAATTTGGAAGGTGACAATTCAGTACTTGGTTGCAAATTGCCAAGAAATACCAACCTGCTGTAACAAATTACGCTGGCAGTTCAGTAGGCAGCAGTAATCTCCTCCAGCTTTAATTCCACTGGAGAATTCGAACATGCTAAATGATCTTATCTAGCCCCTGGCAGTTGAGCATTTACCACAGACTTGTTACTGTAAATGTCTCGCAATGTTTTCTAGCTCTGCTATAGCCATTTCTAAATAATATTTAATCTTCCCTATGGTTAGTTTCTAATGTTTCAGTCCAATACAGATGAGAGAATAGGTCAGCACTCTGAATTTGCCACAGATTTTAAAAATGCATCAGGGAAAGGCCAAAACACATAGTTCATTTTTTTTCCAATAGAAAACAGAGCTTCTGGCTGCCACGGCTCCTTGGGGTCCTCTGCAGTCTTACAGGATGAGGGGTCACTGAATGACTGGCATCCTGCTTGGGGCAAAACCTGCACAACACATTTGTTACAACAGTCCCCTCTGAAGAAAAGGATGTCTGGGATTCCCTTTACACCTCAGGCTGTCAGGCATCTTGCTCTTTTGTCAGGCATCTTTGGTACCCCCGCGAGCTGATGCTGTGTCACATCTACTGTGAACCTCCCGAGATCCATCAGCCATCACCCCTGAGTCAGGGTGGACATCACGTGCGCATCAGAGCTGAGGACACAGCTCATCTCCTGATCCAAGTCTCAGGACTCCCAGCTCTGAAAAAGGGGCTCTGGAAACCCCAGGGTCCGGGACTCTCGGACAGCCTGCCCTCGGCAAGGCTCACACAGCAGGACAGACCTCACTGATCAGCTTTGCCACAAACCCATTTGACAGTTTCCAACAGAACTGTGAGTGTGAAAATCAGCAGAAATACATGCAAGCCCATGCCACCGTTTTTCTGAGAAAATTCTCACTTGCCTCGGAATGGAAAACATTCGCAGAGACATTATTTTCTCTTCTACCAGGGTTTCAAAGGGAAGCCACGCTTTGTGCAGAAGTCACATTTCGCTCACAGATATGGCCCGGAACATGCTGTTCACCCACGGCTCAGATAGATAGGCAGGTAATATCATAACTTGGTTCACTTTGTCTCTTTAAATGAGACAAAACAAAGGTGGGAACCACTTATGATTGAGATAGATCTGAGTTTTATTATATGTGCTGGAGCAGGCTTGGGTAACTTGCCATAAAGCAGTGAAAATCTAAGGCAACTTAGAGTTTATCTCTGAATTTTAGGATTAGAATTTTAGGAACATTTCACAGTTAGGATACCTGAAACGCAAACTATTCTTGTTTGTGCCTCAACTGTTTCCATTTCAGCACTGAAAAGCTTAGAGCTTGGATAGCTTTTACTTGAGGTCCACCATAAGGACAATAACTTCAGCAGCACAGTCACTGATTATGTCAATAAGAAAAAGATTTTGCTTTAAAATTGGTGTCACAGTTTCTCGTGTGTAGGATAGGAAAGTCTTAAAACCTAATTCCCAGCAGAAAATAAACAGCAGTAACTGTCTGAAGAATCAGGCCCACAGCACTGTCAGGCAGGGAACGCACTCAGGCTTGTGTTGAAAGCTCATTCAGATCAATGGGACTGAAGAGAGTTCTTAGCATTAGGCATAAGCTGTCCTTATTAGAGATGATTTCCTGAAATGGGGCATTAATTACACTCTGCTCTGTGAAGACTATTTATAATCCCATCTTCATTGATGAGAATTTAAACAGCAAGGACATAAAAACTCTTATACACATACCTTAAAAAAGCCCACCCTTGCTCATCAGCCTCCCAGCTGGAATTAAAGGTCATAAACTTGCATCAAAAAAAATGTGGAAGGAAATGGCAATGCTCTGTCACACTCTCATGCTCATCAAAGGAATAAGGATTATTTCTCCTTAGTATCACTAGCATTAAAACTTCCACCAAATATTTTTGATGCATGAAGAACAATAATTCCTATAAATGTTGCTATAAAGTTTTTGCTTAACATACATTTCACTTCCCAAACAAGTTTTTTTTTAAGAAACAACCTAGCCTTACTGTCAACTGTGCTTATATAATTGAACTAGGCAAGGTATCTGAAGTTGTCATGCAGACAGTTCTTTACTATTAATATTTTCGTGCTATAAGGCGAACAGGCCGAGTGAGAGCTGAGAAATTCTCTCTGTTATTTCTAACTGTAGCTGAAGGATACCACCCTGCCCTGGCAGACCGAGGCTCACACCTTTAATTTGCCCTAGCTCCGCACGTTGTTTAAGACTCTTAATGACAGCAACTGATGACAGCAGGAAATGATGTCTACGATCCCACAGCTTTTGTGAACTAGCAAAAAGATGGATGATAGTAATTGGCTCTCTTATTTATCCTTTGCAACAGATGCATAAAAGAATAGCTGTCCTTAAACTGCAAAAATAGAGCAGTCAACATTCATATCCTCGCATCATAAAAATAAAAGGCATTCCTGCTTAAGCAATACCAGGGAATGCAATACTTTTCCACTAGCATAGGAAAGGAAACAGATGATCATTCACTTTTTGATATGTGAGATACCATTTATCTAGTGCAGACAGCCTTAAAGTCCCATGATAGGTCAAGAGGAATAAGAATAGTTTAAAAAGGAGCATTTGTGATATAATATGGTTAGCAATTAAACATATCAGCAGAATAGATACAGATTTCTAATTTCTGAATCGAAAAGCTTCAAGAGAATGAAGCATAAGCAGAGACCATGCTTTTCATTTCCAAATTTGGAGACTGCTTTACATATAGTCTGGTCATCATTACAGAAGGATGATTAACAACGCATTAAATATTTTAAACCTGTTAAATTGGGCTTGCTGAACTGCATTTCATTCCACACCCTGAATCATTCATGAAAGGCACATATCTGCAAGACTTCAATGAAACGTGTAGATTCACCAATTCACCTTTTACCCTACATCTCTCTTTTTTTTTTTTTTTTTTGGGGTACGTTTTTTAATACTTGGAGGTAGATGCCAGAAGTCTAACTTTCCTATCTTCCTGTCTGGGTACCTTTCCACTCATTCAGCTTATAAATATTTCATGTACTTCTTCAATTACACTATGGAAGTTATAAAAGGAGTAAAGGCAGGGGAAAGTAGGGAGCAGAAATGCAAAGCCATGTGAGCCTTAGATAAACCAGTAGACAGCAAGGTTACAACTCCTCTGTATTAGCCTTTGAGGTTCACTTGTTGCTTTTAAGTAACTCTACAGCACTGTCTCTTGCAGACCAAGGAATAGATAAGCTTCTTCTCTGAGTAGCAAAGGTGCTAGTCTAGTCTTGGGGATCAGTATTTGGATCTGTGCTGGTGGCATCAGTCCACATCTCTCCTAACAGAGTCCATGTAGAGATCCAATTGCAGACTTAGGGACAGAAATTCATTTAATTAGAGGATGTCATTCTATTAACACAGCACATGTTGCATCACACGCAATAAAGGAATAATCTTTAAAAAATAATCTTTGTGGATAATAAAAAATGTGGTCCATCTAAGTTTTTGCAAATATTTTCTTCAAATGCTTGGTTTATAAGAAATTGCAGAAGAAAACTTCTACTTTTTTTGTAAAATAGAAATGGTGGCAACTTTCTGAACAAGGCTACAGAAGAGATGACCAAAGCTTAGTATTGAAAAGTTAAAACAAAAACTGAGACAAATTCTCACCCTACTTACAGCAGTAGGAGTCTAGATCCTATCCTGCACACAAGAAGAGACTTCCTTGGTCCCGGATCAACAGTGGGAACAAGATTTCTGTTACTTTACCTTTTCATCAACAAAAAATTGGACAGAATTTGCTGCCATTTCTTTTAAATTGTACCTAAAACTGAATGACTAGACTTCCTTAACTGAAATAGCATTGATTGCTGGGGACTGAAAGTTTAAGTTAGTCACTCTGCTTTTTGAAATAGTCATTTTGCGACAGAAAGGCAACAGTGAACTTGTGGACATTTAATTTAGCTCACTGAGTGGAAATCAACTGCAAATCACTCAGAGATATGAGTGAACAGGCCTCTACAGATCTTGGCTCAAGAGGACTTTGCTTTCTTCAGAGCAGAGGAAGGTGAGTTTAATTAGTTACTCTACTACACATTAATCACATATTAATAAAACTCCTTGAAAGGTATAGTTTCAATACTGACGTCAGATTTCAAAGGCTCACAACTCTGAGTTCTCTCCCGTGAACTCGGAGTAATTGCACAAAGGTAAATGGACAGCTCTGTGCAGACGAGGTTGCAGGAACCGCTCTCGCTCTGTGCTGTGCAGCTGCCCCACGTCGCGGTTCCGCTGCACCCCAAGCGACGCGCCGCTGGCTGGCTCGAGCTGACCATCAAACCCTCAATAATCGGCACTGTGGTTCCCAGCGTTGCTCCCAGCATGGAAGGACAAGGGATTTTCTCAGTGGTTCCCACACATTTAGTCTCCAGCCCAGGAAGGGGCTCCAGCCAGGAAGAGGCACCCGGCAGCTGGATCAGCAGATCCAGCCCTGAGCTCTGAGCCTTCTCCATGGAAATCCAGTCACCCCTCTGGGTGCAGGCCCACAGCCCCGGCCAGGCTCGGGACACTCTGCAAACGTCTCAGCACATTGAAACTGCCACATCAAGCCTTATGAAGTGTAAATAATTTATCTTCATAAGGCAATGCAGAAATGTCAAATGCTGAGGCCTTCCCTTCCTCTTGTGTTTTTAATTTGTTCTTTTCAACAAGAGCAGGTGAAAAAATATTATTCCAAGTGAACATATTTGAATATGCTATAAGAATATAAATGTTACAATAGTGTGAGCTCATGCAAAATTCATAAGCTGATAAAAATCAGGTGAATGAACTTCTAAGTAAAGTCAACTAGTCTTCTCTCATATGTTGAATAAGAGAAGAATTAATATATTTGGGGAAGTAGTGACAGAAGTTTAAAATATGTGAACACCTTATCAAAAATATACCAAATATTTTCAAGTAAACTGACCTAAAAAGACACAATTCACAATCATACATTTTTCCTCACAGCACGATTCATTCAGTACAGCTGACTGAACAATTCTGTTAATGTGTTAGTTGAATAACCAGTTTGATTGCCCTCACACCTTTGAATGAATTATGCAGTTTTGTCACATCATTCATATATTCCAGGATTAAAATAATAACAATAATGATTGTTAATAAACATGCCCTGAAGTTACAAGAACTTAAGATCTATAAAAAACACTACTGGAAGACCTAAACATGACTGTACACATACCTTCAGTTCCTCCTGAATTTTTTCCTCCACCAATTTGGCTGCTTTCCGATCTTCTATTTCTACTTTCCATTTTTCTGCCACTATTCTGGCTTTTTCTTGAGCCATAGCATCTCGGAATTTTTTTGTAATTTCTGCCTCCTTTTGCCTCCTTCAGAAAAGGATTTGAAAATAAATATAACTTAGAAATTGACCTTTTTTGGAAAAGAGAATCAATCTTTAGTCAATGCACAAGTACTGACTGTAACTAATAACATAAATTAATGGAAATATACAAAGAAATATATACAAAGAAACACACTTAAGTGAACCACCACAAATCTCTACCACAACAAAAGGTTTGACGAAGCTAGTCAGGAAGCAGACATCAAAATTTTGGGGCAAATTATTTAAATAATACAAAATAAAGTAATTAAAATAGCACTATAACTAAAATATCAGGGGAGTACATCTTAGATGTCTCTGAATGGTACTCTATATTTTTAGTTTCCTTCCTGTCCATCTGACAAAGCATGATCAGGAATCTATTGTCTTTCAAGCACCAGTGAAAATGTCTGCTAAATTCTAGCAGTAGATTGTTTATTAGCCCTGACACATGAGGAACGCAGAACACAGGTTGAAGCGTTTAATCCCTGTTTAAATATGTAAACACTAAAAGCAGGCAGCATCTGACAGGAAAAGGAATAATAGAATAAACTGTCACTTAAACTGTCGCTTTTCAGTGCTGTACCACAAAAGCTAGTGCAGCAGGCAAGCAGCCTACTGCTCAGCTATGTCAAGCATCAAAACACTTCTGAATCTCTCGCAAAAAACAGACCCTGCTCAAAATACCAGCGTGGAAGCTTTTATAATCAGCTTCTGAACTGCTGGGATAAGAATACAAACAACAAGCAAATAAAACCAATCTGAAAAAGGATTTTATGTTACAAAATCCCCATTGTGGGTATAGACACATGACAGAACAAGTACTGCTAATTTAGTCAACTAAAACCCAGACTACTTCATTTTCATTTACTTACAAACTGGCCAATAGTTTAGTAAAAATCCCGAAAAGAAGAGCGTTTGCTTTTTTGTGTGTGCATGTGTCTGAAAGAGGCTTTCTGATTTTTCATGTGTTGAAAAATGCGCAAAGCAAATGAAGGCAAATGTTCACACAATATACTTACCAGTTTACCCACCATTACCTGCCACCTTTCTACAAGGTCATGTCTCCCAATTTGCCAAGTGGACCCTGAATTCAGATTCTTAAATCCTCACCATAGTTCTTCTGCCTCCTTCTGTGCTTGCTGCCTGGCTCGCTCTGCTATTAGCTCCTCAGATATCTGCTCATAGGGCTTGTCACCTGGGGCTTCTCCCATAACCCACACCCAGACCTCACCATCCTTCCCATGCAGCCACTGCACGCGCTTGCCATTACCTGCAACAACACACACAAAGAGAAAAGCATTAGGTACTAGATCCACTTCTCACGGAAGTACAGGTGTATTGCCTGGAAATTTGCAACATTAGAATCATTATATCTGTAATTTAAAGTTCAGAGTAAAACAACACTAAGAGCTAGAACTAAATCTTCATATGTCACCAATCCACTTCAACCTGAGCACATGTGCCTTTATTAATTTTCTTTGTTTAGAATAAGAGAAATGTTTTCCCACATCCAAGCACCATTTCTATTTCATCTCAACAATTCCATCCAAAACATCCTCTAAATTCACATCAACACTTCCCATAAAGCTGGAGATAGTTTTTACTTTACAATCTGATCAAAAGAATGCGTAGTTTCTTAGCAAAGAATAATATTAAAAAATGATGATTGGGCAGAAAAGAAATAAGAAGCTCAAGGAGAAAATATGTAATTTCTGCCACAAAAACTACCTACAGCCTATAGAAATCAAGTTTGCAGTGGTCTGAGTCAGGTCTTTTAGGTTAACATTTACTGGACTTGCATTTAACTGAGCTGATTGCAACTGAGCTGAGTTTACAGAAAAGTAATTTTCTTAATATTTCCCTATTCATATGCTTATGTGGTCTGCATTTCAAGCACAAAATAATTACCTGCAAGTGGTGAATATAATGGTTTGTGTTTTAAGATACCTCTCAGGCACTACATTTTCCTACAAAATCAGATATTTTGTCAAAACATTGTTTTTAATTGAAATAATCTCAAATTATTAAAATTCAGCCAGACCTCAAAGAAGAGACAGGTCCTGACTAAATCCGAAATCTAGGTGAAACAGAGGCAAGGAAACTCATTTTACTTTTCAGAAGTTGGCTTCTTGGCTTATTCACAAAGCTCAATACCAAGTCAGGAAATAAAATCAAATCTTTTGATTCCCAGTCTAGCACCTTGACCACAAAACTACTTTTCTTCCCCTGGAGAGACTGTGTCAGGCTTCGAGTAATTACTATTAGGAAGTAGTGGACACCAAAATTAGTCCGGATGCAGGAGCCGAAGTAAATGTGTTCTAGAAACAAACCCCTTTAGCAGGAAAAGGTATTGAATAATTTACCACATCTTTTCCATTTCTACAGACCAATAATCTTGAGCTGTAGTGTTTTACCAGTAATTTATCAAATACCACTCTGCAGCATCACAAGATGGCAATGTTAATTCTGCCAGACTCAATTCTCCTCTCTAGCCCCTCTATGAGTCTTTCACAGAGTTCCCCCAAACCCTACCCTCTCGCTCCTGCTTTCAGGTCTGCAAACTGGATCCTTCTGCTTGCACTGGGTACAGAATGAACCACCTAAAATTCACAGCACAAAAGGGTCGCAGAGCAGATTCTTGCGCACCTATAGCTTCAAGTAACAGTGACACAAAATTGCACATACAGATATACACACACAGTCAAAAATAGTATCGATTCCAAAGAAAGTGAAAGATCATCTGGCAGTGCATGGCAAGGGGGAATCCTTCCTCCATGCAGTGCCAGAGCTAAGTCAAGCCTCAACTTCAAACAGCTCAAATTTCCTTGCTGTGACTAGCAATGGAAAATATACCATGGAATGGGATTATGCACAACTAAAAAAAAAAAATAAAAAATCTAGCCCTGCCAGTCCTCTGCTGACCAGGACCACAGCTTTCTCTTTACAAGAGTTTTAGCTGACTTCATTTTCACACATGTTCCTAATTAAAAGTGGTTTTAAATAACAGTAAGAGCAGCAAATGGAATACTGCTGGAGTCAGCTCCTTCCTCCAGGCTCATTCATCATTGCTTTAACAGCTAGAGCATCCCTGACAATTCCCATTTGTTATCCATCTCCAGTGTTTGTAAGGGAACTACTCCAAGCACCATTAGATACCTGATTTGGTGTCAAGCCTCCCAGTTGTGCTGTTATTTAGCCGTGGTCTGCCTGCTTACTCCAGCCAAAACATCAGCGAGTGCCAATAGCCCCTGCTGCCTTTGCATCACAGGGAATATTAGAGGCTATTTCAAGTACTAATTGACAAAAGTAAAAGATTGCTGATTTATGATTTCAGAAACACATAATCGCATTCATTCATTCACTTTGAGTTTCCTTAATTTCTCAAAAAAAAAAAAAAAAAAAAAAAAAGGCTATGTCCATAAATACTCTTGTTCTCTGAGGTTTGCCCTTCCCAACACAATTGCCTCACTTGGAGGCTACAGATTTCTACTACAGCAGTCGATGCTCCCTCGTCACTATCTGGGAAGCTCTGCAATCTTACAAATATCCTTTGACCCCTTCTTCAGAAATTACTCCTTTTCCTTTTTCTTCTCTGCACTAGAAGCTCCTGAAATTTATTCTGCATTTGAAACAGGCTGTATTAGCATTCACTACCATGACAACAAGCTGATCATCCTTTGTCATCCAGAGACGAACCATAGCTTCTGGGGGACTTTCTTTTCTTTTGCTGTTTGGATATCTGGTACACTTTGGCCTAAACACAGTGTGCCTTGCATGAGATTTCATCTTTGATTTTCCAAAAGAATGATTTTTAGGCCATCTTTAAAGTCAAAGCTTGGATTTTGATAGTCTGCGTGACAGAAGAGGCTCCAGTCAGACTTCCATTAGCTACAGGACATGCACTGGCAGCACACTGATTAGGGCAGAAATGAGGATCTTGTGAGCTTTACATTGCTCTCAATTACTAGGACTCACCCAGGATGAGTCTGCATACGCATTTTATTTAGTATCTTCCGTTATATTATAAACACACACACAATTCCACTTCTTTGTAAGGAGCACAACCTAGGAAATGTTCCTGTGAACGTTTCTAAGACCATTAAAAGGGCAGGATGCACTTTTCATAACATTAACTTCTATAGCTCCATTAAAATTTATATAGAATAATTAGATGATGATGATATTCCTGTGGAAAATGTCCCAACCCACAATAAACTGAAGATTCACTACAATTAATTCTGTGGTCTGCCTCTGCTAATAGTCAGAGGACCATTAACCCACCTCCTCCAAGAATACATCCCCCCAAAATCACCAACTGCAAAACAATCCTGAAAACAAATCGACCACAATAGGAAAAAAATCTAAACATCTGAAGCAGTCCCCCACATTTTAGTCACCCCCAATTTCAATCTGTACACCATCCGATTTCAGCACAGTGCTGTGTGCCTTTTTATTTAAAGGAGCATTTGCAGAGGGAGAAATTCAGCTGCATTAATGTATCAATAAGTGTTATGGGATGCCAGTATTGCTGGAAAAAAAATCAGCCTTCATAGTTCTTCAGCTGCTTCCTGATCATATAACGAACTCAATCTTACATTTATGGAATTACAGTCTGTTACCATGGAAATAATTATGCTGCAATATACCCTGCAGGATCAAATAAAAGAGTGACTGCAAGAGAAAAAACATTAAGTGAGGAAACAGTTATTCAAATAAGACTAATTAACAAACATGGCAGATAACTGTACATAACACAAAGGTAAGCATGTTTGCACTACCCACAGCACTTTTTCAAGGTTTGCAGATTGAAAACAGGGAGGAAAAAAAGCACAAAAATAACCTAGCATTTATTTAGTGTCCATCTAACATGACCCAAGTATTTTCTTAGCTGTGTGGCTATGGCAAACTGTAATTGTTACCAATTATATGATATTCCTACTTTCAACTAGGAAAAAATATCCAGCATTTATTCTTAAATACAGTGTACTAAATTCATGACCTGCAGTCTGGAAGGTGTCTCTTGTCTGTCCACTTTAATCTCCCTTTCACTGTAAAAGACTGCAGGTATGCATCGGATCAAAGGGCAAGGTTGGGAATTCATTCCTCTCAGTGCATTTCGATCTTCCTTTATAAAAAACAACAACAACAGCAAAATGCTATGTTTTCTGCTCCGCATTTCCAAAGGCTTTTCACAAAGAGGCTTGGTTTCTCACACAGAGCTATCACAAAGCATCCAGCTTTTGCCCAGAAAGAACAAAAATGATTCTGCATGGCCCCTTTAGGGACAGATGGAAACTCAAAAGAAAAGGATAAGGGCTCTCTGTCACAGAAAGATACGGAGAACTACAGATCCTGCACCAGACTCCCTAGGGCAGGTTTGCGCCTGCTGCTTTGATCTGGCACACAGGACCAACGGGGCAGGGAGAACTACACCACGACAAGGAGATATTCCAGCACCGCAGCACCGGGATGGAAGCTGAAGGCTAACGAACCATTCTCACTTCCTTGTGCTAAGTTTTCCTATTTCTTCCAAATCCTTCTAGTAAGACCCAGTGCCTTTGAACGTCTTGGTTGTTTATGTGAAAAAGTGGCAAAATTGGCCAAGCTTGACCAAATGCCATTCTGTCCTCAGCTGCAGTACCACTGTTCCGTACCAAGAATTCGTGAACTTGGAAATAATCACAACCCCTGCTTTCTAGCTAGAAACCCCTGCCTTGAGGCTAATGGGAGCCCCATTGGCCTCAAGATGCATCAGGAAGTGTCTGATCCTGGTGTCGGACAACGGGAACACTGCGGAGCACACGTGTGAGGGAAACCTTGGGTGAAGCAAGGCCAGGTAGCCAGCAATCCTGCACTCCGGCTTTTCTGCGGAACACAGAAGTCTGCTGCAGGGCAGGCTGTGACACTAAAAAACACAGACTTACGGTTAATCCTAGGAAGGCAGAGAAGTCCTCCTGGATTTGTTCCATCTGCTACGTATTTAGGTCATATGGTGGTTGGGGGGCTCTTTTTAGCCCCAGGTTCAGAGAAGTGAAAAGGCAGTTTGGAAGCTACTGCTTAAGCATACCTCGGTACGCAGCTGCACAAAACATGAATTGGAGCAGCTGAGTTCTGGCCCCAAGGTATTTATAGTCCTAACAGAACTGCATAATATCACAGGCTGCTATATAGGTTGTGAATCTTGCATTAAAATTTGCCAATGACTTCAAAATAGTTGGCTCAGCTTCCTAATAAAAATTATTAAAAATTTCTTAATGTTCTCTTGGCTACATTTTCAGACATATCTGAATTGGAAACAAAAGAGGAATCTCTACAGAATTCAAGATGAAACTGAGACAGAAATTTTGCAGATACCCCATTATGGCATTTTTGTTTCGATCCATCTGCAACAATACAGTGAAAAAGATAGTGAGCCATTGCAAACGCAGAGATGTCACTGCAAGAGATAAAACCTTAGGCAAGCATTTCCAGGAGGCAGGGAGGTTTTAATATAAAACAAAACACAAATTTTGAGAGATAAAAAAAATGTAGGTAATGAGTGGAAACACTGCCATTGCAGGTACACCTACCTCCACATATGAGTACTAATCCTTCCATGTAAACGATCCATCCTCCAGCTATTCATTTATGATAATCAAGATATTTTCTTAGCCTGGAAGTACTTTCACCTATTCTTTAACAATTTTCTAACATGAATGTTCCTTAGAGATATCATTTTCTAGCCATGCTGTGATAAACCTACCTAATTTTCTCTCAGCTACACTTAAGGGCAGGTGAATAACTGTGCAACTGAGTTCCCACCTGGATTTCTGAAGTGCAGTTCCCAAAGCATAAGGATAAGCAACAGCAGATCATCATCATCCTCCCTCCCACAACACCATGCGGCAGCTGCCTAATGCTCAGTAGTTTTTGTAATCTTATTTTGGGTATTCTGACAGTTCCGGATGCTTTTCTAGAGTCAAAATCCAAACTGGCAGCAACCTTCACTTAATTCCAGCCCAGCCACACTGGTTAAAGGGTTCCTGCCCAATCAAATAAATATGTTTCTTGGCAAATTGCAAAGATGCCTTTTTAATCTGTCAGTCAACCCTGAGCAAATCCCAAAGGGATCTTGAAGTTTGGAGGAGTCTTCCCTTAGTGATTCTAGCACGCTTGGAAAAGGCATCCTGGTATAACACAATAAAAAGTGGCCCCCGAAAGACCTGCCCAAGGAGTCGTTTGTAAATGACTTGGAGACAGACAGAATCAACTTGCGAGAGTTCTGTTCGCTCCAGTACAAGCCAATCATCATGATTTAATTAAAGATGGGAAATACTTTCCAACTTTGAACAAATGCACTACGAACTGCAGTTTTGGGAGGACACAAAAAATGCTCAAGTACTACTAAGGCTTTCAGCTAAAAATATAGCATAGGAGCAAATGACAGAGGAGCTTATCCAACATTTTCTATAAGGAATTTTCCATTCTGAAAAAATGATGTTCACGTCTTGTTCCCTTTTACATATTGCTTTGTGCTTTTAAGACAACAATAATTTGAAAATTATTGTTTACTAAAAAACACTTAATTTGGCTCAAACTAAAATTTGAGGTCAAAAAGAAACCCAGCAATCCACATGTAAAAGCAATCTCAATTCAGCAACTATTGAAGAAGACTGATACAATTGATACTTTTTTTTAAATGAAAAATGAAACTGTTACATACAGTGTTACTCAATTTGGCTGAACATTCTCACCTACTTAAACCTTAATATTTCATGGTTTTGGCTTGTTTTTGTTTTCTAAAAAGCAAATGTCACTGTATTTAATAGGACAATCACTTCCATAAAATTAGTGCAATTCTTGACCTCAACAAAATAATACCAACGTAAAACTTGTGTCACAAAGTAGAAAATCAAAAGGGACATGTTGCAAATGAAACTGCCCACAACTTTAAATCTCAAAGGAATAAAGAACATATAATTATGATTATTACAGATTTTCTGGGAGCCATAATTTTGGACAAGAAAAAAATACGCCACATTCTATGCTATAAAGCAGCAAGAAAAGAGTTAGAGGGTTGTTTAATAAACCAGCAGAAAATACAGACTGTAAGCAATTCCAATCAAACTCCAAAAAAAAAAAAAAAATAATGCAAATTACTTTTATGGAAAAAAAAAAAAAAAGGAAGGGCTGCAACAATTATCTCCTTTGACGCGCTTTGAAGCATACGGACTACAGAATTTTGCACATTTTCCTGCATTATACTTATCATTTCATGTTGACGTATAGAATGCTTTTTTCCACACGGAACTAGCTCCAAGGTGAAACCACTTGCATAACAGAAACCAGTCACATGTATCTATACAGTTTATGAGTAGCATGTCTAAAAGATGGAAGTTATCTTTTGTAGCAATGGCCCATGCCAAACCATGGAAGTTAAAATATTTTCAGCAAAATCAAATGCTTAGCTTTCAAATTTAATTACAATAGCTCTTCTTCCTAAGGGGTAAAAAAAATCCTTAAGATTCATTCTTTAATACATTTCTGAGGAAAGTAGAATTTTTTTTTAAACAGTGGGCAAAAAGTCAGTCCTAAAGGGTACCTTAAATTGGCAATTTAAGAAGGGAAAATGTTAAATGAAAATGGGCCATTGTGTAGTTTTGCTCCCTGTGTTTGTAGGAGCACTTACACCAGAGCAAACAAGCTATAGTGTTTTTCTGCTTCTCTTCTTTTTATAATTTTTTTTTATAAATCAGAAAATTAATTATCCAGGAAATGGTCTCCTCTATGGGAAGCTGAGCAGGTTTAATGTATAATTTATATATGGAAATTTAGATGTCAACAGTGTGACAAATTGCCACATAAATATTTTTGTGGTTAGATTTTTCTGCATCTGTCTTCCTCAAAGAATGAGCATAATATAGATCTCAGCACTGTAACGCTGTTTTGGTATGTTAATTTGAACTGTATTTTTAATTTTTTCCTCAGTTACAAATCAATCAAAATAAACAAAGTTTTTGCATTGCACAAGGAAAGCAATATTGACTCCATCCTTCTTAGGAGAGAGCCATTCACAGTAAAAACACTACCACGAAGAAAATAGAAATTAAACAGAATCAGGTTTTCTACTTCTGCATTGCTATTTGTTAGGGGACAATTTCAGCTGCTGTTACTGCTGAACAAATACATTGCTCTAAACTTTCCCTTTATTTCAAGGCTACTGCTGTAGCTTAAACTAGAGCCACTTCACAATGGCTCTTACTCCAAGCAAGTTTCAAAGGTTAGTTTGATTTGAAAGACATGTTTATTCAATCATAGTCCTTGGATTGTTACCTACCCAACAGAGTATACTTGGCGCCTGGCAAGGCTCACAGGCTCTAAACTTCTGAAGAGTCTGGCAGTCCTCAGCTGAATCCAGAAACCCATCTTTACTGAGGTGCTCCAAGCAAACCCTTTTATTGTGCCTGTGCTTTAATATGAGCAAGACTGTACATTCTGACTTCAGAGTAACAAGGCTGTTAGGGCACTTTCTCAAAACCATTAGTCATTTCTAACTTTCAGACTTGACTGAATTTAAAGTTAGGATAAGACCTTTGGTATTTCATATGGAAAGGACTCAGATATTTGCGACATCTCATTATTGAATGAGGAATCATTGCAGCTACATGGTCGTGATAAAACTATTTCCTATTCTGCATCAGCCTAACAACTTTAGCACACAGAAGCCACTTACTAAGAGGTGACAGTAAGCGAGAAAATAAATATTTCTGTTTAGTCAAAGCCAGTAGGACCCAAAACAGAAGCTTGGTGAAATCTGGAGAAGTTATTTGATGCTTTTTCTTACAACTTTGTTTATTTGCTGTTCAGGCACACACATACCCTTAGTGTTCGTAACATCCTGTGGAAGGAGTTCCATAATTATACTACATGTTGCCCGAAAACCCAGCTCATTCTGTTTGTTTTTACATGCCTGCCCTGTTCTTATCTAATTCCCTAGACATCCTCTTTTGCAGCACACACAGTACAACAGCTGGACACTTAGTCTCACATCGTGCAGCTGTTCTTACGCACGTCTTACAATCAGCCCTTCACAACAAGCCAAATTTCACGATCACACAGAGAAGCAGTGACAGAATCAGGAAATAAAACTAGGCAACCTGAAATTCATCTCCTGCTCTAGCCATTTGGAAACAATTCCACATTAAATATTTCCCCAGAGAAAGTTTTGGAGCGACGAGGAGCAGGAACATAATATTTTTGCTGCCTCAAACTCCTGTGCCCGTGGGGACAGTTCCCTCTTGCAGATGCATGTTGCATCACAGCCAGTTGCATGCCCATCTCCCCAGCTAATGATGGAAGGAGAGCCCCAAGCTTACTTTGTTTGCACCTCGCTGTCTTTCTCACCATAGCCTCTTCCATTCGTGCTTTCTCTTCCCTCTCCTTCCAGCGCCTCAGCTGCTCTTCTCTCATTTTGTAAAACAAGATCTGCTTTTGCTCTTCATTCAGCTCCGCCAGGAGCTCTGGGTCGATGTACATATCGCGCAGAATTTGCTGCAGCATGGTGACTCCAAAACAGAGACGAACCCACGGCCACCCGGGCTTGCTACAGGGACCAAATCCCACCTAGAGCACTCCACCAAGCTCCCGGAAAAGGGGCTCCCCGCCGACCAACGCCCAGGAGAGCTTGGATTCTTCTTTCTCTGTCGCTCTCCTCACGGGCATTGCCTGCTCCTCTTCTCTTTCACTGACAGAGTTCTCTGATTATCTCGTCCACCAAAGGTAGCAGCAACAGGTGTCAAGTGAAAGGCGGGGGGTAGGAAAGGGGAAGGATAAATAGGAAAAAACAAAAAAAAAAAAAAAAAGGCCAAGAAGGGAAGGAGGAAAGATAGGTCACTTCACTCTGCCTGGCTGTAAGCAGCTAAAAATAGGGAATTCTTGATAGAACCCATAATCTTTGCTGCCTTTACTAGAAGAAAATACAGTGCAAAGAAAGTGTCAGACTTCTCGCTGAAACTATTCCCCTTCAGAGCTAATGCGCTCCCAAGGGTGTAAGTGTTGTCCTGGGGTTTGCAGTGATGTCATGGTTAAAAGTATCATCTATACCAACAATATCCATGTCACTTTGGGAACTGATCTCTTCCGACAAAGAGGAGAAAGTCATTTGCAGTGAAAGAGGCAGAAAGTAGTTTCCCAATCTAATCTATTAACTAGTTTCAACCGGGTAGGTCATATCAGAGGTCATAGTTAGTGCTTAAAAAATATGGTCATGCAGCAAACCGATTAAGATTCCTTTAAAATTAAAAGCAGACACAACAAAAACCCTCAAGAATCTCATTATCACTTTATAAATAGTAAATTAATATTAATTAAACAAGAGTTTGTTCTCAGCAGTTCATGTGGACTATAAGTCCTGCTGTTAATTCATTTTCCACAGATTCAGTGTTGCTCTTCAAGCAAATTGTGACCTTTCACTATTTAATAGAGTTTTACTGAACTCACTAAAATAGTATTGTTTCACCACCAGAGCCAACACTTAATTATGTGGGGGAAAAAAAACCTGCTGGATTCCAGAGCCAGCTTTCTCTCGGCATGTGCCCAGCTTCTCAAGGAAAAAGTGACACTTTGTGGGAAAGGGGCCATCTTCTGAGGACAATAGAGATGTGGCCACTCTGAGCTTTCAGAAAACACACACTACATTTGCAAGCTGAGCTGCAGCCCACTGTGTGATGTTTACACAACTTACCTTTTCTACACTCATTTCTCGCACTGGGAGGTGGGATTAACTGTTTATGGAGAAAACACAGCGTGGTTAGAGGATCAGAGAGCCACCTCCAGGTTCTTCAAAGCAAGATTACAGGAGGGTAATGGAGAATGAAAAAGCGGAGTCATCCTCTCTCCCGTCCTTTCTAGCCAATAATTTTCAGGAAAAGGAAAGAGATCTCACCTGTGATATCGGTAATAGCACAAGTTTTTCCATCACAGAATGGGAGCACAGATGGTCCATCCATCATTCACCTAGATCATTTTTCATATAAGGTATTACAATTTACTGCTAATATACTCATCCTCATCCTTCACCAGCAACACTATCTTAACCATGAGCATATGACAGGTGAGATGGCTGTTTACTTAATGGATTGGTATTGTATTACACAATATTGTTTCTTCCTGCTGTATGCCTACATTGAGACCAGAAATGAAAAATTCTAAAGCTGAAAGAAAAGTTGTACCCCTAACTAACCTTTACACGACAATATTTAGGGCAATGGTATATAATCTAAAATAGTACATACACCTAAAATAGTAACATACATCTGTTTCCATAGACTTCTGTCCCCAGACTCACTCCAGCTCCTGAGCAGACACACACAAATCCAGGACCCTTTTCCTACACCTCTGGGAAAAGGATGGAAGAGGGCAACACAAACATACAGATCTGAACAGCAGGCCTAATAACCACATTTAGCCTGTAGGCAACAGATTTCTTCCACCACTAGCTCATGTAGTTAATTCTCCAGCTCAGGTGCTGGTAGCCTATGCCACAAAGCTGAGTATCAGTCCCATGTGATTGAATAATATGAATGTTAAAGTTAAATGAAATAATAATAATAATAGCTCTACATCACCTCCACCCAATCCGAGAAGGCTCCGGCTTAGTTAGCTTTAATTTTCAAGTCTGACAAGACTGTGAAAGTAGGAATTGTCAGACATATTTTGTGCATCAGCCCCATATGGACCATTTGCATGCTTGTTACGACACCATCCTACTACTGCACTATAAGGCTTTTCCACAGAATAAACCTGCTTTAGGGACCTGTATCTGTCAAATTCTTCTACGACTGCCATGATCTTCATATTCAAAAACATATCCTATTAATGCATCTCTTCCAACAACATTCCTTTGAAATAAGTAAAATATGCTTCTCACAGAGCAAAGCAGGATTATGAGTTCAACTTTGCCACCACTCTGCCCTAAGCTGTCTATTTCGGTTTTACGTAAACCCACACATTCATTTAAAAGGAGCTTGTTTGCTCTTTGCATCTCCTAGCATCTTAATTTTAGTTGAAAATACCTCTGGTCTAAACTAAAATTCAAAAGTCTCTATTATCTGGAAGCATAAATCCAAAAAGTCTAGTTGGATGAGGCTTACAGTCCCTTTCTGTTCAGCCAAAACAGAATTTCAGATACCGTCATATTTGGGCTTTACAGAGTTAGGTTCACATACAGGCTCTGAAGTTCAGGGTCTCTTATGTAGAGGTTTTGTCTTCTAAAACAAAATTACTTATTTACCCCTCCCCACCTTAAAAAAAGAAATGTGCCAAGGGAATGCCCTGGGGAAGGAAGACTTTACTGCTCTTCCTTTCTTCTGTTTTCCTTGGTCAGGTATAGAAAGAGCGCCTGGGGGATCTAGCCTTTGCTTCCCTGCTTTTATTCAATTATATTAGAACTGCGGCTTCACATTTTGGCACTAATTGGAAAAGACTCGCCTCTGCAAAGGCTTCAAGGCAAGCAGTTTTGCTGTTCTACCCATTTGTCATCTTTCTTATTCTATTTGACTTCATAGAACAGAAATCAAATCCGGATCACAAGCTATCACAGTGCAAAGAACAAACTCTTCATCAAGGATTATGTACATTTAAGCATGACAAGAGACAAGACCCACCTCGGAGCTGCATTTAGATGCAGAAGTAGCTCAAAAGGAGACCCTATATACAAGACCCTAAACACCATACAAACAATTTTTCAGGCAACTACTGATAATGTTTGGTGAGCAACTATACAACAAAAACAGGAGGAACACAGAGATTAAATGAATATACTAGGAAAAACCTACGTCTAGAAGATCATTCACTCAAAATATCTGAAAAAGGTAACCAAAAGAAAAAGTAGATTTTGTGAAAAAAAATCTTATGTTAAAAAAAATGGATTGATAACATCTAATTACAGGAATGATTTTGATCAGCTCTCTGTTGCAGCCTTCCTACTTTGAATTGCAATAAAAAAGTAAAATAAAAATTAAAAAAAAAAAAAAAAAAAAAAAAAATCATTAACCAGAAAACAAAAAGGTGGGTAGGAGGAAAGGATAAGTAAGGAAGAATTAACTTTTCTGGCATAAGCCAAAATATGCCTTTCGGCATAAGAAGTAGAAAGATGCATCATAAAATTTGCTGTTGGTTTCTTGTCCAGGAAAAAGATGTTCTGCCACAGAACATTGGGACTCTGAACATGGCAGGCAACTGCTATTAACTTGCTTCCTTTGCTTTCCCCACTAGCTAAGCTTGCTCTAGCCTATGCTTCTTTATGCTGTAGAAAAGTCGAAGACCACCAATGGGAAGAACAAAGTGTTTTTACCACTCCTTTCCTTTCCCTTGCTAAAAAAGCATGATTTGATAACGATTTGGAAATGGAATAAGAAGACAGTGGAGGAGGTTGCCTATCTGCTGTCCCAAAGGTACAGGAAACCCCCAATCTTGTTAGTAAATAGCAGCAATGCCTGAGAAGCCGTTTGAGATTCCACTGATCAGCAAAGCTGGACAGTGCTCCAAGCAGTACAAACCTTGACTATTCGGGGTCAATCAAATATTTGGGTAATTAGGCCTAGCCTGTTGGCTTAATAAGAAGCTGACAACAGTCATTAGGAGTGCTCAGAGGGCGAAACAACAGTCACCTGCTGTCTTGTAATCACTATCATGGGTGGATGGACTGCATGAAAATTCTCCCTTTTTTGCCACACCAGTTTGTTTCCAAGTCTCTCCACTTGCTTGGTGAAGTTTCTTGAGGAGTCAATTTTCTCAGATGGCGCATGAGAACCTTTATCCAGCATGAAGGAATAATTGTGCAAAATCATTCACTTTCCATATTGTTTTCGTCTCACTGAGGGAAGCATCATTTTAGATGATGATGCTCTCCTCACGTTTGACCCTTAGCGATCTTTACAAGTTGACTGTTTTCACACTTACACCTTAGCCTCAAACACACATAAGGCTATGAAGATGACTAGCGAGACAGGCATATATACAGTCTTGCTTTCTGTTCACCCTCTTCACTGACAGAAAGCTAGAGTCTGAATCTTCTATGAAGGAGGATCCCTGTAATGACCTAAGATGACAACATATTTTGATGTAGAAGACATCTAACAGGCAAATATTCAAAAGAAGTCCTAAAACTCACCATAGTTATAAGTCAAAAAAGCATAAGGAGAAGTTAGAGAATTTCTTGCATAATTCAGAACAGAATTTCTAATTATAACCCTATCAGAGAGTCTTTTAGAATGTTTTTTTTTTCCCTCTTCATGGAAAGCATGGGCCTGTTATGAAGACAGAACAGCTGCTCTTTTCTTGACTACTCAGTGGAACCTGTTGTCTATACAAAGGGTTTCCAGCAGCAGCTTTCATTCTCCTAACAGCTCACTTTTCCCTTAAATACTTCAAATGAATCAACAGTCTGAATTATCATGAAGAAATTGTCTCACTCACTCTGTTTCTGAGAAAGTTTAAAAAAATCTATGAGGTCCATATGAGAAAGCAAATTTTATTCAGCAAAAGAAAGTGTTTTCTTCCCTTCCTTTCCCAGATCTCATAGGAGATTTGAAGTAATGGTGCCCACTTCCCAACTCTGGACATTCTTTGTCATATCATTCTTCAGGGAAGTATTTTGACTTATTTAGGAGGAAGAAAACAAATGCTCCATTGCTACCTATGGCCCTCCCATTTTAGTTATCCTGGTTCACCTCTTTCAAGCAAGCTAACTGCACAACACTGCATCTCAACCAGCTGTGCACAAAATAACAGACTATTGTTAGTGCAGCTTTCGGTCAGCACTTGCCATCCCACAAAAACCACCACACAATTTGACAATTTAATTAGTCGTGATCTCAACAAGAATCTCAAATCTGTCTAAAATTTAAAACTGGAATTTCCTTTAATCTTTAACAGGGTCTTCAGGGACTACATGCACTCTGTCCTGGTCTCCACTACAGCAACTTTTTGGCTTAAGCAGTGTCACTATAAATCAGCTATTGGGGAATGGAAAAAGAAACAGAAGGGAAGGAAAAACAAGGGAAATCAATTTAGGCCCATTTTTAACATAAAGGGAAAATGTTTAATTGCCAAGGTTGCCTCATTTCCTCATCCATTTTATCTTGAGCACGTGCACCCCGTCTCCCAAGCTGAATAGCTCACTGGCAATGCTGAACTAGCAGAACTGTATTTCCTTCAGATTTTACGACACAGCCATATAACCTACTTTGCCCATGTCATTTACATAGAAATATTCTGCCACAACCTACATAATGGAGTGGGGGGAGGAAAGAGGGAAAGAATATATCCTCCATAAATAGGAGGATGAAATTATGAGGGAAATAGTAAACAGAAAACATGGCAATCTTGCATCTCTTCCAGACTCTGAACTCTGCAGCCATACTCATTTTCTGTGTTTTTATTTTTTTTCCCTCCCAAAAGGGAGGTTTACAGTACCTGTAATTTTTCAAGTCCTGCTGTGCCAGCAACAAAATGAGAACAGTGGAAACTGCAAATGAGTGGTGCTGGGGGGAGCTGACAGCGTTCAAGGCCTTCTAAACACACACAAGTACACCATTCTGTTACTTGAAAAGCAAATATTTTTAGAGCATTACCCACAACAAACCAGTCATGCCTAATTTGTACATTGCTGTCAATTAGAAAAATGGGGGGGGGGGGAAAAAAAAAAAAATGTGAATTATTCTCTCCCGAACTCCTCTCTCCCAGATGGGGAATAAAAAACCCTGCCCATTTTTCCCTCCAGTTCCATTGCTAAGTCTGTGGCTCCCTCTAGGGTCAAAACGCACTCGGACTGGAGACAGACCGAAAATGCTGCCTCAAAGTAGGCAGCACAACCTGCAGAGAGATCAGAATGATTAACTGGCCATTTCCCTGAGGCTGCAGTTTCATTACAAACTATCAAATACAGCAGGGGTGTGGATATGATTTTTCAGGACTTTTATTTCCCCTTCCATATGGGGCTAGTATCAGAAGACAGACTGTAAATGCTGTGCAGTACGGACCTCCTTTGCCTGTTTGCCACTTTGTCTTGTAGAAGTTTAGGACTGATCTTTTTAGACATTGCCCTAACCAAGAAAGTTAAGAAAACTTGAGTTCTGTAGAGCAAAATAGGAATGAAATAAAGATGAAAAATTATTAAAGAAATGAAACATAGCAAAAGAGCTACAAACCAATTAATAAGGGAAGATTTTATCATACTGTCAGTTGAAGAGCTGTAAAAGCAACAGCAAACTGGAATTTAAATGGGGAAATGCTAGTTTATATTGAGAAGAATCTCATCAGATAGCTGGGTTTTTGCTTTTGTTTTTTTCATCTCCCCTCAGAACTCAAGTGAAATGAATTCCACTGCAGGTAGTGCTGACAAGAAAGAAAGAAAAGGGGTGCCAGCTAACCTAAAGAAATCTGTATTTAGAATCAAGGACTACAAACTATAGAGTAATCAGTCATTATTCTGCCAGCCTGAGGTTAGTTCTGTGCTCTGTAACACTACTTGCCCTTCAGGAGGAGTCACACCAGGGATTATTTTTGCCTCGCAGGGTAGCAATTCCACCCAACAAGATTACTTTAGGTCTATCCCTTTGTGTCCCGTGTCACAGCTGTTGCACACATGATTACACTGGAGCCTGTAGATGTCTTCATGGTTCAGCACAATTTATCAAACATGTGAGGAGCTGAGTAGAAAGGGCAGCACTCTAATTTTTCTTCCAAATGGTAGTGGATATTTGAAATTCTATTACAAAGGTCTGAGTACAAGCGTTAACAGAAGTTTGTCAACTTCCTTACATCTAGTTTGTTCACTTGTTTTAATTTCATTCTCCCTGTAGCATAAACACAACCCAAACCAAAACATTACATACTTAATAGCTACTGCTATCAAAATGCTCATTCACAATAGGAAGATGTAAAGGGTGACAAGACATACTACATATTTTTCATATGCAAAATGAAGTAGCCACCATAAAAAAATAATTCAGGATGAAACTAGTTAAATAAACCAAAGAGAAAAGAGTCAAGACTCCTTGAGCAAGTTGCCTTGCAAAAACATGGTGTATAGGCCTGCAAGCAGCAATTAGCTTTCCAGAATACTAGCACTGCAGAAAAATTTCGCAGCAGAAGGGCAAAGAAGAAAAAAAAAGAAAAAAGAAAAAAAAAATCAGGAAAGGACTCACACTGCAGTTAACTGGAACAGAGCTCAGAGCTCTGCAGTCCTCTCACTTGGACTGCGCTGTCTAATTCAATCGTATCTTAGGAATTATATCTCATTTACAAAGCAGTAATGAAGCTCTTCAGGCCAGACCCTCAGCTAAGAATGGGGGTACTTGGTTGGCAGACAGCAGGCTCTATTTAGGAAGCAATTAGAGCTCTCTAAGTGCCTGCAGGGATCTGCTCTAGCCTTAACATAGATTAAAAGGCCCACTGGCAACAGTCACCGAGGAACTTCTTAGTTCAAAAAGATATACAGAATATAGTGCCCCTTGCTCCTATTTACACTTCCTTGCTCCTGTCAGATCCTGATGTTATGCCCAGCCGTACCGAACGCAGCATGTGCTCACATGGCACGCTGCAGTTGAGCTCTGTGCTACTCGAGCACAAAATATATCAGTCCTTCTGCTTCTCAGATGAAGACTCTGTAGCTGAGGGAGGTCATCCATGGCTGTACAAAACACCAGTTGTCTTTCAATTCCTAATCAATAGGCTGTTTCTTAAGATGCTCTATATCTTTTAATTGACATACTTATTGACTCTCTCCTTGAATGTAATGACCTTTATATGGTCTTTATAATGACCTGTTAATTTAGGATTAAACGTAGTACGTATAGCAACCTCAGGATTTAAGATTAGCAAACTCGGGGTGTAGTCTGTTTTTTTTCTTTCTTTCACTTCAGCATAATTTTTTTTCCAAAACCAGCTATCTGCATAAAATTTTATGTGTATTAGATGCATATCTATTAGAAAAATTCAATATTCTTCCTTACATGAATTATTCGTTTTGTGTATCTTTTGGAATCCCCTGGATTCCATGACCTAATTGCTACAGGAAGTAATTCCGGAGTTTGGCATATTTCCAATGAAATTCATTACAATAAGATACCCAAGAGATTTCATACTCTAAATTATGTGAGTTTCTTTCCTCAGATATATTTTAACTTAGGAAGATGCTCAGTAGGTTCACCTTCTTCCATCTCACTGTAAACGCATCAAAACGTATCATGTGAGAGCTAATTTTCTTTAATATACTCCCTGGTACAATTTCGCTGCATTATGCATAAAGCAGCAGTCATATCATATCAACTTCACATCGTATTAGACACTGCATTATGGCAGCTAAATTGATTACTGGTGTAATTGAAGGCCAGTGATAGGAAAAGAGTTAATCATTTAAAGGACTCATCAGCTCTATGTACAAAATTTCTTGCTTTAGCAGCATCATGTAAGTGATTTTCTTTCAGGGTATAGTGTTTTGCCCATTTAAAACACTTCTTATTTTTGTCATCTTGGTGGGCAATAAAATCCTCAGATTTACTAAAGGCAAATCTTATGGTGCATTTCTGCATGCACACTGTGCATTTTTTTTTTTTTTTAACAGGATTGGATCAGCAATTGCAAAAACAAACTAGCTGATTTCTGTTTTTTTTATATTTCACCATAAAGAGCCATAAAAATCTTTTCTTGTTGTTAAGAGTTGGCAGATAAATCCATAGACATTTTGACATCATTTTCTCCTTTAAAGTCCTCTGTAATTTTCAGCCTTGCGTGCTGCCCACTCTTTTTGTGGCAAAACTACAACCACGAAAAACCAACCATTCTGCTGCAGGTCATATTCAGCACTTTGTCTTGACACTGAGGTGCTGTTCGAAGTCTTTAAAGCTAATTCACAAAACATGCTGAACAGCCTTTACCTCATAGCCTTTCTGAGACCTCCTCTATTCCTTCAGACACCGTGGGACAAAGAACAACCCAGGACATTGCCTGCACTGACTTGTTTTTTTGGCTCTAACCTTCACAGGCCCAACCCCCCAGACCCAGATTCAGGCGGCTGACTCATTTTCACAACACAGACCTTAGCAGTTTTGTCATTCACAGCTGTCTTCCGTTCACATGACAATTTACTCTTCAGAGCTTTTTGTGAAACTATTAGACTCAAGTCTCATAATATGAATGTGCACTCCCCTATGATGGGCATGTGAGGTAACCCTGTTTCTCCCCATCCTCTCTTCCCTCAGCATACCCTCAGTAGTAACGGTCACCTCCTCATTTTTTTCCAACAAGTTCCACTCAATGCTGTTTTTCATGCTCTTATTTTTCCCTTTTGTTTAAGTTTCTGCACTAAAGTTTCTACTACTGCTTTCCTGCACAGTTGCATCATAGAAACACAAGTTGCAGCTGCATCGCCTTGGCACATCTGCCTGCTGAGAAACAGGACCAACTTGGTTAAACCCTTCCCCACCTCCCTCATTGTAACAGAGAACTGTCCTGCTCCTGCAGCCCTCCACATTTGCTCTCTTCTAACCACGAGACGAGCCTGCTCCATAACCCACACGAGTGGAGCTCCTTGCAGTTTATTAGGACTCTTCCTTCCACAGGTTGTGCTGCTGCACAGCAGTCCACAAATGCAAGCAAAAGGAACAGAAGGCTTATTTGGAGAAAAAAACACATATATTGAGGTCCAATATAACCCATGGTTCAGACTAAGAAAAAGTGGGTGCAGTATTATAACAAACTGAAGGCTTCTCTGGGCTACATAGGATTTATTTATTTATTTTAACTACCCCAGCTTAACTCCAGGCCTTTCCCAGAGAACCCAAGGCCTTGTATAGAACACAGCTCAGCTAAACCAAAGACTCTACGCCTAGCACTGTCATTTATTGTTTCTTCTTCCCATTTACTTCAACCTTTTATACTGATTCTACATAAATATTCAGAGACCATACTTCTTTGGCTATTAGCATTCTGTTACAAGAATGCTGCATTAGAACTTCCTATTTTCTAGAAATAAAATCCACTGTAGAGCAAGACGGACAGTGTTTGCATTCTCCAGGAGTGGTGCTACAGACATTCATTATGCAAAACAGGGATTAAATAGGCTATTTAGAAAAGATCAAGCTGCGGGAAGATGCAGATGGTTGATAGGAAATCATTTTCTAGTCAGAGTTTCATTTAAAAAAATAGACAAAGAGAGTGAAGGGAAGAGCTAGCAGTGTTATGAATTAAAAATAAAATAAAGGAAGCAGAATATATCCTGGTTTAACAAGGAGAAATCCCAGATTGTACAATAAAACAAACTGATACTGCAATCTGGAATTGCAATACAAAAACTCTTCTGCTAGAAGGATCCCTTTGTGGGAGCTATGGGCAGTGGCCAGATAGAAATTCTGATGCTGGAACTGCAAACAAGATCCAGATGTCCATGGCAATGGCCTCCCAAAAATTCACAGAGCTTCTGAACTTACGGTCTTCTCTGCATTTGAGTAACTTTTTCTAATTCTACACTGGGTTGATATGGGCCTAAAATATAAGCAATTCTCAGTTACTGATATCATTGTGTCTTGCAGCTGCTATATTTCAAAGAAATAGTTCATACGTAATAGTTCATGAACAATATCTGATTTTGTAGTGCGCAAAGCCACTTTGTGATCCTATAATATATGTTCAATACAAAATCATACACCAGGACACTTTCTGTGTTTATACATTCCTTTAGCATACAAGCATTGTAAATATACATAAACAACTCTGCTCTAAAAAACATATCCTAAAGTCAGACCAGCTCAAGGACAGCCAACCTAAGCCAGCCTAAGAGATTGTCCAGATGGCCCAACTACATTAGTCATAACCTTATGAAACTGAGAAGACATTTTAATGGTAGAAAAGCCTTTGCTGGCAGTGATTACCAGTCATTCTACAGGTAAAAAGAAGACCATTCTCATAATAAATCATAAGGGCCGCTCTAAATACAATAGTAGTATCTACTAATATGGACAGTCCATCTTAGAACTTCATAATCTATCCCAACAACAGGTCCCTGCCACCAGGCCTAAATCCTAGGAATTCATGGTTTTGCTCTCAGTTGAAAATGAGAAGCTTACTATGAACCTTAAATCACTTTTTTTCCAACTCCTTCCCCCCAGAATTGCTGAAGCACCATCATGGGCACTTGTTCCAGCCTCTGATGTTTTCTCTCTCAGCTCTAACTCCTCCACTTTCCCTTCTGTTCCCTTAGGTTTATTTTCATCACAGTTACAGAAACGTCATGCTGAGCTAGTCAATTGATGATAGTTCCTTGTCTAAAGATCTTTGATTTTCCCCAAATAATTGCATTTACTAGATCTGTGAATCACATTAAAATATCCTTTCACTAGTATGCTAAGGCAAGGCAGAAACATAATTCCATATATGGAAACAAAGTATATTCCCCAGAGTAAAGCAGCTTTTTGCAACACATCTTTCTGTATTTTTACTCTTCAGATCAACCCAGGTATCCATGTACATTTTCTTTCTGTAAAGCAGCCAGTTTTACTTGAAGCTGCAATAAAATTAATAAAATGAATCATATCTCCAACTTTGTTAAAAAAAAAGAAAAGAGATGCATTGCAAGGCGAAGGGCTAAATTAACTACTTAAAGCAATCCACCAAATCAGAAAGAAATAAAAGCTTTTATGCATAATAGATCACGTCTTTTAACTTTTGCTGAAAATCAGTTCTCATAGGTATCTGCAGAGAAAGTGGTTTCTCTACCTTGCTCGGTCCTGGACGTGCTAAGAAACGAAGGCATGAGCATACCTTAACTCCCCCAGCCATGCTCACTGCTTGCCGGATACCAACCCGCCTCACTTGAGAAGCTGGGCTCTTGGAGAGCCACAGCTTAGACCCACACCAACAGAGCGCGGGTCTAAAGCAGTGCTGACTAGCTACTCCTTCACCAAAGCTGCTCCCTCACCTGGGGCGCATCCTTGGGTCCTCTCACTGCCTCTGCCGCTCACCCACTGCCAGGATACTGACAAGTCACCGCACCGCTGTCCTCTAAGATATTACCCGAATTTTCAGTTTGTCAACTTCAAGAGCAAAAACTGCTCTCGTTGCATTTGTACAACACCCAGCAAAACACAACCCTGTCCCACTAACGGTGGCAGGACTATATTCAAGGACCACCACTTCAGCCCAGCGTTGCTATTCTACACACATGGTTCCCATCCTGTCTTATTTTGCAGTAATAGTTACAGCTGATTAGTTTGCATACAAAATCATAGTTCATTTGGCACAGGAATTCCATACCTGGCTGCTTGTCAGTGCCTTGTGTAATATCATGAATCTGTTTTTCTGTTAGTACTCATTGCAGCAAGTTGAATGACAATGAAGATGAGTTTTTCTGGTATTTCTTACTGGTCTTTGCCCATTTGCTGTACATCTGATTGTTTCCTTCAGTGTTTTGCAGAGAAAAGCTGTCATTATTATTATTTTACCTTTCTACCATTCTAGAGATATCCAAGATTCTGACCCACTATCCTTTTGAAATCCTTGGAAAAAAAATCCCATTAATTTACAAATACATTGGAACTGGCCCCTGTGCAGGCTGAACACACCTGGCGTGCCTAATGCCACAGTAACAGCACCCGTCACTCCTCCCATCCTTTAATTTGTCTCTTTTTAGACTCTAGTTTACCAAGTCTGCCCACAAAATGCTGACATTCACCTCTCTCCCTTTCACCTCAGAAATTGTGCTGCCTCTGACCACGCTGACAGCATGTAGCCATCCTACTTGTGCCCTGGTAAGCGCTCTGAACTCCACAGCAGTATCTCATACCCAGGACTGGTCAAGAAGCAATTCAGCCTGTAAGGTCCTGAACTGGCAGGAGGCTCCCCCACCTGGCGACACCCATTTTTTTCTGTGACTGCCTCTATTTAAACAAACAACCTGGGCGTCATGGTGGACAGGTTGACCATGAGGCAGCAGTGTGCCCTCGTGGCCAAGAAGGCCAATGGGATCCTGGGGTGCATTAAGAGGAG
>JAWLRI010000126.1:989997-1014589 GCA_034781795.1 Crypturellus tataupa | reverse complement strand
TGCGTGTGCAGGGGGGTTGGACTAGATGACCTCTAGAGGTCCCTTCCAACCTTAGGCATTCTGTGATTCTATGAAACATATATATTATGGCTCCAGTAGCTGTAGGTCATGCTTTTTTCTAAATGTGACAGTAAACAACTGACAAACATGTAAACAGTTTTTCACATTATACAGTGTAATGAAGCAATCTTCACCTCAGGACTTTCATTTTCCAATTCATTTGCAACTTTACAAAACCTGCTATTATGACTAGGAGAAATGCAGAACACATCCACCTTACTCTTCCTCTCCATAGGGACATCCGAAGGGACTAGCTTTTTAATTATCTAGCAAGACAGTCAGTAAAGAGTCTCAGCTTCCTTAATAGGATCCCTAGGCTCTAAACTCATTATCATATTGCTTTTTATCTTTAGGAATCGGTGATTTTAACTCCCCTCAGTGATTATAACACAAGAGTGCAGCAAGCTTTAGAATGCTATGGATTTGGATCCCCGTGCTCCTATTACCACAAACGCTGCAACACGTAGTGACTGTTAGGCGGCACCACACTGGGAAGCTCAATCTACTTGCTGCAGCAATCTTTAAATAGCATTAACTACTCAAACACATACTACAGCAGTGCTAGGGGGTAGGAAGGGATCCTCAACAGAATGCAGTATATATTATTTAAACCATCATATAATTGGCTTGTATTGTTCAAACTCAAGGTAAGGTAAGGTTGGCTGAAAAAGAGACAAAATATTTTTGAAACTGCTGGCTGAAACACAGCATCGGTCCAACAATTTCAAAATAAAATAAAAAAAGAATCATTTAGAAGATGTTTACCTGATCAGTGACAAAGGTAAACTGGAGCTGGCAGCTCTAGGTTCTGTTGTTGTCTTTGTAGAATACAAAAAGACTATGCCTATATACCTCAGTCACACCTTTGCAGAGGAAAGTGGAACAAAAATGATAAAAACTAATTTGTATTAGACTTTCTCAAGTGCTCAACACCCACCAGGTAAGATTCAGGTGTTCATATAATTTGGTCACATGTCCAAGGCAGATTCTGAGAGCTGCACTCCTTGTAAACTTGGCTTGTGTTCTTAGATGCTGATACAGGATCTGGTCACTCTTGAAAAAAATCTCTCTCTTATTAAGTTCAATAGTCATTCTTCTAAATGACAACAAACAGAAATTCAGTATAAAGTATTTTGAAGATCTGAAAGATTCTCTCCCAGTATGATAATTACTGTTGCAATTTCTGTTAATGACATCTAAGAACTGGAAACAAGCAGTGGTGGAGGATTAAGTAATTATGGAGTATTAGATGCATTTGAAGAGCAGGGTCACAGAAAAAGAGAAGGAGAAAAGAACGAGCGTGCTGTGGGCTGCTCATCAGCCTGAAAGCTATAAAATATTCTCCTTTTTCACAGCTTGCTAGCTGTAAAGGACAGACTCCCAGTACAGATCAGCTCTTCTTCACTGTCCCTGTTGTCGAGATCTACAGCCTTTATGGGTAAGTAAAGCTCTTGTTAACCATAGATAGATGTGAGCTCTAATACATTATTCATTTGCTTCTCGTAAAGCAATGTCAAGTGTATTTGATGATAGAAATAAGAAACTAATTTAGGATTTTAAATATGAAAAGATAATTAGAGGATAAATGCATTACAATAGCTGACCTGAAACGTGTGTCATATTTTAAACAATGCTTGACAGTCACGTGCAAACAAAGCTTTAAATAATATAAGCAAATTCTAAGGAGATAAGTGAAAATTAAAGCACTGGAAACTTATGAGCCTTAGTGAATTTAAACATTTTAAAGACACTAAAATTCTTTACTCTGCATTAACAGTACAACATACATCCAAGCAGCTGCTCACATATGGCTGTACATTCTTACTGTGCTTTGTAAAGCACCATAGAAAATACTGGAGCTGCATTTAAATGATCTGACCTTCGAATATGCCTCCTTTCTGACTCACCTAGTAGCCTACATACAGATGGAGTGCAAACCTTTTACTATATGTGTTCTGTGTGAAAAAAATAATGTTCCTACTGGATTTGAAATATACTTTTCAGATTTTAATTTCCATTATTCTTCAGATCACTGAGACATTAGGTAACCAGGTCACAAGACTAAGCTTTCTGTCTTCATGCACATGATGGTAACTTGCTCCACAATTAGACCTCCTGACATCAGCTGAACTAATCTCTGTATTACTCAACATGTTTAAAGGTGAAATAATCTGTCTAAGTGGAGTCTGATAAGGAAGCAGCTGTTTAGAACTACATTACTAGGCAAGTAAATAACTATTCAAGAGAAGTCAAACCTCTTGGTAGTTTAAGGGCACTTATGAAAAGCAGATTAAAATTAAAAACTAGAAGCACCATAGTTCTTACACCAACGATATAAGAGATGAACAAAAAAGTGGAACCAACCTGTATAACATAGGCATTTTGGGACTGCTTCTGGCCTAACCCAGGTCTAATTAAACCGAATTATTTCTGTAGGATGGGCTGCTCCTGTTCTGATACAGCTGAAGACAGCAGGTCTTTGCCTTGTATTAGGGCATTGTTTTCCTTCTGTTCCCACCTCTTCTATGTGTTTTTGGTGTATTCAGCAAATAGAGGAATGTTTGCAGTTCACATAGTTTTTACTCCTACCTGTTTTGCTGCTCTTTACGGCATTGTTTCTGCTCCTCACGTATCAGCCCTTGAGATAAGAATAAACAAATAACAAATAGCAAAACATACATTTATTGCCTGTTTGTCAAATTCCATTTCAAAACAAATATTCATTTACGTAAAACACTACCAATTTAAGCAATTTTTACACGTAGCCTATGTTAGCTATATCATACTTCAGCAGTAAAACCATCCGTGACAGTAATACCAATTCCTTGTGTGTCTGGTTCTCAGCCTTCCCTAGCAACTTACTATACCCCATTTGCTTCTTCAACAGCATTAGACCTTATTAGATTAATGCCACAGGGAAATCACAAGGTTGTTGATTTTAATTCAAACTTTTCTTTTTTTTTGTCTTATAGATTTTTAAAACAGTATGTCAGAGGCACTTAATAAACTAGAGTCAAAGCTTGCTGCTTACCAGTACCTGAGGGAAATTCTGCCACTCTTCTTGAGTTAGGATCTAGACAAAGTCAATGAATTTATCCAGACCTGTAGCAGCTGAGAAGGGGAAAGACCAGGTCCTGAATTAGGCAGTTTTTATCAAATTCCTCAAAGTGTCTCAGCTTCATTTCAGCTGTGTGCACTTCATGCTTTGTGAAACACAGCTCTGACACTTGAGCAAACAGAGGGGCTGGCAGTAACACTTCACTGCCTGCGCTTTCATCTTTACTTGGTTTGTTTCTGAACTCATTAACTGGTTTGTGCCACAGGTTTTGATATTCCAAAAAGCAACTGTTTTGGCCCTGTAACAATCCAGTGTTTTCATTCCCCGTTCACCTAGAACTATGATCCCTGTGCTTTGGATTCCTCCCTCATCACCATACATGCAAAACTAACTTAAAATAGTGTTTCCTGGGAAGAGTTATCATTTTAGTATTCTAATATCAAAAAACAATTTGTGTTTTATGCTATTCTACTGAACACGCAATTTAAAATAAAAATTACTTTATTCAGTAATCAGTCCAACAAAACCAAAGGGACAGCATATTCCTTTCTGTAAAATGGTACGGGGATTTTGCTGGAGTGTTTTGTAAATCGGAGCGTAAAACTATTGCCCTCTCTAGACTGAAGATACTTGGGGCTAATCTGCTCAGCTTTACTAAAGGAACTCCAGAAGCTCCAAAGATAGCTCCTGTCTTACCTCTATGTATGAGGGGATACAGTGTCAAAAAGCACCTTGTATTCGTTAACTATTTTTATTCTGACTATGGTAGCTGCTCCTTTAAAATACTTTAACTGTGACATGACAGTAGAGAATTTAGCTAGATACCCTAAAAAAAAAAATGTAAAAAGTAAAAAAAGAAAAAGTACCACCTACATAAACAGAAATCCAATAAGAAATGCTGAGAAATATAAATGCCTTTGGGAAAGACAGGTGGGATTTGTCTTACAGAAATATTTAATGGATGAGAAGTAGGTAAACTGTTTTCACAAAGAAAATGGGAATACACATCCACTTAAGACTGAAAAAATAGCCACTGTTCAGAAGAGAAAATATTTCTAAGAGGCTAAGAAATATATAGATGAAAATATAATTATATTACTGGAATCAAGTTTGCAAAGGTGTTAGGACACTTGTTCCTGTTTTCTTACATATTTGGCTAAATACTTTTGTGAATATGATTCTTGTTGTCCAAGTGGTAGCTATAAAAGTAACGGGTCATAGATATCAGAAAGGGAAGGTATCAAAAAGCAGATTCTGCTGAGCAATCCAGAACTGGGAATAGAGCCCTAAAAAATAGGTCATGTTACAGCAATATGTTACTGTATTAAGCACTGAGAGATCTTGTAGAGCCACAATTTTTACAGTGTTTCACAGAATGACCTTCTTTTCACTATCAGATGTTTACACTGCATAATGCAGCCAGAAACCTCTAACAAGTGATTAATAAATAATAAAACAGAACCACCACCAACTCACCAACTAAGCACACCCACTGTGCAATGAGCTTTGAGGCCTTCTTCCAAGGATGTTTTTCACATCCCTGTGAAGTGATATAATGGGGTTGAATTGCCTGTCAGTGTCAGGTCAGCATCAAGTGCCGCAAAAACTTCGAACAATATCCTCAGAAAAGAAGCTGCAAGTTCCTGATACAGTGAGTGATACACAAGGTCCTGATACAGTGAGTTATTGCAGAAACTACCTAACTCATAAGGAATCTCGGTAACTTCATGGTGAGCATCCTTACCTACTCAACAGTGCAAGATCCTTCTCTCAAACAATTAGCAAGGACAAGGCAGTTGTAGGCAGATCATGAGTTGCAGACAGTTCTATCCTTTTGAGAATTACAGGACTATCTTTTAATAAACCACTAGAAAAGCAAGGGAGAAAGTGTTTTCAGTTATTACAAGGTAGCTTTACCCTTTACCCTCTTAATTCTCTGTGATAATGCCCACAGCAAATAGCATATGCCACATACAAGCAGAACAGAGAGATGTTGGGCATTTGTATTTGCCCAGCTTTCGCCTTGCTGTCAGCCTCTCCCGTTGAGACCCCCTGCTCCAGTCACGCCACATGGCTGGGTCTTCCACTCTACCTAGTCCTGTTCTCTAGGCAGCACATGGCCATGCTCTCTTCACTGCAGCAACACGTTCTGGCTTTAGTTGTGCATCCTCATGCTCCAGCAAGAGCTGCCTGCCAACCAATACCTCCACAGCCAAGCAAGTGGTGTTCCAAGCAGCCCCTGTTCCTAACCGGATTACATGGCAACGCTGGGCCAGGGAAGAAATGGCACATCTTCCTCGCGTCTAGCCCTGGCACACACGTTGGGGTGTGAACACCACCGGTCTCTTGTATGTTAATGTCTTCAACATCCAGCTACACTCCAAACAGACTGTTTAGTGCAAATATTTGAGGGTTGAGGGCCTTTTTTTTTTTTTTGGAGTGAGGGTGGAAGTGGTGGTTGTTTTTTTCCCACCCACAGCTGCTCTTTTGGCTAAGCAAGCCTCTTGGAGGAGTCGTGAGCCAAAGGAAATTAGTGTTTTCTATGCTACGGAGTCTAATTGCTTTTTCCTCCACTGACAGCTCTTCAAGCTAAATTTAGGGAACCAGAGAAAATTAGACTGAATGTTATTTGGCTGAGACTATGGCCTGCTTTCCATACACATACAATGGCCAAAGGAAAGACTTCCTTTGTTTTGTGCTGTACAACTAGCAAATATGAACAAACACCAAGCCTGCAATCTAAAAGATAGTTACTATATATCCTATTAATGAAGCTATGTGATCAAGGGTACCTGTAGAGACCAACATGGTGTGCAAGAAATACAGAAAACCAGGTATTCAGTGAGGAAGCGACAGAGAGCTGGGATCCTATTCATTCACATATACAAAATCAGTCAATTTATGCCCAGCTGTCACAGTTTGTCCCATTACTTATCTACTCCCACTGCTCCAGAGTCAGCACAAAGCTTTGCCAGTTCTAGCACTTCATCTCTGTGTTTCACAATAACTGATGAAACCAGCACCTCCTGGAATCACATACCTACGGAAGAGGTTGAACTGCAATTTAAACCAGCAAGTTTGTCAACTTGTCATTGGGAAACTTTTTGGGAAACAAAGGAAAAACACAATGCATTGTTGTTCATGCAGAAAAAAATTAGGTGCATTACTGGTTTTTAAGTATAGTGTATTTGTAGCTATTCTTGCACGTCTGTCTTGTAACCATGCTGCCGTTTCCATGCTTATTTGTGTAGGAAATTAAAACAGGGAGCTCAGGCTCCAGTGTCAATCTACCATGCTAGACCACATCAAACAAACCCCGTTCTCTATCGGGCACATAAAAAAGGATGCATACTTGTACACAAAGTTGCAGCGACATTTATTTTCTTAAAGTGAAAGGGGATTCACCATCCCTCAATACAAGAATAAAGCTAGCAGAATAAGACTAAGCAGCTTTTCATATTATGGGTCATCTCTCAAGCACATATGTTCTCTCTGACTGCACTCGTCTGGCTTTTGTCCGACTTATCTCCCTGACCTATTTCAGGTTACGCTAAGACAGTCGTATCTTCCTCCGATCTGTTTTCAGTCTGGGTTCTGAAGTCTTTCTTCCTAAGGAGCCTACAGGACACAGCATCAGTCATAGACTAGTAGCACCTGCACCACTGTTAGCTTTTCTTCCCTCCTCATGCCTTTCCTGTAGTCACATTTGCCCTCATGGGTAAAACTCAATTACCTAAAAATAAGTTTGTAGAAAATTAGTTATTTATTTTCTGTCAAACTCCATTTTACAATAAATTGATATTTTTCTCACCAGTGATGATATCAATTTCTGTTAGCACCAGGAATGTGCAGGGGTTTTGCCATCCCAAACCTGAATTTAGCTGTGAGTTATCACTTTCTGGTCATACATATAGAAATTTCTTATAGATACAGCATAAAAGAACTCTTGTTCATGCACTTAGTTTTGTATCAGTCACTGCACTGTGAAATTCTGTTCTTCAACCAGGTAATTTCACTCAAAAAAAGGAGCATTTCTAGAGCTCCACTAACTAGCTGTTAATACTTCCAAGTTCTTTACTCATTTACGTTAAGTTTTTAAGCGAGAACTATGTCTACTCTTTCATCATGGAGGGGCAATCCTGCTAGTAAAGTGCCTTGAAGAGAACCTCCCTGGTGCCCATTCGTCCTCTGACACGAGTCTGGAGTAAAGAGTCAAAGGAAAATGAAGAGTGCGGGTCAAAGAGCAGATGAACTATAAGAAGCTCTACAGAAATAGAGGCTAAGTGGTAGTAATCTGCTCCCCGCCCCCTCACAACGCTCTTCTGTCTACTGGTTAGTGTTTAATCTTCAGAAATCCAGCATGCAGTGTTCGGCCACAGCAAGCATATGCTGACCCACTCGTGGTCTTCAGCTATTTTCTTTTTCCACTTTCTGCCAGGTGCTCCTATTACTCTCCACTTCAGTGTTTGACCAAAGGTACTGGGGGGCAAGGGGGAGCGGGATGGAGTTTAATGCAACACACATGGCACCGAGTCAAAGAAAGAGCATTTGTGGCTGTCCTGGCTATCTGAGAATTATAGAATTTCTAGACACAGATTATATAAAATATTCTGTAATTAGTAGAGGACATAAACTACTAGCCAATCAAGCTTAAACTCCTGCTTTCATCCTCCCTGCACCCTGCAGTTCAAGCTGAACAGCAGAAAATATTTCCTTACCGCTAGAGTAGTAAAAAGTTCAAAAGCGAATCCTAATAGATCGCAAGGTAGGAATGGTGCTCTGAAGAGTTCCCAGTCAGTACGATACAGAAAGGCTACAAAATGTCTATATGCCTATATATAGTAATTTCACTATTAGTAATGAGAATGGTTAGAGATATCCATGACCAAAAGGAAAAAATGTTAGGCAGAACATGAAGAAAAGAATATTGAAGAGAATATAGCTCTTTTCAGTTTCAGAGAGTAAAAGGAAACCTTGACATCTTTCAGACAATGAAAGGTATATGCCTAATGTGCATAAATCTACTTTTTTTTTTTTTTTTTTTTTTTGGCAAATTGTGTATAGCTACAGAGCCTAAAACACTTTAAAAAGAAACAAGAATTTAAAAAGTCAGCTAAGTGGTTTGTAATTATACCCCTCTCATACTTAGAATATTGGTTTTAAATTCTCTCCCTAACTTGGAAGTCTATGGAAGAGTCTTCCACAATATATTAAGGCACACGACAGAAGAATAAGTTCAGCATGTGGAGTTACTGAAGGAAAGGGCCAGTATTTAAACAGACACACATGGTTAAGATATTCTGCTGAAGTAGGTTGTGTCAAGACCTTCAAACTCACAAAATCTGGTTCTTACACTTCTACTTGGTAGGGCAGGCAGATTTATTTGGTGACCTCTTTTTCCAAATTAATAATCTAGCTCAAAAAAAGAAATAGTTTTGCTTTGACTCGAGAGATCAGTAGGTTGAGTCACACTGCACATATCAATGAAAGAGTAAAACGAGAACTTTCCAAACCAGCCCCAGAGTCTGTTTTTTGGCTTACAGTGTCAATTACTGAACCTGATCAATAATTTTCTGTTGAAAAATGCTGATTTAAGAGAAAGAAAATATGGCATGAGAACAGGCTTATTCTGCTGCAATTCTGCTCGGAGAGCGGGCGGGCAGGCACGCTGGTCGACCAGCTGGCCAGCTCGGCCGCCTGCTTTCCAGCCTGCTGCCAGCTGGGAAACCGGCAGATTTGCAAGAAACTGAAACAAATTGTTCTGTTTTGCCTCAAGTTCCAGGATGTCAACATTCTGTTCCAGCATGCAATGAAACAAAATGCCAACAACCCAGAATTTTCTACAAATCAGAAATACCCTTTTCTAGCCAATTCTAGTCACGGTCTGCATGTGTGCTGTTCTAACTGCCTCTCCACAAAACAACTGTGTTTTACAGCACCTTCTTTATAATTCCACTTCACATGCAAGGACTGAAAGACAAAGAGTATTGAGCAATCGGTCCTATGCTGATTAAACTATTTCAGTTTACCACGTGAGAAATTTCTGAGCAATAGTTTTGAAAATATGGTTCAGTATTTTAAGTCCGCTGCAGCTGAACAGAGACTTTTACAAGAGTTGCATAAAAACATCTTGGTCAGCAAACTGGTTGATTTTGCTGCTTATCAGACTAATTTCACAACACAATAGACTGTAACCAGATGGCAGTCAAAGTCCTTGAAAATATCCCATCACACACGGTGTTATTCAATGGATCCACTCCCCAGAGAAATAAAAAACCACCTGGATTTCTAATCAGCACTGCACCAACTGAGTGACCAGACTTAGGTAGGCTCTAGTCACCGCTATTTGTACAATCTCATCCCGTTTAAGAGATTCTACTGGCTTTTGTTTTTAAATACATCTAAACCATGACATTAGGGTAGCTGAAAATATCAAAACTGCCCTGCTTAGGGGGATGGCATACTAGAGAGTAAATGAATTACCACACGCATTTGAGGTCTTGATTCAAAATACCTCGGTATTCTGAAAATAGTAACTTCTTTAGAGCACAAAAACATAAGACTGCCATTGTTCATAAATACTTTTTTTCTCCCAAACAAAACACTTTTTTTTCCTCAGAGGACAATAACAGTCTTTAATAACACTAACCCTCTCAAACTGTTCAACATACTACTACTTCCCCTGAAGTGTGTTCCTGCATGTACTAAATTCTACTAAACTTCTAATTAAGAAAAAAGAAACTCATAATTACTAATGGACACATTAAGAAGAGAGAAGAATACTGAATCCATCAAACAAGAAACAATAAATTATTAATCCTAGGCAAGCATTGAGATGTTCTAGGCTATGACTCATCTTTTTCAAGGTAACAGCTTATGGGAGAGAAGTGTTCCACAATACTACAGTTCTGATAACTTCTTACACTACTGTCAGTACTTGGTTCAGTCATTGGTTTCCCAGTGTGTGCATGTATATATGTAATTTCTTAAATTAATTTTAGCCACACTAAGTCCTTTCTTCTTCAGGAAGGAGCTGCAGCAACCTTCAGCTTAAAAGGGCAGAAGATAGATTTTAAACAAATCAGGAGAATAAATGGCAATGAATTACATGAACTGTATGGTATTCTCCAGAGTTTAAAGGAGATTCAAGAATGAAACATCAAATAATGAACTGATGCACAAAATACCATTTAATCAACTACAGAATTAATAGATCAGAAAGCAGTACAAACGGTGCGGATTCATAAAAGCTTTTCCAAAAAATTCCAGAAATTAGTCTGATCTCTTCACATGGCAAAATTGGATAGAATTTGACTTCTGCAGAGGAAAGTATTGCTTGATTTTTCTATCCTTCTCTTTTCCCCTCCCAAAATTATGTATTTTTAAGGAGATGGCAAGATTATAAATAAAGGAGATATAGTTAAGAGGGTACTTTGGATTTCCAGAAAGCATTCAATGAAATCCATCTTCAAAGCTATCTTGGGATAACAGAGATGATTATCTGGTGATGAAGGCTGAAGGACAGAATAAAATGAATTATCTTTGTTGGAACCTGCATCATTCAATACACTAAAACAACCTGGAAATGGTGTAAAGATGAAAAGTTTACTGATTATCTGGAGAGTTCAAAATTAAAAACATCTGTAGAAAGTTGCAGAAAGATATGATAATACCATATGACTAGGATCATATCCTTCAAATTTCACCACCATTACTTTCTGTTAGTTTCTATTTACAGAAAATTTTATCTCTGCATGTTTATGGCTGTACAAAAACTGTGTGTTGTCTAAGCAGACCAAACACCCACTTTTGGAGAAAATTTGTAACTTAACAAGATTTCAAGTCTTCAGAAGATGGGATTATGGTAAACTATCGTCACTGGAAAGAAATATCAAAAGTCTTCAGTATTTTTCATATTGTCTCAACACTGTTTTCTATCCCATTCTATTTAGAAACCCTGAGCCAACACCTGGAGTGCCTCAGACTCTATGTAGGGGACACAGATGCTGAAGAGAAGATCCTTGAAAGTCTGAACGGGATTCTCCTGTCTCTTGCTGAAGACAGCTAAGTATCCCTCCACACTGCTTTCTAACCACCATTTACACAACCCAGAAGTATTCCCTGGTGCTTTTCATCTATCATAAGAATAAATATCAAAACAAGTGATCATTGCTGGAACTATCAAAATCCTCAGCCTTTTTTTGTGGTCTTTTTCTTTGCATACTCTCAAATCAAGTAGACAAGGAAAATCTTTCCTTTTTACTCTAAAGGATCAGTTCAAAAATCGGTATACTGGGAGTCTAAACATTAAGAATACTGGTAGCAAAAACCATCTGTTGTTGACTTCACCTTGCTTTACACTTTTTAACCTAGTGTCAACTTATTAGTGCTGTTCCATAGATTTATGCAAAAAAAAATCTGATCCTTCTGCTCAAGTTCCAGGGTCCTTTCAGCATTTCACAGCATTTCTTATTTGCAAAAGCAAACTTAGCATTTGAGAGAAGAATAAAAAGGCCCATCAAGGCACATTGTTTGTTAATTGAGAATCTGCTTAGCCTTTAGTGAGGCAGGAATAGCTCATTTCACCTGTCAGCATTCTCCTGGCAGTAGTTACCTCTTCTCCAGGGCACAGGGACTTACTCAGCTGCCATAGTGATGAGTATATGGGCACAGCAGTGTGCTTTACACAGCACACACGCATACTTCATAGCTCTTAAAGAGTTTTAAAACACAATGAATAAGACATTAACAGTTCTAAACCACTTCAGACGTAAATATTTCAGACCACAAAATCTGAGTTTTCAGATTTTTACAACTCCTTTTGGTCATATTAATTAAGCCAGAAAAAATGAATTATTTTAAGAGGTCTTCAATGATCTCCAAGAACCCAAGTACAATAGGTGAACTATATTTACTATTTTTTAGCACACAGAGGTTGTAAAACTATGGTTGTAGTTAGACAAATGATGGTGATATATTTTAGTCTTTTCTTTTTTAATGCATAACAGACATACCTGCAGATGTATTCAGCATTCTAGGCCAAGAAAAACAAGACACCTTGTATAAGCAAACAGATACAGCCTAAGTGTTGTGAGAAAATCTACATCCACTAAATGTGCATTTTAGTACCAAATGAAGCAGACAAAATGCTATACAGCTTTCACATATAAAACAAGATCTCAGCCTTTTTTTTTTTTTTTTTGTAAATTTTAGTTTAATTCCTAAGATGCAGCTGTGCCATTAAAGCTTAACAACCACCTTTTACCATATCATTAGTGCATGGTGCTACAGTATTTCCATATGTGTTTTTTAAAAGATGCCTGTGCACCAATACTCCAGCACCCCATATTTAAGCGTGAGGAAATATCAATATTGAATAAACAATATTCATTACTTGAGACTAACCAGTTGAAAGCAAAATAATTGAATCACGTACATATCAGTGCTCAGACTACTGCATTAGTATGTTTGGGTTGTTTATTAGTTGGTTGCATCATGTGCACAGTCACAGTCAAAGCAAAACAATGAGATGCATGGAAACGGCTGGCAGTGTAGTTTCATAAAGTACCGTGCACTGCAGTTTTCATACAATGATGTCTATTTGTCACCAGTTAAGTAGAAAAAAATCACTATCACCTCAGAGATTAGTCTCTTGCTTTAGAAGCAGGTAAAACAGGGGTGTCTGCTCGGCTGGTTATCCTGTTTGCTACCTGCAATATCGGAGAGATTCCTGTTCTTACACCGAGGAAGTCAGCCAATCACCTCACAACTGAAAGTGTCCGTAAGCAATTTAGATTAGTCACATGCAGACGGCAAAAGGAGGAAAACAACCCAGTTATTTTCACTGTTTAGAGTCTGGGCTTCCTTTAGTCAGTGTCTCAGCATAAAAAATTCTCCATCAGCCAGAGAGCAATTAACAACTGGTACTTATAGCTCTGGTGAGAAAGTCCTTAAGATCTGCACATTTCCTCTACAATGGCAAAAATCTGAATTTATTCAAATCTCCTGGCAGATGGTAATTTACTACTTTATAAGGCCAATTAGTTATGTTTCTGATGGAAAAAAGCTAAGGGAATTGACTGGTCTAATTACTAATCTAATAAAAGATATTGTGCCTACCTATAAATTAATTGCTAGACCACACATCAGGAACAGAATGTTAATGCCTCATGCAACCTTCCTTTTATTGTCAGAGAAGATGAAACTTTTTTCCTCTTTGCTTTGCCACTTGTGCTTTAATTCAGCACGAATTAGCCAGAATAATCACCTGCACACACACTTGCTGCAATATAAGAGTGTTCCCATATATTTTCACTCAGACAACCTTTAAGTACCTTGTTAAATGAGGACCTTGGATCCCAAAGCTACGCACCAGAACACCACTGAAGCAAACTAACATGCGTAAATAAACAGTTGCAAACCTATTGCTGACATTGTTAACACTCTTATCATTACAGAGCAGAGATGCTTCAGCCTACTCAGAGAGAGTGGGATTTTCCTGACTTTGGCACAAATCCTGAAAGGCAATCCACGCTGTGCAGTGAAAGCCGCCCAGGTGCTTGCAGAGATAGCCAAGAATGGTACGTTGCATTAAAGTATTACTACAAGGCATGTTATGGCACATTGCCTCTGTTTCCAGTCTGGAGTTTTGTTTCACGGTTATCAGGTTTTGGTCATGCATATAGTGCAATGGCTTTTTTTTTTTTTTTTTTTTAATATCATTATGGCCAAAACTCAACAGTTTCTCCTCTATCCGCACAGAGGAAATGAAGAAGCCATGTATTGAAGCAGATTTGGTTCTAACTTTGATACCTTTCCTGGAAAGCACTGACCAAGAAATGTTGCTTCATGCTGGGAGAGCTATTGGCCGTATCTGTTATGACAATCGTAAGTATCTAGCAGAAAGATTCCTGGCTGTAGGGCATTATTTTATAAGACAATATTATGAAAAGCTCCACAGACTGCAATTTTTGATGAGACCTGAACCCACGATGTCCTTCAATCTCCAATTAGTTATATAAATTACACAGGTCAACCGCCAGGCTGAATGCATCTCAAACACCACCAAACTCACCTTTTTCACTATATTTTTGATTTCAAGGCAACACATCTTTCTCAGAACGGATACAATTCTCCTGTTCTCCAAACTCAGGAATAGCAGAGCTTCACAGATTTCAAACAGAAATGCCTTGGGCCTTTGCCAGAAATGCCTTGGGCTAAAATCCTGGAGAGTTTATCTTCTTTCGAAGTAATAACAGGATCTATAAGAGCAAAATGTTTTTAGAAATCCATGCCAGGAGAAAAAAGCCACCACACTCCACCAGACACAACAGAGATACTGTCTTAGTTCTTCTCTAAGGATTATTGCTTGCAAATAGGAAATATCTCTTCTCCAGACTTTGGAGTAAACCAGCTTGCCAACCAGTCTTCACAAGAGATACCCCTCTTCTTTTACTTGGCTATCAAAAAAAAAAAAATATATATATATATATATTTAGAATATATCCCAGACTAACGCAAAACTATAGATTTTACCAACTTTTTCATTTACCAAATTTTTCATTTTGGTTTACTGTACTTCATTGACTTTGTGTGATTTACACTGATATCCAGCTATATGAGGATCTCACTCTGGCTATAAAGATACTAGCCATACTGAATTCAAGCACTCATATATCTTAGAAACTACTGGCTTTTGGAGTAAAGAACTTGAAAAGACTGAAAGATGATAATTCTCATAGAACTTCAAAATAGGCTACCTCCTGAGAGCATCTGATAATAGTCAGGGTATAGGAAAAGCTTCTTATTTGAAAGACTTCAGGGAAAGAGGAAAAACAGCCAAAATGGAAAAAAAAACAACAAATAAACAAACAAATAAGATACACAAAACCCCCAAAACCTACAAAAACAAAGCTCAACTCCCTCACCTAAAAAAAAAAAAAAAAAAAAAAAAAAATCACTCAAACTCCCCCTAACCCCTCGAAAACCTCCCACGAAACCTCTCAAAACCTCTCCCAAAACCAAAAATCCCCCCAAAACAAAACCAACCAACCTCTTGAGCCCTCATAGCAGAACACCAGACTCTGCTTTATTAGGGGTTCCAGTTCCATTCTTCTCTCTGCCCTTCAGGTCAAAAAACACCATAGGATAAGGCTACTACTTGTACTACTGAGATGCTCCTTCCATTGGCCTTATACTTGCAATGATTTAACTACCCAAATCAAAGTAGAATTATAAGAATACAATTCTTAAACCTCCTAAGTGATAAAAAGCAAAACTCTAGTCTAAATCTAGATTTCCTATGCACACATCCAACTTCAGAACACACATTAGCCTGAACACAAAACTGCAGAATTGTGAGAATGAGGCAGACTATCTGGCTGAACTCACCTCACTTGTTCCCTTTCACCAATTTAATTGGTCCCATCTAACCACCTTTAACCTCTCTGCCTGCTGTTACCAGGGCACCTTCAGGAAGAGCTGGTGAAGGTGGGAGTTATCACATCCCTAGTCCGAATATTAACTGACTATGCAGAGAGTGAACCGCTTGTCCATGTTGACCTGCTGGCTTTATGCAATCTAGCAGACCTTGGTAAGTAAATGGTTTTATATCTTACAGCAAAATGTTATTTTCACTCTGCCATTACCCTTTCATGCACATACAGAATGCCCACAGACATTTTTATAAAGCTAATGAGCAATCATGGAGTAGTCACAGAAACCAGCACCATACTTTGCATAAGGCCTTATTCTACAGCCTAATCTACTGCCCCATACTTTATGGGGGAGAGGTAGGATAGGGGGTACAGTACCACATTTGTTACCTTCCAGGCAGCTCCATCCTCTGTAGATTTCTTATATTACTGACTACCACTTTCTATCCAAATTTTATTCATTTTCTGCTACACAGCAGTGAGCTAAAAAAAATTTCTTGCAGATGTTTATACTCCCAGCTAGAGTAGAACCATCTTAAACAGAACATCTAATGAATCAAAGCAGAAAATATACTAGTACAGCAAACGTGCATGTGACATGCCATTTTGATGAATGAAATGACCATATTGTGGATGAATTTACAAGAGTCAATGGAATTAAGCCAATATTAATTTGACCTTTACTATAGGGTCATAGCTAGAAGAATTACATTAAAATGTGTTAAAGAAAAGAGGAATTCAAATACAGAAACATTCTAAATCTTTACTTTATATCATTTACAGATACAGCTAAGGAAGCTCTAAGCAAGACAAAAGTGGCTGAACAGTTGGTGAAGCAATTGAGAAGAGCAGAGAGCCATGAGAGGTTAGAAATTGTCTTTGAGATCCTTCAGGCACTTGCAGAAAACGGTAAGCAACCCCTTCAGGAAAAAAAAAAAAAAAAAACGCCCCAAGAACATATGAAATCCAGGTCTGTTTAAGACTTACAAATTTATCAGAGAAGACAACAAAGAAAGGAGGGGAGAGAAGAGCATTTTAATTATTTTCTTGGATCTGTGACACGGCAGATCTATACCATGAGAGAATATGAGTTTGAAACAGAAAAGCAGTGCAGACCAGTTTTTGTTTGAACAAAATAATTTGACAATCATGTATCAGAAGATGCCTAGCATAGCAAACACTGACAAGAACCCTTCAAGAAAAGCAACTCAACCCATCCAATTTTCAAAGTATGAAAACTTATGACTGGCAATACAAGAAATAACAAAGATCAGTGCAGAAGTTTTACTAGCTAGGGGTATTTTCCTAATAGCAATGTTTGTTACAAATAAAACAGAAAAAAAGCAAAAACAAATAAAGAAGAAAATCACAGCTGGAAAGAAATTATCTTAAATTCATGGACTTAGCTTCCTAGTTTAAAACATTTTGGCAAGGACCAAAGAAGCTGTTAGTGAGCTCTTACTGTGATCTCCACAGATGCTTTGAAAGTACAGTTGGTGGAGGCTGGTGTGCAGGAGGTGCTCTCTGAGATCCTGCTGAGGCTCCAGGGTAGTTCACAAGCTGAAGACACCTGCATTGTGAAGGCTGCGTCAGATCTCATCGTCTCCCTGCTTCTTGGAGGTAAATATATATATGTGTGTATGTGTGTGTATATATATATACACACAATGAACAACAAAAAATTCCTTTGATAGAGGAGTTGCTATCCACTCCATTGCTTTCATTTCCTTAATAGGGACACACCTGCAACCTGTTTCATAATAATCCTTAAGGGATTACGTGCAAAATAATCCTTAAAGGAATATTATCTCCTCCTCAGACATTGCATTTTTTTTCATTTACTGTAAAGACACAGTGCTCACGTTGCCATGTTTTCCTTCAAGCATACACATACATTGCCTCAGGCAATCTAATACATCTGTGATTGCTCCTGTGCAGAAAATACATGTAGGTGCAAAAGCTTCATGCTATTGCAGCTGTACCTACAGTTGAGTCAGTGCAGACCCAACTTCAATAACTATTTTCAGCACTGGCTTAAATGCCAGTTTTAAAAGATAATTAATAAGTTAAATAGAAAAATTGACACAGTATTTGACTTACCCATACTTCTTTACTTGCTATTCCAAACCTATTTCAAGAAATTGGATTAATAGATGAAATATAAGAATCTTCTTGTAAATTGTCCTTCAATCTATTATAAAGAGCACCATCCTTCCAGAGGGGACACACTGCTCTTCTAGGTCTCTAGCTTGCTTATTCTCTAGTGTTATTCCTGAAATCTGTCTAAAAAGGGCCAAAAATCTTCAAAAGTAACTTAGTTAGGTTGATGCTGCTATTATATTTGAACAATACAGAATAAAGCTTCAAGAACTGAACATTTACATCTCAAAACAATTGACAACTTAAAGGTCTTAATTATTACAGCAACAATCCTTAAGTTCCATCATTGATTGGAATTTCCCCAACAAAGAAAGAGAACAGTTCACTTTTTGGGGCCACAATTATAAACAGAAATGATACGTACTTTTCACATTCTCTCCACTTAGACAGCCAAAGATAGGTCCAGGTAGAAGAATTCTAATAAGGAATTTGGTGTTATCCAATTATCCACCAGAAAGTTCATACCTGGCTTGCATCCAAACTACAGGGACAGAAAAAATGACTACTGCTAGTTTCAGTAGAAATAGTAAGTTTATTTATTCGCTACCACCCAAGCTGGAAGAGAACGTAGCACTGCTAGGTTTCATTGCTCCGTGCCTCTGAAACGGAAACTCTGTTGCTTTTTTGCAGACCCGAGACTTGCATAGCTCTAAGTAAGGCAGGCTATGAGTACCAAAGAAATCTGTAGGTTTTGTCATAAAAATGGGATAAGATGGCTATACAAGCTTTCATACTTCATTTTGCCCAGTTCATGCACATTGGAAGACTCCAGAAATGTTTCATGTCAAATATATTTGCTATAAACACTAACTTCTCTGGCATCCCACAGATCCTTTCTAGACTTCCATTCTTCATTAAAGAACTACCTAGCTCAATCTGCCACTGCGCATCACAGCTCTACAAAGGCCACAGAAATGTTCTGTGCCTTTAAACTTATTATCTGCAATTTATTCAACCAAACAGCTTGCTTTGTCACTCACTATTCTCCTTTTACCTCTCCCACAACCCCATTAGATATTTCATAGAACAGAATAAACTCTTTTAGGTCCCAGTATGTGCCACTGATATATGCACAGCCTTTAATCTAAGAAAAGAAATCCTATGGAAATCTGATGTCAGCATCAAATGACTTCCGAGACAGTAAAAAGATGACAGCTTTTGCAGCTAGGAAAGTGGTTTTTCCTAGCAGGCTTTTAACTACAAGTCATTAAATTGAAAGTTCTGCTGCTATCCAAGTAAAAATCCATTGGAGAGAGAACCAATTTGGAGCTCTGTGGCAATCAAAGCAAGGCAGCCACTAATGGATTCTGGCCATTTACACATTACTAGAAGAGGGGAAAAAAGAGTTCTGCCATTCTTTGGCTTGAAAGGAGGGGAAGAGAGAAATTAAGTTCAATTAAGGTTTGACTATACTAAGATCAAAGTATTTTGCCTGTAGAATTCTGTCCCAGGATAACCTATTCCTCGAGAGAACTAGATAGCTTTATACATTCTGATATAATAAATAAGCAAAAACATCGCCTCCAGGAAGCACACACATAAGTGTAAATCAAAAGACTCTTGCATGAGTAAAATTGTAGACTATTGTGGACTGACAGTTTTCTCACAAAAATATCCCTTTTTAAACAACTGACAAATTCTTATTTAGGATAAGTTGTAATATTAAAAATATTGTAAAAATATTGTAAAATATGTAAAAATATTACTAGATGAAATGCAACAGCAGTAAAAGAGCTAACAGATAAATGGTAGCATTAGTCACAAGGTAATGTGAAAGAGTTTCTAAATCTCTGGGACAGTAATAACATTTAAATCGGCACAGTTTTTAACACCTATTAAATATGGCCATTCATATTTAAGTGATATACACACTTAGATGGATTAGAAATCCATCAATCTTCACACAGCTAGTACCATATAAAGCTACCTCTGTTTGGATTCTGTATTGGTATATGCCTGTGTAGTTCCACAGATAACTGTTTGCTCCAGCTGAAGATGTGGTCTCCCTACGCAGCTTTCACATCTTCTGCCATGTTATAATAAACAGCATTAAAGCTGCAAGAATAGAGTACCGACAGAATGCTAAATGGTGTCAGGAATATTCTCTTGAGATGTAGTAAACCATATGAGACAATATATTCACCAAATGGCAACTTTAAAAGTCTTTGTTCCAGAAAGGTGGAGGCTGTAATAGAGACTTTTCTTCCACTACTGAGGAGAGCACATTTTCTCTCAGAGAGCACTAAGGACTCTGACAACAAAAGTAATCATCTCTGCAGAGCAAGATCTCAAAGAGAAAGGGACACACACAGACAAAATAACCAGTACTCCAGAGACACCTCATTTCAGAAAGTGGGCTCATCAGAACAGGCAGAAAAAATCTAGGTGATTGTTTTGGCAATTAGTTAATGAGAAACAGTCCTATTATCAAATGAGTAAAAGCTGTACAAAATTAGTAATATCAGACTCACCATCACTAGATCAGATCTCCAATCTTGGAGTGATCTCTTGGGCCAGCAGACCTGGAGAATTAAACCAACCCTGTGGAGAAATTGAAAATTCTACCAGTATTCTAGTGTGTACGGTTGAAATTAGTGTTGAGGAGGAAATTGTCGGAAGATAAAGCTTTGAATTCATCTCGGTCTGGCCCTAGAAAGTTGTCTGAAACTTTATTAGAGGATATATCTCCATCGGTTCACAGGTGGCTGGCATCCACTTTTATTTCTAGAGCGTTGAAATTTGTTAAGGCCAGAGCTACAGTATCATTCCTGTGAGAAACAGCCAAGGCAAAGGTTCCCTACACCCTGGGGTTCGCATGCCTAATTTCTGTCCCTGCTTTCATTCCACCTCCTCTCCCACCTGCACGCCTCCTGCTCTTCCTTCAGATGGCAACTGTGTCCGAATGGTACAGGTGGGAGTCATACACCAGCTTCTGGACCTTCTGGAGAAGCACGTGGAGAGCGCGGACGTCTCCGTTCAACACGCTGCACTCAGCGCACTTCGAAACCTCGCTATTCCAGGTACGGAGCCTCAGGACACAACTCACTGTGAACCTCGTAAAGATGGGACATGCAGCTACGCACAGCTCTGCCCAAGTCACCAGTTCCTGTCCCCTGTACTCTGAGGGAGAATCGACCTTTTTCCTCCTGCAGAAACATATGCACTTGAATTATTCATCAGGACTTCTCAACTACATAAAGAATCTAAATATCATACAGTCTGATTTAACTGGCAGCTGCTGAAATTGATTTATTGCTAAGAGGATACAGCAATACAAGACAAAAAATGTAGAACAGGATTTATAGCTTAAAAAAGTGGGATGGAAACTGTCACATCACAACTGATAGGGATTTTACAAATCTGCTCTTCTCCTTCTGTAAAGATAATGCTTATTGCAAATTTGGCCTACATAACAGTTAAAAACTGCATTCTTGTTAGGTCTAAGTACAAATAAGAAAATTGTGTTGCTTCTCATCTCAAATTTATTCCTTTCATAAGAAAACACAATCCATATCAAAAATTTTTAAAAGAGAATTAACAGTGCAGTACCCTTTAACGCAGTCCTTACCCTGCTGTATAACACTACTCTGGTGATAGCATGACACAAACACTATTTTCTGAAAATAAAAATCTTGAAGTTGCTGAAAAAACTCCTAGTTATATGCACGTGTCTGGGTTAGCTTCAAGCTGGCCATAACATACAGGAACGTAGATCTATCTTGTATAAGGCCTATGCCTTATGTTGTAGCGTAGGCTGGAGAAAGCAGCTCTCAGAAGCACGTGCCACAAGAGAGGAAAGCACTTTGCCAGCACCCTGTAAAAGAGGCTGATGGCCAGCACTATTTCTGGTTCCAGGAGTCCTGCAGTGTTAATTTCAGAGGTCTCTTTCCAAGGGAAATACCAGGATACACTCACAGCTCTAAGTTTTCATCGAACAAGGTACTCTACAGAGAAACACAGCATGCTTGAATAACTGAGCACTGGTTTCCAATCTAACCAGGAGTTTCTCCAGTTTTCAGGACCAACCTTTTACTACTTCATTTCCTAACCACAAATACCTCTCCCTTCAGGATTAGGCAATCCTCTGAACCTATCCTACAGAGTTCACTCCCTTCAGCTTCAAAGTACTTTCAATATGCAACAAGCAGCAAAGCAGTTTCCAGCACTGAACTTGAAATGCAGACCACTGTAAGAAGAAACATAACTGTTCTTTAACAGCAAGCAGCAGTGACACATAGCATTAAGACAGGAAAAGAAGGCGTCCAACTGAAACTGAGTGTAATTTAGGCAGGCGAAATGTAACTACCTTCAGAATGTCAATGTGTGGTTTTCTATAGAGCCATGTGCTCAGCTCAATATCTCACTGTACAAATTGCAAGGGTAGATTCAATGAAAACTCTCATCAATGAGATATTCAGTAGTTAAAAGGAGCGAAGATACCACATTTTCATTTGAAAGATAGCACTTTTGATGTAGTTTCCCTTGACAGCATGCAAGGACAGTAGCATTACTCTGACTCAAAGCAGAGACCAAAGGTTTCTCTGTCCAAAGCCTGTTACAAACCATCTGTGATCTTTCAAAATGTATGTTTCTTCCATAGATTTTTAGTCAATATAATCAGAACATGAAATCAAGAAAAAAAAAAACCCAAAACCTGAGACACAAAACTATGCAGCATGGAAGAACACAATTAAAGAAATAGAAACATTTTAAAAAGGTGAACAAAACAGTACAGGCACAATATAAAACTAATGTGGACAAGACATAGCACTTGGATCTTAAAATTCTTATCCTAAACTATGCTTTTCCTTATCAATTCAAACACAAATAAGGAAGCCATAAAGTCAGGCCTGCATAATAGTACAGCACTTGTAGCAATACACAAGAAATGCACAGCCTGTCACTTGGAAAAATTGCTTACTGTGTGCAAATCTAAGTAAATCATAAACCAAAAGTGAATTAAATATGCTCCAACACTTGCAGACAGGCACAAGGAGATGCCCTTATTTCAAACAGTGATCTTAGAATGCTTATTAAAAAAGTAGTAAAATGTTATAATTTAGTAGCCTCTATTGGCTAGAGTCTGTGCTGCCTGAAGAAAATAAATTAAAAACAAGTTATGCAAGAGTCTTTGCTTCTCAATCTGCCAAAAGTAAGGAAAAAGGGATGCAATAAATATCTTGCCTAATATTTCCCTTTCAAAAGAAAGAAAAAGCATACAGGAGATTGAAGGTAAGTTGTTCTGGGAGGAAACAGCATTTGGTAGTAGAGTTAAGCAGCATTAGGACACTTTCCAGAGAAGTTTCTGATTATTTCCAGATTATTATTTCTCCACTAAGGGCTTCTGCAGAGACATAAGATTCAGAAGTAGAGAAAAATCACAGAAGGAAAGGCATGAACAACATAGGATCAGCAAGCTCAAATATAAGAAGAAACTTGATTCTCAAGAAATAAGTTTAAGGAAATCACTTCTGCCCCCCAGTTCTGTAAAGACAAGCAAAAACATTAAAGCCTTCAGAACTTGGCTAATGCAGGTTGGTGGACAGATGATCTTTTACGATTATAGAAAAAAAGGAACAACAATGCTTCCTTTTTCCTCTTATCACTTCATTTTGGTCAGGACAGGATCATAAATATGCAAAGTACCATAACAGCAGTTTTCAGGAAAATTTTAGCTGAAAAGACAGACCTAAAGAATTACATTGTTCCAAATTCATGCAGAATGCTCTCAAGTTGGATTATCTACAAGCACTAAGAGTGAAATATTCAGTGCAAGATATGTCACCTCAATACGTTCGTGCAGCTGCTGATCTCCAATTTAACATCCTATTTTCCTCGGTTCCATTTTCTAGTTGTTAACAAGGTTCAGATGCTGGAGGAACGTGTGGCAGAAAGAATTCAGGCACTTCTAAGGTCAGAGACGCCTCCTGTGCAGTTTAAACTTCTCGGAACACTACGAATGTTGGCAGATGGTCAAGGTAGGGAACTGCTAATTTTTACTAATGTCACCCTATCCTTTCTCCTCCTTCCCGACTTTGCAGAACAAGAGTTGTGTGAGGTGACAACAGGCTGTGCTCTGCTTAATTCCACTCACTCTGGAGAGATGCTCCAACACAGAAGAGTGATTGATGCCTCAAAGCCTTCCATTCTACCCCACACTGAGCTGAGAAATAGATGAGTAATTGAGAAAAGAACTAAATTAAAGTATGTGGAGTAGCCAGCATGGAATAGCAGAGGCTTAAAGGAAGACATTTCCAGTGCAGACGCACCAGCAAAGCACAAGTACAATGAAGAGAGTCAGGCTGCAGATTTACAAGGCCAACGAGCAGAAAAGCAAACAAACAGAACTGGAGAATGTAAAAGGATCCAAGGGAGTCGGGGTTGAGTGAGAAGAGAGAAGACAAATGAATTTCTATTAGTCACCCAGTCTCTCCATACACTTGTTCCCAGATTTATCCTACTACTTGCCTAAATGCTGAATCTATTGAGCTTTGAAATATGGTTTTACCTACTTGCCCATCTTTGTGCAAAACTGAAAGACAAGAAACATATGCAAATGCACACTACTCATTTTATGCATATGGCTGCATTTTGAAAACAAAAGGCACTAAAGAAAAAAAATCAACACCTTACAATTGCATTAAAATCTACTTATCCATCCTTAAAGTAGCACATTCTTACCTGATTATAACATCTGAAAACAAGTGTTTTTTTATGATAAGATGCCCTAATCTTTTCAAATCACCACAGCAACAGTTAGATACCATGCAACCAATAGATACCATATTGATGTGCATGAATACTAAGTCAGAAAACATTATGAGTATTTTGAGATAACGGACAGTTGGCACAGAACAAGCACTAAATCATGAATTCATCA
>JAWLRI010000126.1:954548-989897 GCA_034781795.1 Crypturellus tataupa | reverse complement strand
TAAGTCAGAAAACATTATGAGTATTTTGAGATAACGGACAGTTGGCACAGAACAAGCACTAAATCATGAATTCATCAGTTATATGGAAAGGGAAGAAGCTCATTCTCTCTTACACTCAATGCTGCTGTCACTTAAAAGCACTTCAGACCCCACTTTGATTAGACAACAACTTTCAACCCTTTCCAATATGTAAGATACTAAATTAAGATTTGGAGCTTTTGTATTAATTGGCAATAATTTCAGTCAAAAAATACTCTGTATTTTAACACCGAAGATGCTGCTGGACACAGAAAATTAGCCTTTTTCTCCTGACAATCTTTGAATTAAATCATTAGACACTGGTATAAAGACCTTAGTATAAAGAAAGTCGGAATTTTGCATTAAGAATTACAAACATTATAGGTAACAAAATGCAGAGCAGAAAAAAAAAGTATAATACTTAATGTTTACCCTTTATGCCTGTGGGCACAAAGTCTCCCCTTTTAATTACTTTCTGTTTATCCAGGAACCATAGCTCATTGCTCTTAATTAACTCAGCCTGAAACTCTCACGAAGATACATCTACTAACAAGTATACACTAAATTTGTTAATTGCATCACCTAGTGTAAATTCATTACTTAGTCACTGGACATGCTGCAACCTGCACAACAGACAAGGTAGGTTTCTTCCTAATTATGGAAAAATGCCCTCAGACCTATCACATCAGCTCCTTTACACTAAGATGTTAACAATAACTGACTCCCTGCTTTGCTTCAGAGAAGAACGTCACCGCACAGCCAAAGCACTTTCAGCTAAACGGAAAGTTCAGTCATAGGCATAATTTGAGGTTTATCATTAAAAAGTTCTTCCGTACCTCTAAACAATGACTAAATGACACGTGGACTAAACAATAGGCTTTGTCTCACAGACACCTATTGTTAGTAGGCCTCAGGAAGTCCCCTTGAGAACTGGATCAAGACCCCTGCTTTAAACAAACCTCTTAAGCCAGTATCATTTGCCATCCCTTCACCTTTTTTTAGCTTTCCGGACTAAATTGGATTATCGTGATCTCCTCAGACAAACACGTAACATCTGACCTAGAAAGAGCAGCCTTTCTGGCATGTGAGCTCATGTGTGGATTGAGTACTGACAGGCTAACTTTATCTCAAAAAAAAAAAAAACATTTAAGTAGGCTAGAAGCTCCCAGATCATTAAGACTTTGTCTTCTGGAATCTCTCAGGATTGTGGAAAGAACAAAAAGGAAGTGCCCGTGCCTTCTCATCCCTCACCTCTAAAGAGAGGGAAAAGACTGACTTTGCATTTCAGTGAAATATGCAGAGTAGTCGCATCGTTTTCCGATACAGACCTTCTGATGCACACTCTCTCTGATCCTTAAAATATCTCAAAACACAATACACAGGAAGGAAGGGACAGAGGAATAGGAGCAGGATGATGCTCTTGTACACCAAAACTACCCTTTCCATTCTGGATCTTAACATCAGTTCTGCCTCAAGTGCCTTTGAGAAACTTTTCAACCTCTTAAAACCATATACACATTGCTCATACTTTTCCTCCCTGTTAATTACCTTCCAAACAAGGAACCCCCCATTAATCTTCTTTCAGGTCTGGAGCTCATGGAAAAGATTGAAAAAGTAGAGGTAACTATTTATAGGTCCTTGGAAATTTAAGAATCCTTTAAAATACTTTACCTTATCACTCTCATCAGATTTATTATCATCTGGGAGGGGAAGGACAATCAAGTGTTTAAGATGACCAAAATGAGTCAATAAGGAAAACCCTCAACTACAGCTATACAAGACTCCTAAGTTTAAGCTGGGAGCCTTATAAGCACAGGGTATTTTTGCAAATGCAATAATTAGGATAACAAAAAGATAAATATAAGCTTTATAACTACTTTGGTTGGCAGAGACAGAAACTGAGGGCCAAGTCAGAAATGCTGTGTATTTATATACTCAACTATATAGGGTTATCATGGCTTGGCATTTTACCCAACAGCTGTTCTAGATGTTCTCAAGGCCAAATGGGTAAATGTTCAACTCATACAAAAAGGAGAGGAAGTAAAATGCATAGTTTAAGCTTATCTTTCTCCTGCTTCCCTTTCGTAGTTACAACTGTACATATTGCTTCCAGCTGAAGCAAAAGGTACAACTTCAAAGTCTTAAGTACAGTATCAACTAACTCAATTCAGTGAAACAGTAAATATTTACCAAAATGCTCTCAAGACTGGATCCCTGTTTAATGTACTTAAAATAGTGTATTCCACAGTCCTTGGTGTCTCATATCAGTATTTTCCTCTGCTTAGGAAACAACTTTATAGTATTTTGTCATTTTTGACTCATAACACTTTCAAGATGTTATTGAATTGCACTAACATTTATGTGCAACCATGCATTATACCAATACAACATTAAAAGTTTATCTTTTGCATTAGCAATGTTCCTTTTGCTGTTGAACTTTTAAGAGCTTTGGGAGCCATTTCCCACAAACTGAGAAGTTTAACAGCACAAACCTTAAGTTATAGCAGCTCATTAGTTTCAGTTCCTTAGGAAAAGTTACCTAGTGATTTCACCCTGCCCAAGTGTCAACCAGAGAACAGTATTTTTGCCAAATCCTGAAACAAGGCCCCTGCAACAACACAGGGAAATGCAATTTAACAGGCTCCTTCAAACTTTGGAGGAAGCTTCAATGATGCCTAAAAAGCAATTCCACACACATGTGCACTCTTAAGACATGATAACACAATTACAGACATGCTGTAAATCAGTACAGGGACTTGTTCTCACACATGCTACCTGCAGTAATCTTTACCATTACTAACAGCACTGAAAGGGCAAGAAGAGCTAATTCTTGCTTTCACAAAAGTCTCAGAGCAAATGCAAGTAAAAGAAAGGACGTGCAGGAAGATTTCAATATAACAGTAAAATTTCAAAGATTTCAAAGATTTTTGCGCCACCCTTCAGCACAGTCTGCATGGTACATTGGTATGTACTTTGAAATTTCAGAAGGGCTAAAAAAAACCCTTGCATCTGGTATGAAACTGCTAGGTCAGCAGAAGCAGCTTAATTTGTTCTTGGCCTCCAAAACAGGCCTTAAAAAGTCTGCTTCACAGAGGATGTCTAAGAACACTGAAGTCAAATGCTTTAGTCACTGCCCCTAAAGAATACTGGGCTAGAAAACAAGCCGTGCTGGCTCTTTTACACTCACATTTCTGTGAATGCAAAAGGGGCCAAAATAAGTGTTTCCTGTTCACACTTTCCTCTTCAGCTGATGCAGCCGAAATCCTGGGCCAAGACCCCATGCTGCTCAACAGACTCGTGCAATGGTGCGACGCCAACGACAACGCCGGCATTCGCGGAGAAGCGCATCGGCTGCTCGCCTCCATCTTGCAGCACAACAGATCTCAGGTACGAGAACTACTGCTGTGTTTCTATTTTATCTTTCTCAAGTATTTTTAAGACCCTTCTATTTGACTGGAGATTGTCAGACACATTGCTACATCACATTACAATGGCTTCAATCATATTAAAACGCTTTCTACCCCTAGCCTGCCTCAATACTAACTAGGGGAAGAGGAACAGGATAGCAGTGTCCCATCTACCATCACAGGTGTGGCACTAGCAGCATTTCAATATCAGCTATCAAATTTTACCCTGCTTGAGTAAGGCTTACCAAGTGGTAAGCATTGGTAAAGCAAGAGGTAAGGCTTTATTTCCAAAATCATATTTGCTTCAAATTAAAACTACAAAGATAACCCAAACCTATCACGAGTGTCAATCATTAAGATTTAAGGAACTCACTTAAAGTGATGGATGAATTTACTTGTCTGTACAAGAAGGCACTGGTGTCATACTGGAATTAACATTTGTTCCTTACAAACCATACAATTTTACAATGGCAGACCAAGTGTGTTTTTATTTTATCTTATTTATTATTTGAAGTAGTGCTAAAATATATAGATACTATCTGCACAGGTTTTGATAAAGTACAACTAAATCTTTCCCAATTTAAAGGTTTGAGTGAAAGACTTGAGTAAGATCAAGCAAAAACCATTAAGAGATGAAAAATGTGAAAGGCTGGAGTAAGATCAAACAAAAACCATTAAGTGTAGAAGATAAGAATATATACAAGTACCTGCAGGTTAATTAGACCAGCCTTAACTTGAGCAGTAACACATGAGCAGTACCACAGGAAAAAAAGTCTTTAGTTATAAGATTCATTCCCTTTTAAAAAATCAGCTTACATTGCAGCAGGCAAATCATTCCAACCTTCTCGAAGGCTGAGGAGCGTCATCTCAATTCTCTCCATTCTGCTGTTATTTGTAACTCCCATTTCAAGGTGTGATCTTTTACCTTTGCTTTAACAGGAAGTGATCAAAGCCATCCAGGAAGCCCACGGAGTGAAGCATCTGGTTTTCATGACAACAAGCGAACACATTACTCTACAGAATGAGGCTCTGAAGGCCTTGACCATTGCATCCACAATCAATTTAGGTATTTTTTTCTTTTAAAAGCATTTATCTGTGCAAGATCCTTATTATTAATGCAAATCACTGCCATGCTGTTAACTCCACAGAACACAAGAAAATCCACAGGTCATGTCTAAATTCAGTTCTGCAGCATTATAAAAAGGAGGCCAGTCATCCATAGGACCACAAAAGCAACAGGATTCAGAAAGTGGCTGAAAAGTGTTTTTGGGTGTTTTTGGTTGGGTTTATGAAGATAGAATCAAACCACCAGCTTGTTGGAGAGGGACAATCCATTGGGCAGCATAATACAATGCAGGAAGCCTGCAGGGTGGCCAAACAGAAAGAGCTGAGGAAGAACAGGGATAAAAGGAAAGATCTCAGTAAAGACAAAACTAAAGACATAACTAAACAGGGATATCTTAAGGAATTGAATCATCAATCAAAACTAAAAGGAAGTAATAATCTTTGAAGACATAGAGAATTCAGAAGAGAATAAAGTTGAAGTGTAAAACTTGTGGGAGGTGCAAATGATGGGGAACAGGTATAAAGAAATACTTTATTTTGCAGATACTCTTGAAGAAACTTTTAAGGAGTCACAGCTGGTTCAAAGCTTACACAGACTACTACAAGATGTGAAGACAAGTCCTGAGGTGATATATAATTCAATGGGGCTTTTGTGCAGTCTTCTTAAATCAGGTAACTATTATGTAGTATTTGATGAAAGGACAGTTATTTATGACCAAGACAAGTGTTTATGACAAACATGTCACTAGTGATGCTGTCACTATGAACCATGTCAGAGTAAGTGAACAATGAACTCATTTCATTGTTCATTCTTTATCAATCACTAAAAACCCCACTCTCTCATCAAGTAGTTCCTTTCTTCATGAAAAGTTGATTAAACCATCAGTTAAAAAGGATCTTATTCCAGCAAATCAGTGCCATAATCAGGTCCTGAAGTAGCAAAACCACAGCCTTGGAATAAAAGCTTCTTTGTCAAAATTCACCATGTGCAAATGGATTGCTGTCTCAGGCCCTAAACATATCACAGCAATTTTGTGTTCAAGGAAGTAAAAGAGCCTGCATCATATTTCACAAACAAGCATATACTTGTTCTGTCTGTGCTGTAAGCAAGCCAGGAGTTGAGATAAAACCGTATCTGTAGCAATGCTGGATTCAAGGCATAGCAACTTCAGTGCTACAAGTACTCTAAAACATCTGAAGGACCCAGTTTCAATTTCTCTCACTCCATTGTTAAGGAAGATTTAAAGTGCTTCCAGCAAGATGAGACTCCTTTTGGAAGAATGGTGTCTGCTGAAAATAATCCTCTTGAAACCAGTAGTCCAGATGTTTCATGCTGCAGTTCCCTACAGTGTATAACCAAGGAAATTAAAAATTTCAGGCAAAGGCCTGAAGGGGAAATTGATTTTTCAAATCCTGGTTTCATCCTCTGTTGACATCCAGACTTAGTGGAGTTTATACTGCAGCATATTTTTCCCCTGTAGTTGCAATCATTTTGGAATTGGCATAAATATTTGCTTCCTTTTATAAATCACCCCATTATTCCCTTGTTAGATAAATCTGTCCTGGAAATCAGATAGGAATTTATTCAGTAAGTATCTATTCAGTGAGTTGATGTTTATATCACCCCTCATATTTGCAAATTTTTCTTCATCTGCTTGTACTGACAGAGAACAAATGATTTTCCTTTGCAGTGTATAATTTTTAAATAGTCTAATACTAGCATAGAGTACAATAGCTCTAAAACCCTCCTAAGGCATGGTTTGAACTAGTAGCTAAAACATCTCATGTGCGGGTCAGATCCTCAGATATTTTGGTAGTATGAAGAAAAAAATAAAAAATGCATAGCCATTTATTTCAGTGCAACAATGCAGTATTCACAAAGCAGATCTGACCAAGGTATTTTTTCCAGAAGTACCTCAGTAGTACTCTATAGACTAAACAGTAAGAGTTGAAACTTACTCATATGAAAGACTAGTAAAAATATACCATAAAGGGCAAAAAGGTCAGAGCATCCCCTGTAATATATTCCTTCCTTCTGTTCAATCAGTTCTTCTTGGAGGTCAACCAAAAGAAAGTTCCTAAGCAGTTCAATACTTTAATATATAAAAAAGCATCTGTTGAGAGAAAGGCTTTTAAGTCACAGCAACGGCTGCTACTTAAGATTCATACCTTAAAACAATTGTTGGGAGTCACTGTGCCTTTGCATGCTATTAAAATTCAACATTCAATCTCCCATTCAGGTGATCTGAGACAAGAAATTGAGGAAGAGAATATTAAAGAAACCCTGGAACAACTCTGCCATCACAGCAATGCAAACGTGGTCAAGGGAGCTGTTACAACATTACAGATTCTGAGAGAAGAGCCACCCCACTAGCCTCCTTCTCTTCCTCACAGCAGCCTTGCACTGTTGAAGCAACTGCAATAAAATGCCAGCTTTGCCAATATGACCTTGCATTTGTCACTCTGCTGCATAATAAACACTACTGAAGCTCTGGGATAGCGCCCATCTTCCAACCTGTGCTTACAGAATTATACACTTAGCTGTTTATTTGACCAACAGATTATTACTATTCATCATTACTACTGTACACAGCAGTAAGTACAAGATCCATCAGAGAAGTGGTCTTAACTTGGTGTCATTTGAGAAGCATAAGGCAGTTACCACTTTTGCTAGTTTTTAAGCTCCTTAGTTTTATCACCTCAGGATGCCACTTGCAATTTTTTCTGCTATCAATAGAAATCAATAATTACTACAAAGAACGAAGAGCTTCTATCCTGTAGCCTAAACAGCAGAGCTTTAGACACAGACTGCAGGTTAGAAATGCACTGTTGGCCCATTAGCAGCTATTCCATCTCTGTGCCTGCAGTATCAGTCTGTATTGCCAGTTAATTGAACACATCAGCTTCCCTCTGCTCCAAACAAACTTCAAAAGAACAGCTCCTGCTCCTTTTTTACTTCCCGTTTTAAAAACCTCATCTCTGAGTTTGTGCCACAAGCTATATTCCTAAACCTGCAAGTTGAATATCAAGTCAGATACCTGCATTAGAAGCACAGATCGCAGTAATCTGCTGTCAGTGTCTAGACAGTCAGCCAGGATATAGATTAAAGCCTGTTAGATACGGTAAGGAGAGGGAGGGCGAAGATTTTAAAGTGGCTGAAAGTTATCTCCAGTGACAACCTGGATTTAGCTTCTGATAATGAACTGTTGTAGTAAAATGAGTGCCTCTGAACATTTCTAACAACTTTACATGTGCAATTCTCACTTGATAAAAGACAAAAAAATAGGACTTTTCCCACAACTTTAACAGGGAATTTTGAAACACTCATAAGCAGCAGTCTTCCTACAGAGTCATACTAGCAGGACCAAAAGACCTCATTAAAAAAGCAGAAGTATTGGATTCTGAAAAACTAGGGCTTGAGGACATTCATGTAAACTAGCAGTAAGTTACTTTTTTAAAAGCAAAGTGTTGTCTTTTAAAAATAATAATATTGAGAATTTTTAAAAGTCAGTAAGTCTTCCAGTTCTCAAACAATTTAAGTGTGATTGGCTTAGGCCTACACAACCACCATTACAACTTCTTGTTGTAAAAGCTTGTTTCCACAAAAGCTTTTTAATTTGCAAAGATCATTAAAACTACTTAGCCCATTCCACTTGGAATTAACCCTTATCACTTTCAAGAATACTCTTGAGAAAGGACACTCTCCAAAACCACCCCAGACAAGTCACTTAATATGTAAGCAGATTTTGATTGCGTACTAGAGAAGGCAGAAAACTGCTAATGTGCTGGCTGTGACTCCCTCAAAGCACACAACAGCATGGGTATTTCCCTTTTTTTCCCTCTTCATGCTAAAACAAAAAATAGCTTCAGACAATCTCAGATTGTGAATGAGAGAGTTGTTACCACAACAGACATTAGCATAGGCTATGTTTCAGATCTGTTACAAGGTATACACTTGCAGCAACCACGTTCAAGTTATCACACTAACAAAATAAGTAAGAATCCAGTCTTAACATTCTACAATGAGAAACTTTAGTAAAACTAAGTACAAACATTATGCATTAAAGAAATGTAGAAGTGGTGGAGAAAGCAGACCCCTTTTTATGCAAGACACCTCCTGCAAACCTGTAGGTAATTTTTGTTCTGCATTCTTACAGTAATTTCCAGCATCTTGCTCAGACATGACAAATGATCAACTGTGCAAATCACAAGAGATAACAATGGACAGTAGTAGTCATGGTGCAAATACTTTTTATGTAATGCTCTGGGTATCTAGATTTAATCATTATAGCTCTATACCATTCTACAAATCTTCATAAGTTTTCAACTTTTTTCTTTCAGAATTTGTTAATAAAACAAAAGCATCTCAAGACTAATATTCAGGAAAAAAAGGAGGATAAAAATAAAGTAACAATTTTCAGCAATACACACATGAACACTAATGGATTTTTACCATTTCTGTAGCCAAAGTGCAGTGTCAGTAGCTAGTTTAAATCTCCAAAAATATTAAGTGACAGGATATAAATCTTAAAAAACAAGTGCCAGCAGTATAAAACATTAAATTTTATTTAATCAAATTTAAGGTTTGACAAAAAAATATACTGAAAGACACTCATAAAAGCAGTCACAGAAAAGACAGAACCTCATCTTCTAAACAACATTCAAGCTGCATGATGACTCATGGCAAACAAAAAGAACAAAGTAATTCTCTGCATATATTAAACAAGTCAATGCATCAGCCTCAACGTAGTTGGAGCACAAATCAATCCACATGGCACGGTATAGAGGGGTCACCAAAACTCAAGATACTTTGGAAGAAACATTCAGGTTTTTGTGAGAAGATTAGAGCCTCCATTGGTCACTTCATATTGTTCAGTACTCAAGATTCAGCCCTTCTCTTCACCTCCAGGGAAGCTTTGTCCAAATCCAGGTATATTAACAGAAACAAAAAAAAGCAGTGGCACTGCCAAATATACTGACAAATAAATACATTGATTCACAAAAATAAACTGCTTATAACTGAGAAATAAAGCAATCACATTGAATGATAAGTCTTATCTCAGTACAGTCATTCAAGCCTAGTCTCTTATGCGACACTGTTAAAGATCTTGTTTCTACTGTAGTGTTAGTGAAGATGTTCCAGATGCAACCACTGAAGACTCACACTCACCAATATCTCCTTGAAAAGTGGTTGATTTGCTTCTCCTTCAGGTGTGAGCCTGCCTCTATCACCCTAGCTGCTTTTGCTGACAGGACTTGTTTAAAGCATAACCTAAATCTTCAGCATGAGGTCACTGCAGGCTCATAAAAAAAGGCACTAAAAATAACTTTAAGTAGAAAATAAGAAAATTGCCCAAGTCTGAAATTACACTATGTATATCACCAGTGGAGGCATATATTGAAATATGCTGGGACAAAAAACAGTCTCGATTGTTGTGATTTTAAGAAGTGATATTGAATGAACACAGTTTATCCACAGTGAAAAACAGAAAAGCCCATGAATTTAAAGACCCTGAAACACTTTGAGCTTGTTTTCTTGAACTAGGTTCCAAATCACTGAAGCTCTGATACATTGCTGCTGTTAAGAGGGCCAGAGCCATTAAGAAAAGGTAGAAAGGTAATGCTTCAAATAAACTGTTTTGCATTTAAATTGTATTTCAAAAAAAGGATCTGAATACTCATTTGTCTTCAAGCAGCTTGGTGGTATTTGTGGGGATGGTGAACTCTGATCACTGATATTGGCCCTTATCAGGAGCTAATTTTAGTGCATGAACTCTACTGGCTTTTGTGAAGCTATAATGATTTATACCAGCAGTGGAAATGACTTTACAGCATTAAGAGCTGTCTAGGTCCAAAAAGGGCTAAGAAACATACTCCCTAAATACTATTTTCAGTCAAACATTACACAAATATATAACACCCCTCTAATTTTACATGCATTAGATTACTATACATAATCTAAACACAGTAAGTTGCATGATGAGGCTTTACAAAATTTCAAGCCTTTTAAAGCAAAGGTTACTGGACACTGCTTTGTTGCTTGCAAAGTAGCAGCACCAGCAGTAAGTTTTTGGCTGTTCCTAGTAAATTAGATAAAATAGGCTCAAATTCAAGGCTCTGAAGAAATGTCTCTTGCCCTCTTTTCAATGACCTTGCAAGCTCTCATCTACGGCTTTTACCTTGTTGTATATCAAAGCTTAAATCACAGTGCACTTTTGCAGATTGTACTTTCAGGTTTTTCAGATGAGTAATAGCAGACTTTTCTGCTACTCTAAGGAAATCAGCCATCCTTAAACAAGCTTCCTTCTCCTGTTGTGCCTCAATCACCAGCAAAAAAAAAAACTGTAAAAGCTCAAATAAAATATACATGCAGAATACAGCACTGTGTGAGGTGTTTCACAGATTAAAAGCTTGAAGAATGTCTGGACACTCAATAGAGACCAAAAATTCTTACCCTAGCTCAGCTTTTGCCAGTGAAATGTTCATTATTATCACATGCATAACGCAAATAAAGGTATTTATAGTGATGCATGCAGGAGTCTGGCTTCCTAATAAAGTCATATATACTTTGGAAATACAAGCATTAAATCCTTCAGGCAGACTATAGGTAGTAAAATACCATTGTAAAAATATATACTTTTCTAGAATTTATACTATGTTAGGCACTGTAAATCAATCTGCTCTCCCTGAAAAACACAGCTGTCATAGGAAGCAGTAAACAATTTGTTAGTATACAGTCCACAGTAAAATTGACATCTACAACTATTTCCAAGAGCTTCAGTCACATGCTCCTATCTTTTAAAGCTAAAGATACTATGCCGAATATGGCATGGAAAACAGAAGAGTAATACCTTTGCAGCCAGTATAATCCTGATCCAAAGGCTTCTAAGTAAAGAATTCTTGACAAGTTCACAAAACTCTTGATAGATCTTCAGATCAAGCTGCAAGAATGGAGGGCAGAGGCAGAAGAATGCTTAGTTTTCTTCCATTAAAGCTAAAAAAAATTTTTACTTCAACAGTAATAGTTCAGTTTGAGGAAATAGTTCTGAGAAAATGGTTCTAGTCACCATATCATTGTGATTGGACTGGCAATTGAACCACGCATTAGAAAAACAGAATTGAAGACTCAACTGCATAAAAAGGTTTTAAAAAGCTCAGCTCTAATATTCTACTTAATTTATATTCCCTGATAAAGTTCAAAAGGGATTTATGTTGATTATGTTTTGGGTCAACATGTTAAGCATGTTTTGAGTCAAATCTTGATATTAGCAATTTGGATCTGTGATGATCAGACAGATAGGAAAAGAAAAACTACCTCTTTAAAGAGGTGCATTTTGAAATTTCTGCATACCTCACTTTTAAAGATGTTATTGATCAAGAAAAAAAGCTAAGTAGTTTTCTTTCTCTATAAATAAAAGCTATTAACAAGCTTTTCAAAAAGGAAATGCTGCACGGATTCTCCCTCTCACACCCCAATAAAGGTATTTGTAACATATAATGCTATGGATAGCAGTCAATTTTCCATTCAAGAAAATGTATCATCTTTCCAAATCGCTCAGTTACTCCATCTCTCTCAAGTTGAGCACAAGTCCCTGGCTCCCAAGACCTCTATGTTATTCCTAGTCAGAGGGAAATATTCCCTACTTCTGCACGATTGAGAATTAAATGAACTAGAAAATTAGCCTTTTTTTTCCTCTCCTTTCCAATATCACAACCACTACAGCTCCTGAGTATCTTGCCACATTGACAACACGGGTCTTCACAGATAACATTTTCAAGACTGAGGAAATCAGCATGTCTTCAGAAGTGATTACAATACTGAGATTGATGACAAGTTGGGAGTAAAAAGTGAACAATCTTCAAGACAGTTCAAGGAAGTTAATAGCAGTTGTGTTTCTCCTTGCTACATTCTTCAAAAATCTGTCCCTCTCATTTCACTTCTTCCACAGCAAAGAGCAACTCTGGTGCAATAAGTTATCCCTTTGGTAAAAAGGCAGACGGGTGTGTGTTCAAGATCCTTTTCTGTACCAGTGTGTAACAAAGTATGAGCAGATGAGAGCCACATATGGCTTTTAATAACAAACATGTTTCATGGTCTGCATGCTTTTCACCTTGAAGTCCAGTCAATAGTAGTAAAACATACTTCTCTTGCGACAGGTCTGTGCTTTTACATTCAGAAGGCATTACCTGCCTTTACAGCTTCAATATCAGAAATCAATGTCCTGGCTAGGAAAATCCCAAAAATCTAAAAAGACAAAAGAACAAGCTGAGATGAAGCATTCTGAATGTATCAATCTAGGATGGCTTGAAAAATCAGAGCATGTTGCCATTAGTCATTACCACAGAATGAGAACCTACCTCCAGTTACATTGTGCTGAATTCAGCACTATTGTCCTTGTGAATAAGGACTGTGGATAAAGTGTTTGCTGATTTGGATACCTTTTAGGCAGGATCATCTGTCAAGAGCAGGGCCCTATTTAAGATCCTATTAAAACAGCTATAAGGGCAGCAGAATCTAGTAGAAGAGATAATTTATGATAAAAAGATGTTTTGAATGCTCCTGAAGCATCAAATATAAACCTCTCAATGTTTTACAGAAAAGACGGACCCTCAGCCTAGTGAACTCAGGTCTTCTAACACTTGCACTTACATATAACCAAAATTACAAGTCTCATTTCCATGCACCGCTAAACTGATTTATCCAGTCAATTTTCTGTATTTGGTTATATATACACACACACATAGTGTATACCTACACTAAGTTAACTATGCTAACTTATGAAACTATTATGCTAACTCTTATAAGAGTTATAAAACTTATCAGAAATGGTAATGAAAGAGGTCCCAGCTCATTGGGGCACTCAACTTGTAAACTGAAATTTCATAATTCATTCAACTTTTCCAGGAAATTTTCAAGTTGAAAATATACTCTTAACAGCACATTTTCTGAAAAATACTACAAAGGCATAAAAAATGGCATGAAGCTTTGAGAAAGCTTCAAGTTTTACAAGTAAACAAATTATGTCTAACTCAATCCTATCATGAAACAGTTTAGCACTCAAAGAACCAATTTGAAAATACAAATGAAATTTGTCTCAGAGGCTCAGTCAACACACTACCAGATTATTAAGGTTTCTATCTTGAACATCGTCCTAAACAGAGATGTTGCTTTCAGGACAGCAGGACTCTACAAGCCAAGGAAGCGCTACCAACAGACACTGAAAATATATCAGAAAGAGCCATAAGGGGACATGTTGCAAGGCTAGGAAAAATGTGTTGTGCCTGTTTGCTAGGGCTATGCTCAACACATTCTTCCAGTTACAAGGAAAATTTTGTGGTAGAGTTAAGTTAGTAATTTTCCACTACAAACAAAGCAGCATCATAGGATTGCAAGTTAGGTAAGCGTAAACTGCCACAGTAAAAGCAGGATCCCCTTGGAAAGAGGAAATCACTATCTTTTACATTTTAGTTCACTTTCTCTGATATACCAAGTAGAGACAAGGTACTGAAAGAGGCTACAGCAACCCCCTCACCTAGTTCTCCTAATATCATATTCACTTATTTATCAACTGCCCTGCTGTTCTATTTTGACTTTGAGCAGTTTGATACATGAATTGACGTAGTGAGTGGTAGGTCTCAGGAATATCCCAAGAAAGGGATGTGAAAAAAATGAAATCTACTTATTTTCATAAAAAGATGTAGTTCAGACCTACTGACTGATCTCTCACAGCACTCTGAAGTGTAAGAAACAGTATTTATATATGTTTTAAAACATTTCATATTTTTAATAGCATCTAATGACATAACTGCATATTTGAAATATACAATAATTAATACATGCTAGCATACTAGACTGCACACAATATATAATTTAAAGCATTTTTAAATGACCTCCTTTTCTTTGAGGACCACAATTTTGCAAGAAAGAAACTGATTTCATCGCCCCTATAATGCCAAACTGGTTTTTTTTGCCAAACTGTTCTTATACCCAAAAGCATCCAAAGTGTCCACACATCTGCTGTCCCGTTCTGTAACTACTTAAAAGCCACTACTCTGTGGCTCTGTACTTGCAAAATTGAAAAAAAAAGCATAATAAAAACAACCAACCTGCAGGAGTGAGATAGCTATGAAGACACCTGCAACAATGTAGATATTTCGGGGTAACCAAGCTTCAAGTGCAAGAATACAGCCTTTGATGAAGATGTAATCATCCCACTGGCTCTTGCTCTGAACACAAAGAAAAATTTGAAAATACATCACTTTTTCAGTCAGGTTTGTTACATCACCACCAATTGATACCATGTCACACTATAATTAAACTAATGCTTTTTCATATATGCTGCTGATGTTTCTAACCAAGCTCCAGATATAGATATGTCCTAATTAACTCAGGGAATGTCAGGACAATGATGTATCTAACTGCAAATCCTTCTATTAATACATTTTATAATTAGCATAGAACAGAATTCAGAAAAGATATTAAGAATAATTGAGACATCTGAATTACCCCTTTCAGAAACTAGCTTTTCTTTCTACCTGCTCCATCACTTGCTTTATCCACCTTCCCATAGTCCAGACAAGTTTCTCCTATACAGAAAAATGTTTTCCCCCACTCTACTAGCATGATACAGCACAATTAATTAGTTCCCAGAGTTTCAGTTTACAGACAGTATCACTAGTTCCACATAATTAACTATTTTGCTAATACAGGTACTAAAAGTATAATTTAGAAGATAGTTAAATCTATGCATCTACTAGCAGACAGTAACATTCTAGCACCTTACCTTCTTTCTTACATCATAGCCACACTGTGTATTCACAACTTTTTGCTGCAAACAAAAAAAAAAACAGAAAAATATATCAAGTTTTTTCTAAGCACTTGTGATTATAGGATTTTTTTTCTATCTGCTAGGTTTCTGGACAAGCAAAAACTGCCAAAAGCGGTATTTTTCTAAAAGCATTTGGCAAAGAAGTAGCAGAACACTAGCACTTACAAAGCAAGACTATGCAAAACGTGGTGACAATACACTGCCAGCTGTATGACAGTTTCCAGTTTGACACTGAAAAGAAGGGAATAGACATTTCCTTTTGTTTTTATCATGACAGCATTTTTTGATAACTTGAAAGGTCTTTTAAATTTCTAGGCATCACACCATATTCAGGAAGTGCTTCCTTTCATAATTCCACAACATCACAGCAACACAAAGCCAGGAAACAACTTACAGCAGGATCAGGTATACAACAGGAAAAAGGAACACCACACTTCTCTCTACTTTTGCTTTCACTGCTGCAGTTAAAGTATATGTTGAGATCCCAGTCATCGGGGCCCTGGGCACCACAGCAATGGTTCTGCAACAGAAACAAACACTTAGCATCCAGGGTTATTTTAAAGACAATACAACCATTGAACAGTTCTCCAAAATGCTATCTGCTGACTTTTATTTTCCAAAGGCTGTGTAGATTCAATTTTGTACTGTAGTACTGCCAGTGAATAATCTATAGCATGGCTTTACGAGAGAGAACTAGCTTGGCACACTGTTGCTGGAAATGAGCATCAACAGGACATCATAAGATTTGCCACTGAGGACGCAAGTGCCATAGGTAATTATAATGAATCCATAAATGATACAACAAGAATTTATAAAAATACTTTGTTTTTCATTATTTCCATGTCAACCCAAAACAGAACTATGGGGAAGTTTCCTGAAATTTGTGACTGGATCTTTAAGTTTTCTCCTCCCTGCATACTGCAAAAATGATAAAACATTTGTGAATATGCTCTTTTAAATTAACAAGATTTTCATATTCAAATTACCTGATAAAGACCATCAGCTCTAGAAGTATTTCATATACATTTCTTGACCTAAACAGTGTAATTAGTATAATCCAGCCTCTTCAATTAATGTCCAAGTTCTGGAATTAATGGAAACTAAGTTCCTCCTAAATTATGCCTTGCAGTTGACTGACCTCAATAATTTAGCCTTTCACTATAATTCAAAAATGTAAAACATAGTCACACAGACTTTCCTGGTACCTAATATGGTTCCCTTCTCTATCAGGAGGTTGCTAGTTTATTTTTTCTTTGTTCACAGCCACTCTTCACTAAATTTATATTAGCTTCATTATCCCTAAGATTAGTTTAATTCCATCACTTCCTTTCCCCCTCTTTTGATTCACTGTGAGGTCTGTCTCAGAAGGCAAGAGGCCCTGTACATGACTAGTGTCTCCTAAAATAATGTAGACCAGACACTGGTTTACATAAAGGTTTCTTTCTTTTTTTTTTTTTTTTTTTTTAAGGGGAGGGGAGAGGGGGGAGGTTCAAGATAGAAGTTTTTTTTGCTAGTTTTTAAACTGCTCCAATATCATAATCAGAATCCTAGAAGGCAAAAAAGTAACACAGATATTAACTTACAATTTTCTGTAGTGAATCAATGAGGTTCTGAAGGTCAATATCATCTCGGTAGGACTTAATGTTATTCTCAAAGAATTCCTTGACCCTGTCCCTCACCCAGTCCTGAAACAGGAAAGCCAGAACTGCCACTGCCATCTCCAGAAGAAATATAAACATAATTGCTCCACAGAACTGCAAAAACAAAATCACAAATTAGAAAAGATTAATCTAGTTTCAATGTATGCCTACTCCAACTCCTCCAACAAAGACTTTGCTGGTCACTTCTCATAGGAGTACTGTATGAAGATTTTAATCTCAGTAAGAATACACTAAAAAAAGTCTGGTAAAGAGTAAACAAAAGCATTGCACCATAGTCATTTTGCACACATATGAAAATACTAACAAACAAGAGGCTAACAAACACAAGACTAAAGAAGCCCTAACAAAGTGCTGCTTGTGCTGTTTCAAACTTCATTGTTTTTTTCCCAGGTTAATTGTTTCTAAATCTGAAGTAAAAAAAGAAATCCCCGTACCCAAAAGGAATGTTTGATAGATTTCATGTTAATCATTTAAGTTCCCTAATTTTGCTTACCAGATACCCTGAAGATTTAAGTCACAGAACGGTTAAGATTGGAAGGGACCTTTAGAAATCATCTAGTCCAACCCCCCTGCACACACAGGGTTGCCTGGAGCATGTGGCACAGGACTGCATCCAAGCGGTCGTTTGAAGATTTCCAGAGAAGGAGACTCCACAACTTCTCTGGGCAGCCTGTTCCAGTGGTCCGGCATCCTCACTGTTAAGAAATTTTTCCTTAAGTTCCTGTGGAACTTTTAGTGCTTCAGTTTGTGGCCATTTCCTCTAGTTATATTGCTGGCTACCACTGAAAAGATGATGGCCCCATCCTCCTCACTCCCTCACTTGAGGTATTTATATACACTGATTACGTCCCCCCTCAGCCTTCTCTTCTTCAGGCTGAAAAGGCCCAGCTCTCTTGGTCTTTCCTCACTGGGCAGATATTCCAGGCCCCTGATCATTCTTGTAGCCCTGAGCCCTGTGTGCTGGGCTCTCCAAATTTTTAAGGAATTTCATTTTCCTCAAGAGCTATCGAAAGGAATCATGTCTTCAGTGACTCCCTGTGTTCCAGGGCACCTTATTTTGTGAGATAATAAAATCATTATTTTATGTTATGAAATGCATACTATAAAGATACTGTAATAGCACACAGAATGAAATAATGCAAGAAACATTTTCCAAAAGGGAAGAAAAAAAGATTTAAACCTACACTGTTTTAAATGCCATTTCCCAGTAGGACTTGTCAGGACAATAGGTTTACCGTGTATATTGTAACATTAAAGCTCTATAAAGTCATTTTCTGGTTTTGCTCAGCAGTTTTCCATCTATCCTATACTGCTGTCATACGCATAATCGTCTACTAGTATAATGAAGTTACTTACAAACTTCAGAAGACAGATGTTTTCTCTCAGTGCTCCTACACAACCAGCGAATCCCAGAGTAAACATCACTATTCCCACCAGCAAGACCAGTACCACTGGGTCCAGACCATGAAGACCAGTCACTTTTGTTAGATCAGACAATACACCCTGAAAAAGCAAAACAGGATAATGAAAAAGGTTACCACCATACGCATGTTTTTCATTGAAGTTTTTTCATTTAACATGTTATTTCCATATGAATCACTCTTAAGTCTACTTGTACACCTTCAGAGACCAAAAATCCTCATTTCATAAACATGTTTAATAAGCAAATTCAATATGCTTATTTTGTCAGAGATATTTTTCAACAAGGTATATAAAGGTTCCAGAGCTAATTTGCACAAGCCCACAAATACCCTCTACAAATTTACATGAAGTTTTATAACGTGACCATGGTAAACAGAGGAAGAATAACATGCAACCCTCACAACTTCATAGATAGTTTTCATAGGTGACCCTCCGGAGAAGTCTGTGACAAGAGTTATTTCCAGTGCTATTTTTCTTCACTCCAGCAGAGGAATTAGACTGAATGCAAGGCTAGAGTTACTAAGCCTTATAAAAAACAGCAGTCGCAGTGTAGTCAACTTTACAGAGTATCTTTTTCTATGTCATCTGCCAAGCAAGCTTCCACAAGATGGTGCCAAAAGCTTAATGCTATCACAGAATACTTGCTTAGTTTCAAGGCAAAAGATTTAATATTTTATATTACTTGAAAAGGGTCAATTTGAATAAAATCACACCAGCTTAAGTCTTAAAAAGTAAAAAACACTAAACACCAACAAAACCTTACATCCATATTAACCATTTAAACACTTGTGTGGCAGAAAGGGACATAATATCCTAGCTACAAAACATATTATGGACAGTGTATTAAGGGAGATGAAAAAAAATTTTCATTTTTAAGGAGAATAGGTATTCTCTCAACATTTTAGTTGTACCCTTCCTGTCAATGAACATACTTAGGACTGCTCCTCTAAAATCTTTCAAAATGCCAAATAGTCTTGATATTCCCCTCCCCGCCCCTCAAATAGTTCTCACACTGCAATGTTACTATTCCCTAAGGGACTCTTGCAATCTTAAACAACATTCATTTTTATTAACTATCCTAACACACCACTTAATTTTACTTAACAAGCTTGCCTGCCTAGATGTTAGGCCAGATTTCTGTGTCTCTGTCAATGCAGGACTAACACTCTGCATGAAGCCCTCATTCTTTCCAATTTAGGATTTAGAGAAACTAAAAAACAGTCTGTAGGGACATGCAGGTGGCCATGCAATAGTCAGTGTTCCCCATTTTGCAATAGAAAAGCATTTTAATGATAGAAAACCTTTCCTTTAACAAAAGAACTGCAAGATAAACTTTGCAGAAAAACAACAGTTAAATACATCCTGCAACTAAGGGATATATTTGCAATCTAGTTATATTCACTATAAAAAGCTGTCAAATAAACATTTAAAAGTCACAATTCATACAAGCCGTTTATTTATGTTAAGAACATATAAAGTCATTTCACTACTCAGGAATTCGCACTAGATAAGTGTAATTAACATCCCAAGGGAACACCATAGAGAAAAATCCATGTTACTTAATGTTTATATGCCTACATAAGCAAAGTATCACCTTAGAAATACTGCATTAGAAGAAAATTGACATAGAATAACTTCATTATCTGATGAAAACCCACTAACAGTAGCTTAGTGACATCTAACAACTTATTTCCCCTTCCACAATGTGCTCCGTAACAAATTTGTTAGAGTCATTAATTTAGCAATAGAACAATAGAGTATTTTTTTAAAATCAACTGTCTGAAAGGATGAAAAAATTTTACATTAGAACTGAAAAATCACCTTGCAACAGCTAGTAACAAAGAGTTGAAATACTCCATAAGAAGGTGATGTGGATATGATTTATATCTTCCTCTCCATTCAGAAAGGCTTAGGCAGCAAAACGTCACTGGTGACATTTTCATCCTTACAACTACAAAAGCTAACTGCTAACTTCAAGTTTGATCTACCGGGACATTTTCCAGAGTCTCACTTAGCCAAAGCCTTGTATCAGAATAGGGATTCAAATCAGCAATGCCAAGAGCATCTAGAGTAATTTTGATTATATTCTACAACCAGTAAGCTATGAAACATACTGACATGAAAGTTCGTACATGAACAGGATGTTGAAGCTTTCACAATTGTTTCCAGTCAACCCCTTCCCACACTGACGCATAAGATTTTTACAGTCTCTTGCTCAAGTAAGATCTCTTAGAAAAAAAACTTCCTCTGATCAAAGCATATTATAAAGAAAAGCACGCATAAACTGGGCTGTATCATTCATTTTCAGATATAGTTGTTTCACAACACTTAAAATGTTCACATTTGATATTCACAAAATTCTCTTTTGAAACATGACTTCCTTTTCACCTAAGGAAAGTAAAAAATGCTGACAAAACAAAGAAAATGAGCAACAAGAAAAATAATCTAAGGGACTGCCTCATTCCATGTCTAAAGGCACTCTTTCCTTGTGCTGTCCACAACATGGTACTGAGGTTCTGCCCTCCCTTGCAACGAATAGCCAGGAATTCAAAGCATAACTGACATTGATTATAAGGCTGTAGCTGAAATGAATTTGTAGACTTTTTTCCCTTCCACTCATTTTTAAGGAAGAAAATTCTCTGAATGAGCAGAATAAACTGAACAACTGACTGTAATTCCTTGTGTTCCAATATGTATCTTTTGCATTTCAACCTGTCATGTTGCACCTCTGGTCTCATCTTTCATATACCCTTGAAATCAGCAGGTAGATGGTAATAAAACTTCCCCTCAGTTGTCTCTCACGACTGAAGAAACCTACTTCTAAACCTTTCCTCATGTATCATACTCCAGTTCTGATCATCTTCATAATCTTCTCTTGGACACACTAGTGTCTTCTACAGGGAAGCTGGACCCAATACCTTAGGTGCAGTCTCAAGTGCTGCATGTGGTTGGAAGAATTTCTTGCTTTGCTCACTGGACACACTACTAACAGTCCAGTATGCAGATGGTCATCTTTGTCACAGCTGACATATTTAACATCTGTCCAGCAGATGCCCAACTACATTTTCACAAAGCAGCTTTTTGTGTAGCCAAAAAACTATACTGCTGCATCAGATTTTTCCAATCCAGACACAGGACTTCATTTGCTATTTTGTCTCTCTAAGTTTATGAATCCATTTCTAAAGCGCAATGATGTCTCCCTAAATAACAGTCCCACTCTCCAGCATACACAAAGTTTAAATACTGACAAATCACTGCTGAAGTCAAAATGAAGATGACTTACTAGAAGAAAGGGCTGAAAAAATTAAAAGAACACCATGTACTCCAGGATACACTACAATATAGGATGTTTCAGTGATCTTCAATTTAGATTTATGGCTACAGCAGAGCTTCTAGAAATCAGGAATTTTTTACTTCTCATCTACTGTTCACCGAGACATTCATCTGTAACACAGCATATCCCCACGAATGCACTGGCGCTGAAAGATGACATTAATATGATAGAATGTCTACATTGCATAGGAAAACTGAAGAAAGAAGGTACACATTTTATGAACCATTCAAAAGACTAAAGGTGCAAAGTTTAAGCAACTTTTTTTTAAATGAGGCAGATAGCCTCATTTAAACATGTCTCCTTTCAGTAGTTTAGTGCACCATAAAGGCCACTGAGTGAATGGAAGTAATTACAAGATAGCCATTTCTGTCCACACATTTGATGTGCTTCTTCAGCAGAAAAGACAGACTCAATAGGAGTTTAACTTCCCTTCTGAAGAAATGGACAGAAAATCCTGTTGTAACAGATTAGGTGAACATATTTCTGCATGGATTTAGGTTACTGAATGTATTCCAAGGATTTATTTGCTTGTGTATGTCTAACACTTATCTGGTTGTGCAGATATATGTGCATGGAAATGGGGAGAAGAAAAATGCCTCAGCATTAAGTTTTAATAAATTCTTTCATTTTTAACAAATGCAGAAACTCAAGGCTTCTCTGTACAAGGGTAGCTTCTTTGTATAGTCATTCTGAATGGGGAAAACATACACTTATTTAAGTTTGTAATGAAAACACACTTAGCAACACAACTTCACAAGGGTAACGCTCTTTACTGTTAACTACAGTACAGATCAGTAAACCTGCTAGTAATTGCCACTTCTTCCCACAGTGATATATTAAGGACATGGTTTTACATTTACATCAAGGTGGCAAAGCATTCATTTTCACATATATATTGCCTCTTATCCTGTAAGAGAAATATGTAGGTATGTGTCTACACAGACTTCCCTAATTGAAGCTTTTCAGCTGAATAACAGAATATTTTTGGCCAAAGTTTTTCCTTCCAGCTGGATTACATTCCCCAACTCTGTTGTTTTACATAGTCAATCACTTATGCAACTCCATGGAGAGAAAGGTGGAAGACTACAGATGGCTTTAAGGTGGCATGACTTCAGAAAGCTGGCTCCAACAACAGTCCAAAAAGAGAAAATAAGTGGTACTAACATTCTTGAGCCTGCATTTATGATAAATTCTAAAGCTGAGTTAAATTTTAATCTGGGATATAAAGATTGCTTTTCTTAGCTAAATGGCAACTATCAAGCCAGATCTTTACACTTAGAACTTGTTTTGCTTTAGATTGCTGTGAATAGAAAGACAAAATAGTTAGCAGTAGAATAAACAGAAGGAAGAAGTCTGAAAGTCATAAAATCTCAGCGAAAAAGGCTAGTAACACTTTTGCTCTTAGCTCTTTAAGGAAAGATACCATACTATCTTCCAAGCCTGGATCATTTTGTGTTTGTCATACAAGAAATTACCAAGAGAGTCTGCATAGTTCCACATATTTTGCATTAATATGCAGAAAGTGCCATCTACATTTTTGAAGACAGTTTTTCCCAGTCTTCAGAAGTGGAATAAAGTAATGCCGAAGGGCTAAATACTACAATCCTGAAGTTTGTTACATTTATTATTCCATGTGCTTTTTTCGGTATATATAATGGAAATAGTATTTGAGAAGAATTTAAAAAATATCTTTCTAAAAAGAACCCATGGGGTCATTAGTATTTTAGAAAACACATTTTTAAAATATAACTAGTTTATAAGCACAATATAAAGATTAAATTCTCACTAAAACACTTCTCAATTTACAAAGGTGTCTTAAGCATCACACTGCACAATTTAATCTATTAGGAACTAGGACAAGACTCCAGTTAATTTCAGTTTAGACTATCTGAACACAGTCCTTTGTTTAGACACTATTTTTAATCCTCACTGCTTCCTGAGGAAGCAAAGCGGTTTTAGCTGGGGCAGGAAAGGCAGGAGGTGGCAGCCAGAGTAACATCAATCATTTTCTACACTTACCTTTTCACTCCATGCCCACAGACCAGCTGCGAGGAAGGCCACTCCCGCTAGCTAAAGGGAAAAAAAAAAATAATAATAATTACATATACTAATCAATGAGAAAACACATACCCAATCATGTAGCCAGTAGGACTCTTGCTCAGAAAGAAAACAAATATTGCCTCTAATTCCAGTCAATAGTAATGAGAAATTCTTCCCCACTTTAGTAAAGGAGATGTAAAGTTTTCATTGCATAGTATTCCCACATTAAGAACTATTTTTCTGAAAATATTTAAAGTTGATTGTGCAAGAAGTACACACTGCTAAATTAAGTTTGACATATTCCTGTGCAGGTAGAATTATCTTTGACCCACTAGCTTGTTTTAAACTCCTGTACATCAAAAAATAGATTATTTGTTACTTGAAGATTACTCTTCATTTAATCATTCTTCTGTACCACCTGAGACTGGAGGTAACCATGGTTGACTTTTCCGAACTTCAGTGTTGACGCTCATGACATTATCCTCTATTACAGAATTCCTCTTCTTTCATTTCCTAACTTCCTTTAGGTCCTTTGAATTAAGCTTGGTGAGTGACTGACCACCACATACGCAACAAATTTAACAGTGGGCAAACTCTATATCAATTTGAATGTTCATATAATTAGTATTTCTGGACCAAATGAAGCAAGAGATCATTGTTCTACTCTTTCACCCTCTTTCTCCATTCTCACAGTTATCTTTAATGCAAATTAAATAAGTTAAAATGACCTCTTGACACAACTCCTCTTTACAGACTTCTCTTAAAACTACTGACTTTCAACATAAGCATCAGCTCCTATAGGAGGGTCTTTTCTTTAGTATTTAGGTACATTTACTTTTTTGCAGGATGCATCTGTAAACAGAAGTCACATCTCCTATCTAAGGATATATTCCAGATGCACACTTGTCAAAAATGAAGTTGGCCTAGAGCACCTTTCACAACTTCTGCAAGAAGTACTGCAAAGAGCCCACATTTCTTGCACAAATTGCAATACAAGGTTATGCTGGCATGCTCAGAGTTTCAAGGACTATTACTAGAGTTGTTTCAGGTAACCACCTTCTATTGAATTATTTGCTTCCTACTAGATTTCCCTATTATACTGAGACACTTTGTCTATCTGAGAGTCAGGCAGTTAGTTCTTAATGACTGATTACTAACAACTACAGAGAGAAAAGAATTATGCTCAACACTATTGCTCCACTGGTCTGAAAGCCAATATTCCTTCTCCCAGTCATTACTTTAAATGACATTCCAGCCTGACACGACGCGCTAGACGTATGGGAGACATATATAGCAAGTCTCCCTTAATCACATGAAGGACCAAGGCCATTTCCCCTCCCCACTTTCAAATCAAGATTTTCTCTACTGACAAGTAAAGTTCAACTGCAAAGTCTACCTGAAAAAGAGGCCCTTTTCTCTAACAAATGGAGCATCCCTCATGAGCTAGAAGGGCATTCTAGGTTACTCCCTATAGACACAGGCAGAACAGAAAATGGGATCCTCTTACACTTGCACAAGACAGTAGATATGTGGATTCAAAATACTGCAGAATTTCCCGTTGCTACATCATGCTCAAGAAATAAAATTGTTTCAGGTTTGCTTTCTTGTTGGGAGCCAAGAAGGGGCCTAAAGGTCTAAGGCAGGTATTCATTTGTTTTACAAAAACTACACCAGGAGTGGTGCATACCCCTCTGGTCACGAAGTATCATACCATGGGCTTAAATACTCAAACAAAATCCAAAGCTGTTACTTACTCATGGGAAAAAAAGCTGCAAGTGGTCAAAGCATTGATAAGTAAGTTAAATTTACAGATACTGCTTAATAAGCAAGAGCACAGTGGCTCAAGACCCATGTAGTTAAACACATTTTAACTTTGAACTAAATCATAGTGACTTTAAAAACAGTATAAAAAACAAAACACATCATCCCTATGTCTAACCACAGTGACGCCTCAGAAGCAAACAAGTAGTAATCAATAAATTAATTTCTTGTACACTGCTTGTTACACAGTGCACTGTACACTTTTCTACCCTTGCTCATTCAAAAAAACACAGGAAGCCAGGGCAAGACTCACTGTTATAATTTGCAGTAACAGGATAATTCGCACAATTATTATAGGATAAAACTTTTCCTTTCCTTAGACAGACCTTAAGAAATTACTTCTAGTGAAATTAAAAAAATGTGAACACAAATATTGTCTTTCACATTCTGTACGCTAACACTGTTTCAAAATAAGCAGACTGTCCCCTTCAAACTGTCTTTCATTTTTACCACCCCAGCTAAACTAGAACTCTTCTAGTTTGAAGAAAAATAATTGTAATATCAAAGTAATGGATAAATATCAAGAGCTAAACAGTTCTTTGCAAAGCCAAAAACATGTATGAAGACACTCAGGAGTGAGTGAAAAAATAAAAGCAGAATAAAGGAACTTTATTTCTTAAGCTAATGAACAGCAGTTCATTACTGCATCTCCAACTCCAAGAAGTATTATACTGGACAAATTGCTCCTTTTCATTATTTCTTCCAAATCACAACTCAGCATTAAGAAGTTACAAGTAACAGCAGACAAAAGGGATAAGTACACAAGGGGGACACACCACATCTCTTTAGATTCTAAAAGTCACATTTAAAAGCAGTAATATGAACACTGATTCCTTTTTTAATACACTGTTCGGGTACAGTTGTTCAGGATACTTCATTTTGCAGCATTATTTTTGAGGACCTTCATAAACTATCTGCAAATCAGCAGAAAAATAAAGTTAACCTTATAAAATCAACATAAATAAGAAATAAACTTATTTCAATTGACTCGGATGATTCAAAATATTCATTAGCAGCAGCCAAACTACATGTATTAAGTCATGAGAGCCAGCCATGTGATGTATTTAAAAAAAATAGGTGTGAAATTATAGGTAGTATGATTACCAAGACTGTTAATTTGCAAGGGAACAAAATGCTAGCTATTTAACTGAGCACACAAACCCATTTTTAAGCCTTAGTCATTTAAGCCATTGCCTGACAGGTTGGATGGAAACATACACAACACCATTGTACCCATTCAAACAGGAAACTAAACCCAGTACCCAACACTGGGCATTTTCTACTTTCGAAATGAAAAATCCACAATATCAACATAATGCATTGGGCTTTAAGCTCTGCTCAGGAGAGGTAGAAGCCAAAACCTGAAACTGCAGACATCCTATAAAAGGGCATTTAGTTTAAACATTATCTCTTCCTAACCACACTTTGAAAATTTTTGACTATTAGAATCACTCTGACAAAATCGAATCCAATCAGTTTCTCAGACCTAAGTTGCAGTTGAACATCACTCTTGCAGTAAGACCACTGCACACAAACTACTTGTGTGCCAGACTGCTGATTAGAAGCTATAGGAATGTGTTCCCACTGATAGCTCAGTTTTGGCAGGTGTAAAATTTATGTGCAAGAACACTTTCTCTACACTCCCTGGACATAGGATCTATGCAACATTTTAACTCCACCCATCCTGACATATCCATAACACACCCCTTCTTTATTATCCTTTTCTCTTTGCTGACTTTTCCTCTTGCAGTAAGAAAACAATGTGATGGTAAATAAATACTTTCCTCTTTTCCTGGCACAACCTCACTAGAGGTTCCTCTATGACTACATAAACTGCAAAAGTCTAGAAAGTCTGACACTACTGTTTCTTCTTACTTCTTGAAAACTAGTCCAAAATTCTGTTCCAGAGTTTAAAAAAATATTTACCCCTTTATCATCATGTTCAGAGCAAAAAGGTTTACTAGGAGTCTGCTACAGCATAAGTGAAAATTTTTGCTTCCTCCAAACCCTGAGGAGCTATTCACAAAATGCACAGACAGAATTAGAAATCAAGTTGACAACAGCCAAAAGCTATTTTACCGTGTCCTCTCAATTCATCTGAGACTCATGGAACTTGCATCTTTCTTAAAGGCTTTGTCAGGGTATACATGCCATCCTTCAGCTGGAATTCAGGAACAATACTTGGACTACCTCAAAAAGACAACTGGAGACAGAAGGGTGAGCACAAAAGACAAGAGGCAACTGAGACACTTCCACTCATCACACAGAGCTTTCAAAGCAGGAACTTGAAGGTTTAGAGCACTGTTGGGCTGTGACAAACCACACCACAACCCAGCACTCCACCCTAGGTCTGTCACAACCACCACCGATCTCTGGGGCTCTCACAGAACGCATCTTTCAAATGCAGAATGACTCAGCATAGAAAGGTGACAGAATCAATCTTATCTTTTATTACTACAGTCTCTTAGTTACTGTGTCAAAGTCATTTGGAAAACAAACAAAAACACTTTAAATTCAATGAGAGGTCTAGTTTTACTTGACCTTTGAGCACTCCTAGGCTAGCTTCAATGATGCAGTATGGTCCCATTAGCACTTAGATCAGTGTACTTTAAAGGTTCAATCTTAATAGCAAGTTTTAAAATTAAGAAGAAAACAGGAATTCTGCATTAAACGCTGTGCCTGGAAGGTCAAACCATTCCTTGACCTCCATTCCTTTCTGTGATAAGACAAGCACAAAGACCTGAGAAGAGCTTCACAAACCAATCATATGTACACAGCCACAGCTGATAAATCAGCAGAACTGAACAGTGCATTGTCACATTGCCCATAAAACAGAAGCTTTGGAGAAAAACAAAGATTTATAGATTACTTATAAAGGTTGGTTAGGCTCAGGCCTTTCTATTATTAAAAATACACTATATTTCTATTATTAAAATATGATTGCAGAAAAAAATTGAGTTTTGAGTTTGTCATTTTATGAGTTCTACATCTGCATTTACATGAGCCACATTTGAAGCATTAAACAAACTAAAGAAAAAACACTATTCACTTAATTTTACATATTCTGTCAACTAGTCAACAAAAGATGCAATGTGTTTTAACTTCAAAGTTTACAGAGCCACTGATCTTATCTTTAGGGCAAGAGCAAGAGAAGTCAGAAGTCTGGCATCTGACTTCTTTAGTAAGCACAGTGGGAAAAACAAAAATCTTTATTTACAAGCAGATCATCCGGTCAGTGGATAAATTGTGCCATGAGTTGACTGACAAGCTCCAGTCATATTTCTAATATGTGTATGAACAGACAAAAAGTTGCATGGCTGAAAACAGAATACAGTGTCTGAGAACACTGAGAATACAGTGAACAATTTTGGAAGAAAACAAGCAATCATTTTCTGTAGGGAAAGAAAAAAAGGAAAGAAGAAAACAAAGATGAAATGCATTTCTGTAAAAAAGATGGGGCAAGCTGCTGACAGTCTTCTTAATAAAGACATTAGGAAACCTCAATTTTTATAAAGGCTGTTTACTCAACAGGAACAGTAATGCTGTTTCACAATTAGCTTACTAGAAAGGAACTAGAGTTCTAGAACAACTCTACACTATTCATGGACAAGAGTTTACTTTTTTTTTTTTTTTTTTAAACATACCTGAATAGAGTATTTGCTTAAGAGCATCTGTTTAAATGAGTTATATCTCTGAAAATCAGAATATTAAAGAAAGCACAACAAATTCTGTAACTCATCACACCACATTTCACTATAGGGAAACCACGCTATTAGTAGAGGGAAAGTAAGTACAGAACTAGTAGCTTATGAGGACATTTATCACACATGAGGTTATAATGAAAACCTTCAATTACTAGGGGAAAAAATTGCCACTAACATTCAAAGATTTGCTTTATGGCAAATATTGTGGCCAATTAATCTTTGTGTAGAATCTTTATTTCAGTAAAGCCCACAGCTTTGCTGCTGCTCTGCTTTAGAGCTGCCAGGCACTGGGCAACTTGCTACATGGGCACTTCATGACTGCCTATGTCCTTCCATGACTTTAGGTTTGCTTACAAATTCCGAGGCAAGAGTATCAGACAACTATGTTGCTCTACACATGATCTTTAAGATCTTAACTGCACTGTAGAGCAGCTGTTGATGCATCTTTGGGCAACTTCCCCTATCTCTTCTGCATAATACATTTACAACTGCATCACTCCAACAGATAGATCAAAAGGTCTGAGACTTCCTTTAAAATGCAAACAACCTATCAGCTAAGAGCAGGAAAGGAAGCTTTAACCTTCCTGTGACCAAAGCACAACTAACATTTAATGGTTTGCATTATTTAAGAGATAGACCTTGTCAGCAACAGCACAAACTACACTATTTTCTTTCGACAAATCCTCAAAGCATCCCTTCCCCCTTCTCCATAAGGGCAATAAGGCAAACAGTTTTCCCTGCTTTGTTACTCAATCCTTTGAGTGAAGATAAAGGAAGAGGAAGAAAAAGTTTGAGGAATTAGTACCTGTGCCATTTTCAATAAAAGTTACTTTCTTAAATGGAAAGTAACTTCAATTCCAAAATATACACCTCAAGATACGATATACCCATTTCTCCTGTAAAAAAATTTATCCATTCATTTAAAGGAACTTGCAGGAAGCTAATGAAACCAAGATAAACCCAATAACCAAAGCATTTTGATCTCTATTTGGTACTCACCCAGAAGACAATGTTGTAGCTGAAGAGTAGGTATTTGTACCAACAGCTGACCTCTGCATTAGAGTATCGGTAATAGTGCATCTTCTATAGCACAGTGTCTGCACACGACAAAAAGGAAAAGAGTCAGTGAAATATTTATTTTTCTACAACTGAAGGGTTTGAGTTTTGTTTTACTATTTCCCCCCCTGCCCCAGATCTCTTGCTCTCTAAAGGACTATAGTAACCAGCACTCCAGTCAGTTCAGATGTTCAAAGTCAGCTCAGAAACCTCAGCTGCCTCAACCTCCAAGTATTTGTTGCTTAGTAGTCCAGTCTATTATCACTCTTTCGTGGTGACAGAAAAGGAAACTTGCTACACACTTAAGATCAGCATCAGTAAACTGACATTCATCAGCTTTCTCATTCCTTCAAAAACATTTTATTCACAGACAGCAACTTGGACACCTGCAAAAGGCTAAGCACACATCCCATAGACTTCACATTCAACAAGATATTCAAAGTGGTTATCTGGAAAACTTTAGTGTCTATAGGTTGTTAAATGCAACAGGCAGTTGTACTCCCTATATCTTTCATTTTAATGTTTCCTTACTAAATCCACGTGTAGTTTTATTCTTGTTGAGAACAAAAGCCATACCACTATAAAGGTGGTAGGATTTGCTTCACAGAGATGTTTTCTTGCTTCCTATGCACTCACAGTCCATACTATGTACTGTGTTTTTCTCCCATAAGATGCTAGGGGAAAGTTTGTAATGGAAAAATAAGCAGAAATTTTTCAAACACCTAAGAAACAGACTTTATGGACTTTGTTGACTTGGACATTTGCAAACATGCTAAAAAAAACAAGCCTAACTAGCAGAGTCTGAGGAATGGTTAACAAGAAAATTCCACAAAAAGTTACAAAAACAGAAAATAATTTCAGACAGTTTATCAAGAGTAGTTGGGTATAAACAAAATCTGTCCTGTTCATTCAGTACCATCAGCCTTGTAGTATTGGAAGGGCTTGCTTTTGAAGTCTTGACATTTCAACTTTCCCACTACATTTAAAACTTTTTCCCTGAAGCTAAACACATATGCAAGGACAGAGTAGAGACAGCTTCAGGCCAAGGGATTATAGACAGAGATCCCAAACAGGCTTTGATATACCTTCCTGAGGTCTCCCCAATCTAGGCTTGGCTTCCACTCGGCTTCCACTCAGAAGCAGACTAAGAGCCCTTCTTTCTGTCCAGATAGCCCTTTAGCCATCTTCAGAATCAGTCATGAAGTTTTTTGATGCCCAAATGGAGTCAGTTCTCAGAAGTGCCGAGACTGCATAGAAAATTTAAAGAAATATTCTACACCTTTAGCTATGAGAAACAATTGGGATATCATATGCCTCAAAGTACAGAAGTAAGGCTAAAAAAAAAAAACCCACAACACACCACACACATACTGACAGGATAATATTTTCCCTTTCTTTTTCTTCAAATTAAATGGCCTATAGGTGCACAATAAAGCAAATTATCAGTTCCTATTTAAAATAGAAATTATACTTGTAAGACTGATTCATGCAAGCTACAGCATATAGGATGATCTGTTACTCAGCAACATACCTCAGTATGAAAGGATACTGTAAAATAGAGATGTGCAGAATGGTTACACCTTCAAGTTATAGGGATTCATAGAAAGACATGCACACAACATTTTTCTCCATTATCAGCTTCTACCACTGAACCTCAACTCCTACCCTTCTGTAAACAAAGGCCTATTCACACTAGCAAACCAGCATCCACATTCTGCCAATTGTACAGTGTGTTTAAAAAACCCTCTTTTTCCAGTTACTACCACAACCAGATCTTCCATGAATTCCTTAGATTAACAGGCACATCCTTTGCAGCCCTCAAAAGCCTGGTGAGTATCAGTTTTGCTGCTGTCAGTAAAAGTTACAAGTGTAAACAGAGAAACAAGAAGGGCTGCCTACCATGTTTTGATACCATTATGTACAAAACTACTCAAAGCAGTCTTTTAAGTTCAAGCACTGGAGCAGAAAGGGCTGCTTAAAAGCAACAAGAAATTGACAAAACACCACAGGAAATAAGAGTAAAACTGAGCCTAAATCAGATTTAAAGCACTGTTTCTTCAACAGTCACAGTAAAACGACGAGAACACAAAGAATTAACTATTCCACTGGGCTTGGAGAAACAGCAAAGCAATAAAAAGATTACAGGATATACTGCACATTTGTTCAGAAACAGGACTTGTCAGACTTCAGTCTGGAGAGCGTGAAGATTCACCACAACACAGAAGAACCCTATTTAATTTTAAACAAATATTGAAAAACAAGCTTTTATGCTTTCCTCTCACAAAGTTCTAACGCTCACAGTTCATTTATGGCAAAAGACAGACAGTCTCTTAAAACAAACAGAATTCTACTTCATAGCTGTGGAGGCAGTGACTAGAAAGCATTTTTATATGTAATCCAGTCATACAGGTCAGCTGAGTCTTGCAACATACATTGCTAAGATGCAGACAGTTTTGTTTCCTCACACGAGCTTTAGTTTTAGTCACTGACCTTTTCAACCTATTCAGCTTTGCTTCAAAATAGTATTTAAGAATCTTACTATGAGACAGTAAAGGAATGCTTATCCAAAGACTTTTATAAGTGTCCTAAACCCATAATGGAGAATACTAGAAAAAGAACAAACGGTAGATTATTCCAACTTAATTCTATACAATAAATGAATTAAAAATAAAGTCTCAAGCTCCAAACAGCAACTTATTTGCATAAAAAAAGACGAGTTGACTTGGACAAGACAGTAAGCCCACTGGATCTGGGAGAAGCAGGAGAAAGAGGGAATACTAGGAAACAATAGCAGAACCTCACTTATCTATAAGAGTCTAAGCCTCCATTTGCATCAGTAGAAGTCTGAATTACAGCAATACAGTGGGTGCCAGTGCAAGCACATTCTTTAGACGCAGGCATGCTGAGGCTTTCATTGCTCTTCAATCCCCAACCCTCCTCCACGAAAATTAGAATTCTGGCAAGAGACACGAGCAGCAGCTTTAAAATGCACATACTACAAGCAAGAATTGTTGCTTTCTCTGCTGCTACCACTAGCAAAGAGGAAGGAGCAGAAGGCATTTAGCTAACCAAGTGCTTCACATCATTAAATTCTGTAACAATGAGGTTCTACTGAGCAGACTAAGCCTTAAAAATTCATTTGAAGCAGACAAACAAGCATTTCAGGATCTAAATTAAAAACAGCCTCAAGTCTGTGCATTAAATTGCCCTTCTTGGCTTTAGAATAACTGAAGGCAAGACTCAATCTCAGACAAGTCGCTCTCAGAAACATCAGCATTATAAATATCCTTACTATTCATCAAACCACTAATCATTTTGACCAACGGCTTATAAAACATTTCTCCCCACTTCCCCATACAATCAGCAAGATGCCAGTCATTACTAGAGAGAGGACTAACAGAATGAAAAAGCAAAGCAAAAGCAAAGCAAGAGCGTATGCCCTGAAAAGGCAAGGAGTTCAGCATTAGCAATGGTTCTTTGTTGCAGGAAGCTGTCCTACAGCAGGAAGGGCCTCCCAAGACAGATACTGCCCTCTGAAATGCCTATGTTAAGAGCAGATTGGACCTTTAACTGCCTTTGCTTATCCTTTTCCAGAAGTCTTTGTCTTGCTAAACCATGAAATGCCACGTGCAACAGTATAATTGCTACTAATATGGAAGTGACATTCTGACATACTAAATCCAAAGGTAAGTAGTGCTTCCTAAGGTAGGAAGCACTGTTACCAGTCTAGAAGTATGGTACATCAGTACTTCATTTAAGTCACATCATAGGCTGCATACGGTTAGGCAAGACCGCAGAGCACTTAAGCTTTGAGTATGCATAGGCAACATTGACTAGTAACTTTCCCTACTGTATTTCTGACTAAACAAGTCACATTGAATCTGCTGATCGTTATCACTCATTCAAGATAACAGGAATTTCTGAAAGTTAAATAGAGCCCTGTAGTCTGACAGAGTATAGAATTTTGTCTTGGTGTTTACAGCTGCAGTGGAGAAGAGAGCCATTCAGCAAAAGAATACTGACATTTCAAAAGCATTTCTATATCTACTGATTCTACTCTTGCCTCAAAAATGCTACAGCAGTGATATTCATAGCATATAGACCAACTCTTGTAACAGAGTTGTGATCTATTGTTCAATCTAAGATATGTAGAAAAATAGTCAAAGATACAGAAAAACAGGAACTCTGGAATGTGAATGTACATTTGTAGATCTAAACAATCCTTTGACTGAGCTGATCAAAAGTAGGGAACCTTGTGCCGCATGAGCTTTCCAAAGCAGACTTAAAAGACAGTGAAATTTCACAGCTTAAGCCAATACTGTCACCACAGGAAGTTGTGCTTCAACTCCCTGCCTCACCTCACGCCTCCTCCTTGCAAAATCCCCAATCATTAATCACTCTACTCTTGCAGAGACACAGACAACCCCATAAATCAGGTGGTAAAAGTCAAATCAAGCCTGTGACTCTACAACACATTGAGAAAATAATTAACCTGCATCAGTCTTCCTAATTCACCTCACCATAGGCAGACAAATGCTAGCAGTGAATACTATTAGATGATTAAATAGAGAAAAAGGAGAGGACCTGTAGTTTTGACAAGCCAATTCATTTCTGCAGAGATAGAAGCAAGCCTGCATCATCTTCATTTCTACGATTTAGTCTCCAAGCAACTTTAAGGCCTCACACAAAATGCAAGTTTTAAGAAATAAGAGCACAGTGTTATTTACACCAATTACAGTCCAGAAATACACAAAAACAGATGCTTCTTCCTATGTAAAAAAGACATTTAGCCTGAAACACTCAATGCAAGACACACTACTAGCAGAATATCCTTATCTTACTAAAGAAGGAATGGCAGGTAACATATCTCTGAAGTCAGAGAACAGGACCAAACACAGATTTCTTAAAAGGATATGTGGACGACAGGTTGACCATGAGGCAGCAGTGTGCCCTCGTGGCCAAGAAGGCGAATGGGATCTTGGGGTGCATTAA
>JAWLRI010000126.1:929161-945325 GCA_034781795.1 Crypturellus tataupa | reverse complement strand
GCCGGGCTGGGGAGGACACTTGGGAAGCTGCCGGCACCCTGCACACACCACCCTCCCCGGCGGGGTCCTGCCTTGCCCCCGGGGAAGGCCTTGCAGTTACGCAGTGCTCGTTCCTCAGGGGCTCCCAGAACATGACCAAACCCATGGGAACAGCAACGTCATGGCAGCCTTGGAGCACAGTCTGAGCTCACCTGAAAGGCTAGAGCACCAGGAGGAAAAACCTAACAAAACGCCTCTTTTTGTCCCCACCCACACCCGAACGAGTATCTTGAGTCAGCAGGACTTCCCAGGCTGTTTAATCTCCCTTCAAGGTGCAGGCTGGAAGAGGAAGGAGGAGCTGACTCATATCTTTCAAGGCAGTGTGGTGAGCAAGGGAGAGCTCACACCTGTGTCGAGTTCACACCTCAGGGCTCGGTGCTGCCTCGCACGTGGGGAGATGCTGTCCTTCTCCTCGGCTGTGGGAGATCGGCCCCCTCAGCTTCCCTACAAACCCATCCTTATGCTGAGGTGCCCAGGGAAGAACGTCTTCTAGTCTCCTGCTGGCTACTTCAGCTTCTCTCTCTCTCAATCTACCTTTTGCTTCTTGAGCATCCCTGTCTTCTCAAACTGTGCAAGAAAGGCCCTACCGTCCTGGTAAGACTCAAGCACGCAGATCAAAAGCAGGAAGGCTTGCTCTGGCAAGGGATTTAATGAGGATGGGGATGAGGATGTATACTGAATAACTAGCTGAAAAGCCGTGGCCATGGCTGGGAAACCAAAGCTTTCCGCGGGGGTGATGCTTTGTACCTCAGTTGTTTTCCAGGGTAGCCAGTAACTGTTTCCTGTTTCCATTGAGTTTTTCCCTTCTCCTCCATGTTATGATCGCTTTTGACCCTAGGAAAGGCTTGTCTTTAGCCTCTGTTAAAAAAGTATTTTCTTCAGTGTCTCACTAGCTATGCACATTTGTGAGAGTTAAGGAAGGTAGCCCAAGGCCAGAGGCGGCGTGACAGGCCTTTTGGTGTTCTCCACACTTCATCTGCCACGGGCCTAGAGCTTCAGGGCTTCCTTTTCACTCTTAGATTGGTAGCAGCAGCTCCCTGTGGAGATGGTCACGGTCCCACGGGAAGTTTGGCTAGAGGGTAACAATACTGAGGGGAAAAAGTGAGCTCAGCGCTTCACTCACGTGACCACCCTGCCCTGGGTGGAGGCTGAGCACTGAAACAGTGCTGCTTAGGATACACCCTAGTAACAAATACGCCATAAACACGCCATAATGCACAATTCCCTCCCTCACATCTGTTTGATGAGGTTTGAGGACGCAGACAGATAGCATAGATAGTGCATCAGCCACGCGCTGGTCACATTATCAAGATTCCTTCTTAATCTTTGCCTGCAATTGTTAAAAGAAATGTAAATAAAAAGGTTTTGTTTATTTCTTCAAAGCTTAGATTCTGACACGATCTCATGATTGGAAGAGATTACATTTGTGAACATCTTATGCAGAGGCGTCCTCACTAGTGCCTTAGGCCAAAGGCAGGAAAGGCTGAACATTTCCAAGGGCACAGCTAGATTCAGCTACCTTCCCTTTGCCCCCAAACACCATTGTAGGTCTCTGCCTGGAGAAAGGCATCTTATTCTGAAGATTGTTGCACTGTTTGCAGCTCCCCTAGGCTTCTCTGTTTGCAGGCCTTCCTGAGCTTGCTAAAGGCTCTTTGGAAGCCAAAACAAAATTGAATCGACTGGCAAATTTCACTTTAAGTATTAAGGTGGTAAAAATAGCTAAAATGGATTCTTTCTCCTTTTCAGAAGTTCTGACTTCAGTCACCTTGCAGAGCATTGAGCTGCATCCCCAGTGAAGTCCAGAGCCAAGGCAGAAAGCTCCAGGAGATGAGGAGGAGATGAGGACACAGAGGATGCCATAGTAGCAGCTAAGATTCAGAAGGGGAGACATTTTCAGGAGCTAAGGCAAGGGAGTAGCTCCTGCTTAGGAAAAGTAAGGGTGCAAGCCTCCACTATCACCTTCTCTATTAACTTGATCCAGCTCTGAATCACCAGCACAACCAGCATTTCAAGTACTTGTTTGGCATGACCTTGTCAGTAGATTAGGGATGTCTTGCAGTTTAAACAATCATGGAAAATGGGCCATGTCAGTGATTCGTGGGGTAGTTGAATTGATTGTATTCAGCGTAAACCTGGAGACAGCTGGAACAAGCTACCTCCATGCGAAGTTGCAAATTTTTTACCTTTGCCATTGGTGCTATCTCTGTTCTGTTCTGTATGCTTCACTTTGATGCTAATCCAGTTAGGGTAAAAATGTCATCCATCACAGAAACACTGAAGTGTGAGGGCAAGTGATTTTTACAGTCACTTCAGCAGTTAAAGAGTGTAACAGCACTGCAAAAGCAAAAACGGAAAATTTGATTTTTGAATGAACTTGTGCAGGCCTAAGTTCATAATTTATCACTGCTGTTTCCTCTGGCCATTACAAAACATTTCCTGAAATTAATGAGTACTAATAAAAAGTGCCAAGTCCATTCACTAATTCCACTGTATATTTGACAGCATTATCAGCAGCAAACACAACCTTGCAGTGAAGGAAATTCGTATTTATGCAGAAGGGTTTCTGGAAATCTGAAGTTACCCTTGGAATTAATCATGTGGGGGTAAAGAGAAATGTGGAAGTGAGGAAAATATACCCAGACAAGCTAATGAGGAACTTTAAAACAGTCTCAAGTACTACAAAATCAGTAGCTTTGAGGGGAAGACTGTTATAAAACTTCCAAGAGCAACTAGAAAAAAGCATACATTTGGATAGAATTATTCAAGTATCCAGTAAAATTAGATTGTACCCCTCTTTTTAAATTAGAAACAGTGATTTAACTTTGTTCATCATTTTCACACTTTTTTTTTTCTTTTTTTTTTCCCATTTTCACAGGTCCCTCTACTGTTACCAAGTGGCCATTGCACTTCTCTACACCTCCACTGAATAAACATCTGACAGAAGTGCTTTTGGATAGAGGACATCACTGAGGTACTAGCTGAATCGAAAACATATATTACCAAAACATCAGTGAGTATTGCAGTGAGTTTGTTAATATTTTTCCCCCACCAAACTCATTTATATAGCACAGATTGTATCATTCAACACAGCATATTTTTACTTTATTTAAGAAGGTAAATGTCCGCACGAGTAGTAAGTTTGCTGCAATAGATGCCTTTCCCAAAAGCTTTTACCTAGCATAGTAGTAATCTACAGTGTTCAGCTTCTGGCAAATTTGTTATGCAAATTTTTTACTGCAGACAAAATCTCGGATATAATACTGGCCTTCAGTTAGGCTGGAGAAGTAGTGCCATCCAGTGGTTCAGACATAGAAAGAAATCGTTCATTTCTTTTATTTCTATCAAAATGCATCACAGAAAACACTTTGGAAAATGGCAGGGACCCTTCGGCATTCTTCTCTCTATGGATATTTGCAAATGCCACAAATTGCAGGCAGTTTAACAGCAGTAGGAATGCATAATCCACACAGTAAAACAAATTGCAGAAGAAATAAACAGAAAATACCCTCTGAGACAGACCATCTTTATAATGGATTTTAAATGACAGTGCAGATAGGAAACATAATTGGTATTTTTAAAAGGACAAGTAAAAAACATCTTTCTCCATTACACTTAGTCCATTGATTTCACAGCATTTTCCATTTTTTCTTAACCTTGTTTCTATCCTGAAGAGGGAAAAAAAAAAAGGAACAGAATGCTATGAAGAAAGTTGATTGTAATGAGTAAGCTGCTTAATTCAAGCAGCTTCTGGGAGCCAAATGAGTGTTGAATTGTGATGTCCTATTTGATGTAATTTTGAAGGAGTGATTGAGATTATGCAAATATGTTGTGTTAAAAGAATTTAAAAATATTAATATATATAACTATTAACTATAAGAAACTGGGCCAGCAGAGGTAGCTGTTGCTACATCAAAATCAACAATTGTTATAAAACATTTTTAATGAATGTTCTGCTTTAAAGTAGAAAACACCTCTTAAAATAGCTAATTCCAGCCTTATACAGGCTCCAGCATTATTCATCTAGAGTTCATTTGTTTTTCATTTACTACTTTTCAGTCATTTTTATTTCCTTAAAACTGCACATCTCAAATTTCTATTAACGCTTCCTAAGAATTTTCCATCATCTTATTTTGTTCACATGGAGTTCAAAAGGGGCGAGTCAACTCCAAATAATCCAAAAGTAAGCTTGAAGAAACATATTATCAATAATAATTCTCCTGATTTTTAAAATGCCATTTTGACAATTTGTGGCTCCAAAGTTAATCTATGAAAGACAGGTAACAAAGCTTTGAAGTTTGGGTTATGTAACTGTAGAATCAAGAAGAAATACACTGTTCCTCCAGCTGTTTACATGAACTGTCATTGTTAACAGTCACAAAACACACTCTCCCAGTTCCAGAGGTCTCACGTGGTTACCATATATGTGCCATTGCTGCTGCTGCTGAAACTGGCAGAGTGCACAGAACTTTCTGTCTTCATGAATATTTTAACAAGCAGTTCACAAAATGAATTCAGGAGCCTTTAAAAAATGTTTTTATACCAAAGGTACATTTAACTTTGCTGAAGCGTTAAAACACTGGACATGATGTCTTCCTGCCTCTATTTCCAAGCTCACAAAACACTTGAAAGAAACATTATTGCTTTAAGTGGCCATGGCAACCTTATCTTAGACCTTCAGCCAGCTGATTTAAGAGAACCAGAGGCCAGTTTGGTCAGACCAGATGGAAGCCAATGCACACAGACACCACCATGATGCCAGAAACCCTCATCCTGGAGGGGATGCTTTCTAGATTTACTAAGTTATAAAAACACTTACGTTATCTTAAATTTCTTAAAATTTATGGGACTTTCATTCCACACTTCAAGGACTGTTTCTGCATTTCACATTTCATGTTTATGGGAAATGTATAAACAGCCCTTGAAACAAGGCCATAAAAGCAGATTTCTCTGAGACCAGTACCTTTTTAGCCTATCTTTGTGCAAGAGCTGTACTCTGCAAGTAGCAAAGCCGCCTATGTCCTACTAGAAGGAAAACAAGCCTCAGCAGGAGCTGTGATTCACGTCTCCTCCCCTTAGAAATGAGATTTTATTAATAGCATCTTGCAACTCTAAGAAACAGTAGCTCCCAGACATTTCCTTCAGCACCTATTGTTTCCCTGCACTTGCACTTCAAGTCACAATATGCCAACTGCAAACAAGCAGCCATTTACATAGTGTTTCACACATTACAATTTCGTAAAAGAAGAGTTTTTGGGAGCCAGTCATCAAGCAAGGCCTCATGACACAGGCATTTCCTTTCAGTGATAGGACCCAGGACAAAAAGCCCTCAGACTCTTATTTCTTGGGACCAACCCTTGGCAGCTGTCTGTCTTTTCTGGATCCCATTCCAAGTAGTCCACTTCCACCCAGGCACTTTGTATCTCCAAGGACCTAAAAACTAGAAGCAGCATAGAGATTCTTTTTGCATTTAGCCCCAATAGGAACCATAGCTGATTTAAGATTTCTCATCTAGAGAAATCAGAATAAAGCCTCCTAAGTTGGATTCAAAAAGGCCTTTCTTAAGGCCTTTCTTCTTTCCAACCTTTTTTTTTTTCCCCGAAAAAGGAATGACTACAAACAAATGGTGGGGAACAATGTAGTTTTTACTATGCTACTTTCACTAAAATGGCATACCTCTTCACTAGGGAAAACTGTCTGGATATTTGCGCCTGCACAGCAATCCAATGTATTTTTACAGTTTATATGGTTTACCACATCAGAAACCTTTATATAACACTAGGATATTCAAGCAGCTAAACTAACCCAGGGAATCAGTATATTTGAGCAAAAACGGACAAGTATCTATTTGAATTTTCTAGCGCAAAGTTGGGAGGAGACACAGATGCGCATAAAAGATTTTGTCACTTCAAGACAAGTGGCTGGAGTCAGAAAGTTGACATTTGTCATCCAGAAGAGAGCAGAATGGCTGCTTAGTCTCATCTCCTGCCAGGACATACACAAAATCTAGCTTAATGGTTTTGTTAGCTTGATGTAGTCTAGCTCAGACATTTTCTCAAAGATACCTCAACTACTGAAGAATGTGCTGAGCTTGTTGAGGATCTGACCCAATTTAACAAATACAATTTTAAAGTTATTATTAGACTTTAAAACATCAGCACGTTTGCAAAATTCATGCTGTCCTTGAATGTTTTTATTAACAATTTTTACACTTCAATCTACGTATATATCTGGTTGTGTCTTGTAGTGGTTCTCAAGGATCCTGTGTGCAACACTGCGTCTGATTTTAGAAGCAACACCCCAGCCACTCTATTACAGAAATTAAGCTAGGATGCAAACACCGCCTTGTGTGCTCTCTCATATTGTTCCCTTTGCTTTTACAATCCTAACTACACGACAGTAACTCACCTTGATATCAAAATTACCTTTGCAAGTCAACATCAGAAATCTTTAATCTCCATTACAGGGAATCACACAAAGAATGGAAAAACCCAGAGATAAAAGCTACCTACCATGAAACTGACTGGATGGTTAGAGTAGCAACCTCTCAAATGCAGAATCTCAGAATACTAGGCCGACAGAATTTAGTTTCCTGGAAATAGATGCCTTTACAGGTTCATGAACAAGTGAAAAGCAACGACGTTTTATTTACGTAAGTTTTTATTATCCTTCAACCTCAGTTGACACTCAGTTACTCCAGCTTTAACAGGGTTTTGTTCCCCTAGAGAGACAGGTTTCAACTGATTGTCTCCAACTGAAAACATCTAGGCTACGTCAGATTTTAGACCCAGCCTTTCATTAATGCAGTCAGATCCAAAGACAAGTTGAAACCCTGACCACCTGAAGGGCAACAAAATAAAAATATCCATGAGGGTTTTCGTTAGTTATTACATTTTAATGGAGAATCTTTCCACTGCACTGATGACTATATAGTTAAGAAGCAATTAACCTGCATGTTCAAGAAACAGATACATTCTACATTTCAAGTTGTCATCAGAAACGTATGCAATTATTTTCCAGCTTATGAAGCTTGTGGTTTTATCTTCTCAGCAGCTTCAAGAACAGATGGAAGGCTGACTTTGTCTCCAAATTCCTTCTCACGATGCTCTAGTATAACACCCTAATCAGAGACAAAAAGAAGGAAATTCATTCACTGATCCTAGCCTCTCTCCACAGCAAAAGGAATTCAAAAGATCAATAATGGAACAACTGCACCAAAGAAACCTTTGGGCTCTTGGGAAAGATGAAAGGCTTTTAAACGCCTGCAGTACCTGTCTTCCTGCCCCAATCACATATACTCCTCCCAGCGTGAATCCTTCTCCTTCCAGGTTACCACTAAATCCATTTCTCCAAGCACGGAAGAAATTCTGCCAGACTCCGAAGCGGAAGAAGCCGGACATCATCATTTTTCGTCTACGAGGGCCATAGAAGCCTTTCTGCAGTAAAACAGAAAAATCTTGGCAAGCAAGCAAACAAAGCAAATTAAAAGGACTTTCCCTCACAAATTAAATTCAGGAAACCAGTGAACCCTATATCCAAGAAGGGTTCCAACAAAGGAAAGCAAATAGGCAGAGAGCTGAGAATAGACTGTATCTGAACAGATCTCTAACATACTACAGGACAGTTCACTTTCTGCACAGCCTTACCCTCCACAGTACTGCGTTTTTTGTTTGTTTTTGTTTTAATAATCTCATCTCTAGGTATGCTAGTATTGTATTCTTTCTAACATGCAGAGTGGGGACAGAAAATAAAGTTCTTTCCAATTGCTTTTAAATATTAGATATACTTTTTTCTTCAGAAGCCTAATAATTTCTAAACCTCCCTTCTAATAAAGAAGTGGAGTGGGCCCAAGATTTTGCGGGACGAGCCACATCACTGCAATTTGGGCTGTACCTGATGAACTAATTACGCCTTCCATCTTCAAACACACATCATAAACATCAGCACAGTGGAAGCAAGGACTACCTATTAAAAGGTCATACTGTTTACCTATTAAAGGGGAGGGGAAGAATACTCCTGCAGCAACATATTATTAGCACACAGCTAGAGAACAAGACTGCAAACCACATATGATATATAAATATAGAAAAGCAAAGCTTATTAACTTCTTAACAATGCTACTAAGTCCTGTTCCATTTAGACCACACTGTACCCATATTATACAAGCTCTTCAAAGAGAACATTCATAAGGTTTTCTAATTTTTTTACACAGAAAGATATAAAACACTGCTTTCCTAATACCTTTTCATCCAGAAAAATTTCTCCTTTGAAATAATGCTGAAAATCCTCCACTTCAGTCCCTATCTTCTCTTTCACAACAGCATAGAGAGGGACACCCAGCTTGGAAAGCTGAGGTTTCAGAGAGGAGAGCTCGGAAGCCTCCTAAGACGAGAAAAAAAAGTATCAGTCAATGGATGGAAGTTGAAAGTTTCACCTTGAATTTCAGAGTGTCAGAAATAGACGTACTTCTAGTGTGAGGTACAAAACAAACAGACGTATAAATCAGATATTCAACCTAGCTCTGCTCCTAGAAGACCTTCATCAGGTTTGCTAGAATTTTCTTTATTAAGCAGAGAGAAAGAAGATTTTTTGAGCATTTACTTGATAACACTAAAATCCTAGAGAAATTGTAGTTTTAACTCAAAGCCCAATTTATCTTGCCTGTGCTGGACTTTCAACTGTTTTTAAGTGTTTACAGGACAGTGAAAGATACTGCCTGCTATCATTTAACTTTGCCAGACTAGAATTCCACATCTTCCCCCATTTTTTTTTTCTTCTTCCCCCACTCAGCCCAAGTTTTGCAAAGCATTTTGAGGACTTTATGTCAGTGCACACTATAGAAATTTGGAATAGATACTGGAGTGAAGATGCATTTTCCTTCCAAGATTGCACAGTGAGAATGATCCCCCAAAAAATCTTTTTGATCTTTGTTCCCAAAGGAACAACATTGCCTAAATAAACCAGAGTGCCATGATAAATATGTTTCTCACCTTAAATGGAGAGAAACTCCATTTTTTAACTGGACAAAATTCCCTCACAGAACTCCACAGGCCCACCATAAAGGACACAGTTCACACGAATGCTTTCAGTCAGGTAATGAAACGCCTTAGCAAAGGCTTGCCACGTATCTAGAGTTTACTGAGCATAGGTAGCGCTCACATAGTGGATAACGGGTACGAGAAGCCATTAGTGAAAGTCATCAATAGGTGAAAGGGTGAAAACTGCATTCCAAAACCAATGACGTTTCTACAGGAAATGGAAAATTATGAATCATCATCATAAGCAAGCACTGAGTAGCAGCTGCTTCAAGCAAGCGTGAGCCTTCAAGCATCATAGCTTACATAGACCTACATAAACAGAAGGGAAAGATATGCTATTTTTTTTTGTTTAATCTTTTTTTCCCCCTCTTCCCCTGAGCAAAACGCTTTATGATTTTTTTCTAAAAGGTTTTAACTACAATTTTGTACTTTTTTTTTTTGATGGTGTCTCTTGTCCGCAGTCAGTCAGGTTGGTAGCGCATTCTCTTCCTGCCTATGCTATTTCTGTTCAAATAAGCAGAGAACTTTAATCTTTCACCTTCCATGGGCTTCACACATACTTACAGGATTATTACTGATAGGAACTGATCACTTAACTAAGTGACTACAATATTAATTACTCCACTTATAGAGTGGCCTTTTTTTTAATATACTTATGGAGGAAAAATATCTATTATCTTGTTGTTCACTATTCTATATTAAAAAAAAAAAAGGCCAAGGTGCCAATTATGGCTGGTCCTATGAACCTTTAACATTCAAATCATACTTTTAAGTGTCTCTTCCCACCTACACTCAAGAACTCCAATAACAACTTAAGGATCCAACTTTGTTTCCCAACCTGCCTTGTGATGAAACAGGAACAGTTTGAAGAGACTGTCTGTGAGGAATCAGTGATTTTCTGTAATACATTCTCCTTATTCCTCACATTCCTGCCTCCCATCAAGCATTCAGAAGAATGAGGGACTCTGCTTTACTCTCTCCTCTCTGCAGGGTTTTGCTAATAAGCTTTGCCTGTTGGATTACTGCCAAGCTAATTTTGGGCTACTTTTGACCAGGGACTACGTGGCTCACAGAGTTTTATTTTGAATATATGGAGCACAAGTAGTTCATATGAATCAGCACCAACTGCAATTGGGTAGTCTCTATCCCAAATTATCATAGGCAGATGTAGAAAGCCCCGACAGATGTAAAGATCAGATATCAATTGCTTTCAGTAGGAAAATGCTCTGCACCTAGACCAGCTACAAAGCAAAAACTAAAGTAGGTTGTGAGCTGGAATCCAGTTTGGCCTAGGAAACAGGATCATTCAGATACTTCCAATGTATTTCATGACTGTCCTATTTACCACCTGCCTTTATCTAAAGGGAACTATGTGAGTAGAGTTCAGCTCTTCCCACTGAATCCCCAAGCCCACCAAGTACCTCTCTGCACAAAAATCATCCAGGTCTTCGCACAGCCATGATCACCGCACCATTCTTCTTCCATAGTTCACCAGCTTTGAATGTTCTTTGTTCTGCTTACACAGGAGAAAGAGCATGAAAAAACTATCATCAGCCACTCTTGCTTACGGCGATTAATGCTTTAAAGAGGAACGCAAAGCATTGCAGAGCATTCCACATTCACAGGAAGTTCAATCAAAGAAATGTTTATATGTATAACAGAGTGCTATTTTTTACCAACTATATTTCTATTTAAAACAAGGACTTTCCAGAAATAACAGTATTAGTGACTTTTCCTTTACCAGAAATATCTCCTATCAAGGATACCCAACTACTTTCTGCAATGTAAGACTCAGAAAAACCCTTGAGACAACCTATGTGGTCTGCACCAAATTCTGTCTCCTTTATAAATAACTCTCATGTAGGGAAAAATAACCCTTCTAAACATACTTCCTTAGAGTTTCCAACACTGCTCTTAAAAAAGTTCTTAAATAAACCCAGTCATCAAAGAAGGAGGGCTGAAATGTCCAGAATCTTACCTGGTTCCAAAGTTTTTAGCTCTATCTCCTCTAAGAATTCCAGCGTAGCCTTCTCTGGCTTGGACAAAAACAAGTCAGTGTTAGCAAGGACGATGCCTGTTACGGCTGCACCGAGAGCTCCAAGGCCAACAGACCACATGCCCATAGTGAAGAGCCCGATGTCAGACAGGAAGGACATTTCTGGAAAGCAAAAGAAAAAAGCAGCTCTAACTACTGAGCGCGGATGGAGGCAGGCAAGGAGGAACCAGCTTAAACCCACATAAATGGACCTTGTTGGGTTCACTGGAAATGTTCTGTGAAGCTCTGCACTGAACTGGGAGCTTGGAAAAATATGTCGATGACTTTTCAGTTCTGATCCTGACCTACATCAAAATATTACAAGATATCTGCTACTGCACCGATAAAAACATTTATGACTTAAGTGTTCAAATATAATGGGGAGGAAGGGGATAGACGTTTATGTATTAATATATAACCCATAACAAGATGACCTCCTTGATAGTAAATTATTATTTATTTAAATTATTTCATTACTAAATTAAAATTATTGCACTAAGACAGTGGTTTCTTTAAAAAAGGTATTTGTAATGTAAAAGAGTTTTTTTTTTTCTTATTTAAAGTACACAGTGAATTTTACAAGTATACTGCAGAAGACTTTAAAAAAAACCTCATATACACACACTCAGATTTTGGCTTCTCCCTCTCTTCTATATTTATGCATAAATAAATATATTAGTGTAACAGGCAATATTTTTTCTTACAACTCCACATTATAAACAGACATGGAGCCAACATCTGAGCATCATCCATCCCTGCAAGCAGAAATAATACAAGCTTTTCACCATTTGATTAGGCACAGTGAGCTAGCATTTCAGACATCCTGGACAGCAACTTCTAAAAGCTGGTCGCTTTCCACTTCTACTAAAGCAGTTTTTGCAGAAATCACATCAGGAAGAAACCACTTTAACTCACAGCCAGGACTCGATAACGAATAACAAGCAACACCGCAATGTAAGCTATTACATGTGCCGGCTCGTATCACTTGTTTGTGCCCCAAGTCTGGTAGCACTCTTTTTACTCACTAGCCGCGCTACCCCAAGAAAGCTCCCAAAGCCCCATCTTCACCCTTGTGCGTGTTTCACAAGCCCGGAGCTGTCAGCCACATTCCTGTGAGGTGGTATCACTTCTGAGGATGCAGGAAGGCAAGCTTAGCCCTGCATCATGGGCAAATTTCAAGTTCCAAGTGCAAGCAATATTTGCTACAAGAGTCACCAGAGCTTGGGCAGTAAAAAACAAGTCACTGTGCATTTACAGCACAACAGCTATGTGTTACAAAAGGTTATAGCTTTGCAAAGTGACTCCACTTTCAGATTAGGCAACATCAAGAGTTGATTTTTTTCCAGAGCCATCTGCAAAACTCTGCTCCTTGATGTGCTGTTTTGGCAGGTATTGCCATCCGTGTATACTTCAGCTCAGGAGATCGTTTTTCCATATATACAGGAAAAATGTAACTTCTCTGAACTGTGCCTGGCAGCAAACCTTGGACACCCCCACTCTTTATCCCCACAAGCAGCTATGGTTAGAAAGAAAAGAAAGAACCAGTTAGAACTCCTAGATTTGTGTGAGAGCCACAACTGCTCCAGATTTTCAGGGAAGAAACCGCTTTCCACTTCCACGTTCAAAAGTAGCTCCAGAATAATACGGATGAACAAATGCAACCAACTACCATCTGCAAAAATAGACAAACAAAAACACTGTTTTATTCTTCTAGCACCATATTTAGTTCCAAGGGAGACACAGTAGCTTAGTTATCTGGGAACACGCATAAGCCAAGAACTTGAGCAGGAAACATGCGTAATAATAATACAGATAAGAGAACAGAATCTACCCCCTTTCCCTGCTTGTTTCTAACACAGGGAAAATCCTTGTCATTATCTGCTTTCTCTACACACTTCCTAACCACAACATGATATTGCAATGACAAAAGTTTGATACCTGCTTCTGACTCGTACCAGAGACCATCCTGACGCCAGCCTTTGCAGTGACCAAGATGTAACTCACAATTTATCGCTGTAATGCCACCGCATAAACACTTACCATCTCCCCGGCATGCCTGCGGGCTATCGCCCTGTTCCCTCCCAGCCCTTCCAGCTATTATGCAGCTATTCTTTGGGCTTGACTCTTGTCTGGTCCAGACTTGTTTCTCTCCTAAATCTTAGTTGCAGAGGGGAAGGGGTGGGGGGCAGAAGGGGTGGGAGGCAGAAGAGCCAGAGGAGGAAACCAAGTACTAATCCTCTGCGTAGTTCTGTGCACTTAGAGACGCTACCAAAGTTTTGGACTGATTAATGAGCTAGTTCCCACGCAGCTCTTACTACTATTATTGGCACTGCTACAGGCCAGCGTCACCGTGGTATTTCACACCCCACTCAATTTTACTGTTGATAGAGATCACTAGACCCAGTCAACTGGATTCTTTGGTTTCTGCTCAGCGACAGATAGCAGCTCCAAAGCGCGCGCCTGCTCAGCTACTGAATACAGCGGGGCGTTAAAAAGGCAGTTCCGAACCGTGGTACTGAAATTCCCCCCCGCTAAGCAAATGCCACATGGGAGGCCACTCTGCATGATCCATGTGGGAAACAACAGCCAGGATTATTCAAACACTCCCTCGCAACCCAGGCCGAGCCCCGGCTGCAAGTGAAGAGACAACAGAGAATCCAGCAGAGCGTTTGCAACTAGCAGCTTCATTCCTCCTAGGGGCAGTTCACTGAGGCAATCTGAAGCCAGAAAAACAAGCTCTACACCCCTCCTCAAAATACCAACACTACTGGCTTTTCATCTGCACCTCGGTTTTTAAACAGCGAGGGATACATCCAAAGACAGGACCCAGCATCCCGCCGGCGCCCTCCGCTCGGGTCGGCGCACTCACCCGCACCCATGCAGCCCGCCGGCCGAGCGGAGGCGGCCGCGGCGCCTCCGTGCCCTGTCCGTGTGCGGGTCCGTGTGCGTGTGCGGGTCCGTGTCCGTGTCCGGTGGGAGCGCGGCCGCCGGGGCAGGGCCAGGGCCAGGCAGGAGGGCCCCGCCGCGGCGCGCGGCCTTCCCAAGCAGGGCGATAGGCGCACGCTCCCGCTGCGGGGGCGTCGTCAGCAAGCAGCTGCCCAATCCGCGGCGGGGTCGCCTTAAGCATTTAAATATTAATTCAAATCTTAATTAGTCAGCTTGTTTTTTCTTTTTAGTTAAACACATGGTTACTCTCTATGCTGGGGGTATAATGAACAGGAACTATGGAAAACATCCATGCAGCTGAGAACGCGGTAGTAAAATTTAACTTCTGTGTGAGTTTCCAATTAGAGAACTGTACTGGTGGGATTGGCTGGATTAACCCAGTTTTTATTTGGTAGTTACCAGTTCTACTGATAACATCCCTTCACCAAAGGACCTAATTTTCTCAGGGACACCCAGATTTGGAAAGTCTTGACCCCGGTAAAAGCCCCACTCCTTCCAAGCTCCAGAAAGACATCTCTTCACAGAGAACAAGCTGAAAAAAAACCCAACAAACAAACACAGGAAAAACTTTTCCTCTGTGGTGACCACAAGACCTCAAGATGGCAGTGAGTTGTTTTGTGGTTTGCCAGTACTCAGTTAACCAGTATTTTTAAAGCTTAGTCTTAATTCTTCTGTAAATGCCATCTGATGGCCTCCACTTTATGTCAAGAAGATCAAATACAACAGGGTTTTGTAGATGTCTCATTTGTCTCCCACCCACAACTAGAGAAAAAAAAAAAAAAAAAAACATGATTAAGGGGATAGCTATCCTTAAACATTTATTTTATCAGTATAAACAGGAGGCATCACAGCTGTGCCAAAATCTGTGGCAAATCTGTGTTTTTGAGTGTCAATGAAAGCCATAGAGATAGTTCTGTGCCTCCCTGTCTCTAGGCAGGAACAGCCAGCGGGCACTCGCACAAGCTGGATGGCACTCGCACGTCCCCAGCCTGAAGTCTTCATTCTTCGGCTGGTTTTGACCATTGCTTTCCCTTCCCTCTCTCCCCTCCCTCTCTCAACTTTCCCAAGACTTTCCACATTGAGCCCAAGAATCTTACAGAGCTTTGTCACGACCTGCATCCCAAAACGCAAACTAAGCTGATTATTTTTTACGAGACATTCCCCTCCAGAAATGAATCATCAGATTACAAGTATCTCTGCAAATCTCTTAGAAAGAATATTTACAGCCCACAACCATCTAGTGACATGCAGCAAGACGTGACGAGGCCTTACATACCCTTCAGGGCAATGAAATGCAACGTCTTGATCCGACTTTGAAGTTTTCCCCTGCTTTAAGTGCAGGTGGGACTCAAGGGCTGTCAGCAGTCCCTCCCTACCTCAGTCACGCCACAAATACCAAAATCAATAGACCCATAGAGAAATCTCCCAGCATTTCTGAAGTCGTGAATTTAAGTAGCTTGCACAGCACAAAGAGCTTTCTTTTTTCCCCTACTTTTTTTTTGTTCATAGAAGGATTCTGCAACCACTCGCTCCTTCTGTTGAGAACAAGAGTAATCTGCTTTGTTCCAAATCTGCATGCATTTCAATATTTAACACCGTGCAATGCTGTGCCCAGCTCCAGCTCCAGTGAAAGCTGCTGTGTCAGGCTGGCAACCACCCTCCGTCCTTGGAGAGGATGCGGGAAGGTTGCGGTTAAACCATAGGAGCTGCCGCGCTCTGAGAAGGCTTTCAAGAATCCCAGCGTTGCAACTGCCCTTCCCTCTTGAACAAGGCAGGTGCTTGCACAAAGCTCCGACATCCTCCACCTCTGCGTGTGCTTTCGGCGCAGCTTTCAAAAGCAGCCAGGTCTGTACCCGGCAAAGTTTAAAGCTCTGCTCAGCCAGAGACATGGGGAGCGCCGTGCACGTGGGAGGGAGCAGCACCCGCACCCAGTCCTCCTGCGAGGCCGCTGCAGACCAAACCCGCGGGGCCAGAGGGACCCGGGGCTGGGCAGCTGCACGCTGCAGCCGCCTGCAGAGACGCGAAGGAAGCGGCCACCGCAGGCGAGACGAGAAACCGACCCCACAGCACGGGCGCCGCCGGGGACCTCCCGCGGACTCCAACACCCAC
>JAWLRI010000126.1:918895-929061 GCA_034781795.1 Crypturellus tataupa | reverse complement strand
AGGGGGGGTGTCCAGTATTTTCCGACAGATTTATATATATTTTTTATATCCCTACTCCAAAAAAAAAAAAAAATCTAGTTTTTAAACAAAGATCAACGTGTTATGCTAAAGTGTTGAGCTGACTGTTAAAACATTTGGGGGGATAATGACAATGTAACAAAGGCCTGGTTCGGAGTGAATCATCACCCTTTTAAAAGTTAAAGCAATTTTCAGGAGAATAGCTTTCAGCAAATGCTTTACATTATTCAAAACGGCCAAATAATGCTCTATTATAGCGCCTGAATGCTGCCAGTCAGCCCATAAGTGCAATTTGTGCAAAGGCTCGGTGCCTTATCTCCACTTCTTTATAAAGAGGTGAATATAAAACAATTTCTTCCAAACCCAGACAGAGAGCACGAAAATTGCTTCCCTTTCTGCAATCAGGGCAATTTAACTGGAGTGCAATTAGCACTATTAAATGTCGATTCTGCATAAACAAATCTGACTAAGAAGCGAAAGTGGGGTGAGAACCTCATATAAACTGAAACTGATTTTTTAAAATTATGTATCCGGGTCCTTTACAATTGATCCGTGACGTTTCCATCTCAGAATATATTTACATCATAAATACACTACAGTTAAATCAACATAAATCTTTAAAAAAATCAATATGAATACTAATAAAGAAGAATAGCCTAATTAAATGCAACAGTTCACTCCCTTGGAACAATGTTGTTGCCCATGTCCCCTTTTCGGGTGTCCTTTGATGTGGGCACCCAGGGAAGTTGCTGTGTCCAGGGGGCAAAGCCGGGAAACAAATCGCTCCTTGGGGCTGACTGGGAGGCTCCCGGGCTCACGTTCAGGAGCGTCACATGAAATGGCTCTGCTGCTCCGGGAAGGGTCTGCAAAATATTCTCCAAATAAAAGGATTTGACAGCAGCTAAACGCAAGGCTGCTGGGCAGCTTCCTGAGCACCCTCGGGTCCTAGGGGCACGGAGTTTTACACGGGGATGCCGCGGGTGGGGAGGGAGTAAAAGCCTCCCAAGTTCCCGGGAAGCAGCCCGCTTTTCCTGGCAGGCAGAAGGAGCGCGGCGGGAAAGGCAGGGGCTGCTCCTCGCTCGGGGAATTATCGCGCGCTGCCGTGTTTTAGCGCCGGGGCTCCCGCGGGGACCTCTCCCCCTGCCTCTCAATTACGCGTCTCGTTTGCGCGCTCCAGAATCCACCCCTGGTTATCGGAGCGGCGCGGGGGGGAGCCGGCCATAAATTAGTAACTTCACTTGGGAAGAGGCTTCCCCTCGATTCTGCCAAAGAGCGGAGAGGAAAGGGGGGAGAATACAGCGAGGTAGTGCTAAAATACAGACCTTGGTGCCTGTTGAGTCCACTGAATTCTTTCTGCCGTGGAGTTTTTCATGTGTGGGTAAAGATGAAGTGCAGCTTTTGATTAGAAGGAAATCTTTTATCGTTAATAAAAGGGGGCTGAGCACTGGGATCAAATAGATCCTGGAAATTAAATTAAAACTGAGGAACTCTCCAACAATTTCTGCTTAAGCTTTCATATAATATTTGTTACATAACGCGCTCCCTCCTACTCCTACCCCCCTGCAAATAAAGACCCAAGATGGAGCATTAGACAGGGCTTTAATCTCTCCTCGGTCTTTAAGGTGACACTATTTAGAAGTAGCAGGGCGACACGTATTGCACCGCTCTTAGAAAATCCGCAGGAGAGTTTTAAAAATCCTCCTGTCTGTTATTGCATTCCGAAATACCTCTGTAGAGATAATTCTCCGCTAAATTTACGTGGACCGTGTATTTTAAACCTCTCTCGTTCTGTTTATCTGCGACGAAGACACGTTAACAATTAAAGGGAAGGCTGGTGTCAAAGGAAGGAAGGTGACTGCAGACTCTATGATGATTTTAATTACTACAATTATTGGAAGATTATTCAACAGCACCATAGGTTTGTTTTCCGCGGCGGTAGCAGAGTCTGAGGAGCCCTGCCTGGGGATGAGGGTTTTCTCTCCTGGTTCGCACGCGTTACGAGGCTGTTATGATATATGGGCTAGACACGACACGCTCAGGCTGCACCAGGCTTGAGATGCAGCCAGTGGCAGCATTCGGAAGCCGTTCCTGAAGTGAATGTGTTCCTAAATAGAGGGGCTTTAATTAGCCAGCGGTCGGACGCGCGTTTATAGAGCGCAAAGGCCCCTTTTCCGCACCCTCCGTTAAAGAGGCTCTGCCGGCTGCGCCGCGCGGGGGGCGGCCCGCACCACCCTGCGCCGCCCCCTGACCCTCGTTTACCCTCCGGGCTCCGTGGTCAGCACACAGCTTAACCTCTTGCAGGACGATGCCGCCAGCTCCAGCGGCTGTCCCGGCTGGTGGGATCCAGCGAGGAGCGCAGCGGGGCTGGCAGGGCACGCTTGCTGCGCGGGTCCCGCCGGTGCTCAGCATCGCTCGGAACAGCCCCACGGCAGCATGCTGGCAGTCATGGCACTTCCAGGCTCCCTGCAAGAGCTGGCTCACTGCTTTGAAGCACAGCCCGCACTGAAGTACTCGCACCTTCGCCCCTGTGACATAGCAATTTTACCCCAAACATGTTTATGGCAGTAACGCGAGACTGACGAATTTTGTCACCATCATGCAATTAAAGCAATTTCTGCAGGCTGGCAACATTCCTTTCTCCTGATTTTTACAATGGTTTTGGCCGTTAACTGTTGGCAGTGGCAGATCGTAGCTCCATTATTTTTGTTGCCATGGTGAGTGCACAAAAGAAAATAATAAACCTTTCTTCTTAATGACATTTCTGCATGTTACACCCCGAACAATCAGGCAGACGGCCTTCTATGTAGGCCTGTGCAGGACTTCAAATTCAAGAGTAGCCTGTGTTCTTCAGGAAGAAAACTATCACAAGGTGAAAACATATTTTTTATTTATTTCCTTTTCCTAGTGGGAGTGCATTACAAGGCATCCAGCAATAACAAGTTTTGAAGTGGTTCTGACTTCATTTCAACACAAAAACTTTATGCAGTAACAAGAAAATTTTATGAAGAAAAATGTGAGCTGACACATGTGGATCTCATCCAAGAATATTTTCATATTTTATAAGGCAGTGAAATCCCTTGAATGCATGCTCAAATTTAACAGACACAGAACTCTAAGAAAAATTGTATTATGAAAATGCTGGGAGCAAACCTCTCCAAAGAGGCCATGAAAAACTACTGGGTTGGGAGTGGAGCAGCAGCAAATAGTCTGACTTCCTCAGGCTGCCAGTGTGGCCAGTCCTTTAGAAAGGCAGAGAGATTTTGGCAGGAAAGCTGAACAGGAAGTTAAAGTGTTTGTTTTTCCCTTCAGAGAAAATCACGTTTAGGATATTGTTTTTTCCCCACATACCTACTCAGGTCTGTTATTCACACACCCTGCCTCCTGAAAGAGAGAGTCTCAGGTAAAGTGCCTCTCACACGCTAAAATATATTTCGCAGAGCAACAGGCAGTTCTCAGGCTTTTAATAGTGCGCTTAGAAAGCACTTTGAACCTTTATCTTCCTGCTTTCATAATTCAGTTACATAGCAGCTATAAAGCAGAGTACCATTCTGCAAAAGGTTTATATATCAGTTAATTAAATTCCTGTAGCATGCCAGTGCGTAATTCACCCCGCATGCACTGTATCAGTATCTGTGCTAAAACAAGATTCTAATATTACAAAACTTTCAATTCACAGAGAGTGACAAAGTTTCATGTTACTTCAGAAGTTAATTACTTCTACTTCATGTTGGATCATGCTTCCATAGATCAGCTTTAGATCAAGGGCATTGTTTGACACATGACTGTTCTGTATGGTGCAAACAGGCCTGGATGCACGTGGACACAAAAAATACAGGTTGAATTTTCCCTGTCATTTGCTTCTAGAAATACATCTAAGAGGCAGACTGACCTAGGTTTCAAAGAGACCAAGCAAAAGGCACCTGCTCTTTGGGAGCCACTTGGCTGTAGGTATTCACGTCGTGGTGTCTTGTGTTCGACCCTATCCCAACTCTCAGGAAATAAAAGCACCTCTCAGGAAATAAAGTCTATCTGCAGGCATCCTGGACACAGCATTTTAGATTTATCTTAAATAAATTGATCAGTTTCATCCACAACAGCAGTTCACAGAAAAACACCCAGAACAGATTGGTGCAAACCCCTCCATCTGAGAAAGAATGGGAAACAAAGAATTACTAAGTCTTCTTTGCTGGAATACAGATGCTCATGCAAATCTCTTTTGGCAGTAGCCTAATAAACACACTGAATCACAGAAAAGCCTCTCCTTACCACAATGCAACAGGCAACCGAGGTTTTGCAAAGGCCTGATAACCTTATCAGGCTTTTTGTGTACTTCTGGCTTCAAAAATCTTTATTTCAGGTTCTGCTTTGAACTCCTAAAGCCTTTATAAGATAAAGGTTATGTAATACGGCGATAAGGAATGGTGGAATTTTTGACTGGTTTCTCATAGCAGGTAAGACACTGAGGCCTGGTAGGAAGAGTTACAAAAGGCTATTCCTGCCCTGTGCTATCAGGTTCCATGAGCAAAACAGGCTTTTGAGCATCCCCAAGTACCCACCAAATTCCATAGCAGTGGCCACGCACTGCACTTTTGAGTTATCAAGAGAGAATACCACTTTGGTAACGGTTCTGGTTAACTGCCCACAGATGCTAAGTAGTTCCTACTACAATCCTGGCCCAAAGTGTTTCATGGTTATTTTCCTTTAGCATTTCTGGGGCAATGCTGACAGGTTTAATTCCTTGCTATAGACCTCTGCAGAGTAGCTTTGCACCCTGCAATCTGTTTAAGTCCTTAATAAGCACAACACTGCTTGTTTTGCTAACACAGCTTAAATAAGGTGACCTACATTACGCTCAGGTTAGCTGGTGTCTATACTGAATCAGTCAGAAAATCCCACCAACCTGTTTGCATACGGGTAGCAATACTTGTATAAATACATTTTAAAAACATTACATGCAAAGCCTTTCCTGGAGGTGGCTGATTTATTAAACTTACAATAGCCCACTGAATGCCAGTCAATTTAGCTGCTCCTCAGAATGAAGTGTTCAAGCATCAAGGAAGAGAACAGGGAATTCTCTAACAGTTTTAGGTTTCTCTAGCAGTGGATCAGCCGCTCTTAATATTTGAAACCTGAGCGAAAAATTCCATAATCATTTCTGCTAAAAAATCTGGGTTAGATTAACAAAACAACCTAATCAAAACTGTTGAAGCTGATCTGGGTCATTCTAACAGAGCTTGGTTAGGAACCAAATCCACATGCAATTCTGTTAGAAGCTTCAGCTGTACCTTCTGGTGGTAATGAGGAGCCCGGCACAATAAACTTTTCATCCAGCAGAGCTACAGCCAAATCTAGCCTGAAACTGAATCTCATCACAATGAACAGTATTTCTGTGCAACCTTCGTCAGCTAAAATACAAATGTTTTACTATCACTTTCTGTTCCTGTGCCACATGCCTGTACTTCATGTTTGCATTTACTCTCAGTCTCAATACAAGACATCAGCCTAGTTAAGATCATAAGCTGCATTTCCTGTTTCCACTGTAATATTTCCATTTTGTTCCCTGTAAACTTCTTTTTAAGAAGTAGTTCTCATCTTTGGGAATACAGGCTGTTTCCATTTTTACAACTGTTACTTATTTCATTTTTTAGCTTCCATCCTGACAACGTGAGAGAAGAGCATGTAATAGAACACCCAATGCACAATCATTGGGTCTCTTAAGTACATGATAGTAAGTGATCACTTATATGTAAAAGGAAGCATTTGTGCAAATAAATATTACAGAAAGATACTCAATCCAGTAAGATACTTTGAAGTCCACAGCATCAGTCTAAGTTCCATTTCCTGAAATGCATGGGCTTTTGTACCTCAGTGGAAGCATGAGGGGCTTCCTGTAACAAAGTCTGAATCAGAAGCTGTAATCAATTTACCATCAAGCTTTCACCCTAGAACCCAGTTACAGTTCTGTCACTCATTTTGCTGATATTGGCTTAGACCATGAGCCATGACATGAAAGATCACGAAGATGCAGCTCAGGTTTTGCCCAAGTATTTTGCTGTTAAGGTAAAGCTTGTCAAAGCCTGCAGCAAGGTAGGTAGTTTTCTTTTCTCCAGCCAGGATAAATAAATGTCAGTCCTGCCTACTTTTAACAATGCGCTTAAATACATTTGCCATAAAGCCTTTTTCTCCACATCCATTTTGTTCATATCCTCCTTCAGCTTAATTTTAACAGCTATTTTTATTTACTACTATTAATTAAGGTTCTATGTGGGCAATAAGCAGCTGGCAGTGGGAGAGAATAATTAGCGGTGTGAAACAGGGCACTAACAATGTTCAAATCTTTCAAAGTCACCGTTTGCTATGCTGGGCTACCACGGTTTAAGGTTAGGGGGTTTGTATTTATCCTGAAAGTATATTTAAAATTCAGACTTTTCAGAGACAAAGAAGGCTATTTAGAGAGGCTAAGGTGGGAGAGGTAGGGTTAATTGCATTTAAAGGTCCAACTCTTCAGAATGTAATCCATTTCATTGTTGATTTAAAAGAAAAATAAGTGTGACCCAACAGCATTCACAGAAAACAGAAAATCTAATCCCCTGAAATATAACTTAGCAAGTATAGTTTTCTGTTGTTGTTGTCTGCATTATTTTTTAATGGTATAGACAATCTACAAGGGCTTTGGCTAAAATTTAGAAAGCACCAGAGAATAAATAGCAAGGCTAGTGAAATCCTTATTGAATTACAGCCTCTTTGCTCTGTGTACTACGAGAGGTTTTATGGAAAATGAATGAAGAGCATCTCAATTAGGAGGAAAGGGGACAGGTGAAAATTAAAGCTGACATCTGAAAGTCTACAAAGCCTGATGAGCAGTGCCTAACTGATAGGTATGAAGGGGCAAGTGCCTGTTCTCTCCCCGACAGAACTCTGAATTGAAATTATTAGGCCTGTATGGAAAATAGTTGTGTTTTTCTTGAATCAGGGTAAGCCCTAGGTAAGCATATTAAAGATGAGTCAGAAGAGTGGCTCCTTGATGAACCAATTTCTAAATGAGTGAGATGCCAAAGAAAACAGCAGTCAAATACCACAGGCTGAACTTTGGATGCAACAATGTGATTGCTGTAACTGGGAGGAACTGGGGAGAGTTTTCTTTCCTCTTAGAATAAACACAATACTTAGGCTTGCACTAATTGTATTTTTCCTAACTTAATTCTTTTCCTAATTATTGCTATTAACCTGCAAGCTATTCAGTTTATTAAGAGTTACAAAACACGGTGTACCTAAGGAGCAGGGCTGCACTGCTTCTCCAAGAGCAGTAATAGTTTATTTCTATGAACAGCTACCTTCCCTGATGGGGAAGTTACTCCTCAGAACTCAGAATTATTGGAAGCTTTTAGAAACTGTTTCCATATCTGTTAAAAGAATTCATAACTGTGAACAAGTTTTCATAATTACAAAGTGGCTACAAGCAAAGTTTCTAAAGAAGGCAGAATAGGATGTGGGGATAAAGAAAGGGGCTAGAGAACAACCACTACCACCACAGTCTAGGACTTCATTTAAAAATGATTTTAATATAAATCTGAATACAAAAATAGTCTACCCTACAGTTATCTGAAACAAATTCTCATGGGTTTCCTTCAGTCAATTCCCTGACACTTTGGCAAGCGCTTGCTTTCTCTGTTCTGCTGTCATATACTCACAGGCTTCCAAAATGTTTACTATAATTAAAGTCTGTTGAACTGTTTTTGCTTTTACCCATATTCTTCCATTCATTCCCAGCACCATCTCAAAAGGGTACAGTTGTGACAAATCCTCAATTATTTCACATTTGGGAGCCAAAAGTCTGTAATCAAGATTAAAAAAAAGTCAGAGAAGAAATAAAGATCCATATTTGATAAACACTATAGGATTAACAGTCAATAACCAAACCACACTAGTGCGATATGGAAGCTTTTAAAACAGTTCCAAAAGCTAAATGATCAATGTATATATGCACTCAAAACAGTGATTTTTAATTCCCTCACCCTCATACAAAACATCTGTGCAAATACATAAGCATATTTTTCAGATAACTTATATTCAGAAGTAATACCTAATAAATTCACAGGGCATTGATACATTAAAATAGTTCTAGAACTTAATAAATTCTAAAATCACAGTTTGTCAAAGTGACATTTTTAGTGTTGCTATTTATGAATTTGACCCTGAGCAAAAGACACATCTTTCAAAACAAGGGTTTTCTGCTGCTGCTTTAGAATAACACAGTAGTAAATGCAAAGTATTTTGTGTGACAGCATACTGAAAAAGACAAGCATCAAGAATATTGTAATACCTCTAACTTTATTCAGCTACTGTTGATGGGACAAATAAAAGTAGGCAGACAAAAAAAATAAACCCAAATTAAAATATTAAGACCAATTTCCTTTTTCATTTATATGTTCTTTTTTCCTCATTTTTTTTGTTATCATTTATCCATATCATCCAATGCTCTCTGATACTCACAAAAGTCTTGTGTTTATGTTAACAAAATGTAACCCAAACTTTGGAGTCACTTTAGAAGTTTGTGAAATGGATTCTAGATTAAAATGCTGTTTTTTGAAGTATGATTTTAATTTATCTACATATCATTTAATGTAATTTTAGCTACAGAATCTTTAAGTACAGAATCCATACTTCAGAAACATACATTTCTTAAGAAAATAATTTATATTGATGAGAAAAAGATATGTTTAGTTAGCTTCAGCCAAACTGACATCATCTAACTAGGCAGAGCCTTATCCAACTAAACAGGAAAAAAACAAAAACAAAAACATAAGCATACATAATTTTTAAATTCCCTGAAACTATTGTTTGATTTCCTCAGGTCAACATCCATTTATTGGATTATATGTATTTTAATATATTTGATAAATTGATATAAATGCACTAAAACTATTAGGCATATTGATTCCTGATTAATTTACACCACTCAGAGGAATAAGTGGGTATTCTACCTAGAACTACAACATTGCATGTTAAGAGTGACTACTGATTTTCCTCAATACTTACTTTCTTATGAGACCTAAGGAGACTTTAAAGAGGAAGCCATCTTGTCCAATCACTCCCATGCCACTTGCTCTTCCACTGCTGTCTATACAGACCAGCTCTGGCTCCATGTCTTTATTTGCTACTAGAAACTGACCATAAATAAGATCTCCCACCTGAAACAAGGAGTGTCCAGAAGTGAAAAGGATTAGAAAGGTAATACTCCACTTCTACAACAAAAACTCATTGATAAAGATGCTCCTAACAGAACACAAAATAGTTCTAGAATGGCATTGGTAAAAAATGAACTGGTGTAATAGCACTTTTATTTCCATTAAAGATAACATTTTTATACCCTGTATCACCGCTAAAATCTGAAATAAAACTACTTTTCAAAAAAATAAAACAAGTACAGAATTTTCTTTCCGGGAAGTATTCTCTCTTCACCTCTCTCTAAAATACCAGGTGAATTCCTTCCAGCCTTCAGACTTTAAGACTGTTAAAAGTCAAGGCTAAACAACCCACTTGTGTATCAAGATTATTATTATTATTGGAAAGCATGCCAGCCCATTTAACTTTTCTTTACAGTCTATTTTACATCATGGTACTGGTATTTCACTGCACAACTGCTCCCATAGCAGCATTTAAAAAAAATAAAAGAAACAAAACTCCCAAAACACAGCATTCTATCAGTTTTAAAAGCTTGTTTTAAGCCTGAACTTGTGCTTTCCTCAATGCACACTACTGCATGAACTTCATCTGCCGCTGAGCCCAGATGAAACCGTTACAAATACACTGCATTCTCCTTTTGGATAGTTCATAAGGACTCCTGAGTTGCAGGAGTGCCTTATCAGGGCACCCTAGAAGCGAGGCTACGGGAACAAGCGACGCGGCCGAAGCGCTGCCACCCGCAGGCACGCGCGTTACCTGCACGTTCGGCCTGTTCCTTTTAGTCGCGCCTTCGAACGCCAGGTAGGACAGGGACGCCGGCTCGCTGCCGCCCACATCCACCTTGAACAGGTCTCCCGTTTTGGCCGTCACGATTCCTATTACGTGGTCCCCCTTGACGGGCACGTACTGCAAAGGAACGCGCGGGGCGAGAGGTCAGCGACGACACCGCGAGCTCGGCCGCA